>CM061537.1:22838957-23367794 GCA_030545055.2 Neoaliturus tenellus | reverse complement strand
CCTTGACCTTTCACGAGCATTTGATAGTGTTTCGCATGACGAATTATTAAAATCTTTAAAAGATCTAGGTGTAAAGGGTAAAGAAATCACCTGGTTTAAATCTTACTTAACCAATAGACAACAGTATATTGAAATAGAACACGTTACAGACAATTTAAAATCAAATCCCAAAATTAAATATATAAACAAAACTTGTTCGAAACTACGTATACTAAAATACGGCGTCCCCCAGGGATCAATTTTGGGTCCCCTGCTTTTCCTCTGTTATATAAAAGGTCTTCCTGGGGTGCTCAGTTCCTGTCTTGAGGGAGAAAGCAGTATATGCATGTATGCTGACGATTCAAATATTCTTTTTTCAGGGCAATCACAGGAAAATATTGAAATTTCATCATTTATTGGCCTATCGATGATAAAAAGTTTCTTTGACAGTAAAAACCTACTTCTAAATTCAAACAAATCAAATTTTATCTCTTTTTCCACCAAAAATACAAGGAATAAAATGTTGCCAAATGTTTTTGTTGATGAAGATTCTCTTGAGCAGGTACAGAATACAAAATTCCTAGGCTTGATTATAGATGAAAATTTAAGTTGGGATAGTCATATTTCCCATATTTGTAACAAAATCTCTTCCAGTATTTTTGCTTTGAAGCAGATGTCTCACTTTAGCAGTATAGAAACCTTAAAAACAATATATTTTTCTCTTATCCATTCTTATTTATCTTATGGAATTTGTATTTACAAAGCTACTACCAAAAAGAACTTAGATAGATTACTTTTACTGCAAAAAAGATCTATTAGAATAATTTTAAAATTAAAAAATACTGAATCTGTGAAACATTTATTTACTGAATTGGGTATTCTAACTGTGTATAACTTAATCATTCTTGAAACTGTCTACTATGTTAAACAGTTTCCCTATTCAGTTGCACAAAGTAGCCTCCACACATACAACACACGACAAAATCGTCACGTTGATCCACATAATTTAGAATTTTTAAAGAAAAAAACAACATATTTAGGCAACTACTCCTTTGAGGAGTTTTTTCAAACTGATCACAACTGATGCGCATGTAAAAAATTGTTTATTCCCTCAGAATTATAGACCAAGGCTATTTATTGTTTTATTATTTATTTAGTTACTGTATTTTAATTTTTGTGTCAATGTAAAACCATTCATGTACTTGTAGGATACTATTATTAGTTAAGCCAATGACGCTATTATTGTACCATGTACAAAAGTTAATAAAGTTGATTTGATTGATTGATTGATTGATTGATACGTACGATTACAACGTGTACTCACCCGAGTCTGAAATTTTTGAATTAGGCAGTGTTAAGTAACATGGAAGTAGTTCTGTGTTGTTTTTATGTTGTTTTGTTTATGGACTAAACAATAAAAACTATATTATACTGCAGTGCTTCAGTTACGCTGTGTTTTTGTCATTTCTTTTCAATCATATTGAGAATTATTGATATTGTTATTGAGAATTTTCTGAAGGTACTGTTATATTAAAATTTACTTAGAAATAAACTGTTTCTTCTGCGTAACACTGAGTTTTATTTACATACATTATTTTCCCAGCATTACCACTTATTTACAACTTATTATCATATATTTCTTAAAATTATTTTTTTAAATCCAACAATAAAATCACAAACAATGGTATGTTTTTGTACAAATGTTCACAATGACAAAATATTCTTATTATAGTAAAAAACGTATTTTCACTAAAAGAATGATATTATACACATTTTTGTATTATCTGTTTTATTGGTAAATATACAATACAAAGTGTTTCAAAAGTCAAAAGCGTTCAGTGCTTAAAAAGCGTTCAAAAGTTAACATAGGGGTGGTATTTCGAAATACCCTGTATATATAAATTAAAAACATGAATCATTAAAAAAACATTACATGAACTGTAATCATGGGCAGTTCAGTTTCTCACCTGAGGGTTACAGCAAGCCTTTCTGCTTCCGGTACACTTCTTCTGAAGCTGGTATCTGGGTGAGCAATGGAAGGTCCCACAAGTGCTAACAGTTCATCAAATGAGTTAATACTCATCCTGTAGTAGGAAAAGAACTTATCCGGGAAATTTCGGTACCGTTCAAAACTGGTGTAAAACTTTCCTAATATTAAACGCTCACTATAAATTGGGTGAACCCAATATTTATGTTTTCGGCGACGTTTCCGTCTCACCAACAATGCACAAATAGCAGCAACTTCCACCACGTCCATGATGGAAGTGACAGTGAGCATTCCCCGCCCCGGCAACATTTTTGCGTCCCTGTGGACACACTACTCAGCGACGAGACGTTTTGTCTCTCTTCTGTTGCCGTAGTGAACACAAAAATGCCTCGTTGGCAACAAAACAGTGTCGCAACATTTTGTCAACAGTGGACACATAGCCTTAGGTATAATACATCGCTTGTATTATAGTGTAGGTTTCGGTTATACAGTATGATCAGAAAGGATTAGTTCCCAACTTTTCTACAAACAAATATGGTACTATAAGTATTTCATATTTATCATTATCTTTAGTTGAAATAGTATTATTTCTTCTCGTATTACCTAAAAAGTATGGATGTTTATTTTTATTGTTTACCTGTAAGTTATGTACTCGTTTTATAAACCTATTTCACTTAGCTTTAGAAGTTGTAGACTATTTTGTTAAATTATTCTGGGTAGCTAAAGGTTATACAGCTCACATTTTAATCTGAAGGTTGCCAGTTCAATCATTAGAATATTTAGAAGCTTTTGTTTGAAACTGTACTCAGCTGCCTTTCTCCATTGGGCTAATTGTGCTATTAGTTAATTTAATTTAATAAAAAGGTTTAAATACCTGTTCCGTCAAATGGTCCTATGTTGTAGTTGTAGAGACTACAGCTGTTTCATGTTTAAAAACACATCTTCAGGTCAAAAGTCATGTTAAAACTGATGTTCCTCTCCATATGGATGTCGTCACGATTTAAAATACACAAAACACAAACACAAACGAACACGTGGGCATTTAAACATTAAATTGGCCAAAAAGGATGAAAATACGGACACGTGCGGCGCCGGTAGTTTGCAAGTCATCATAATGATGATGATCCATAATGATATTAGTTAATGCGCATCTGACAAATCAGGTGGTCAATATCACTACCAAATCTATCAATTAATGTCCATCTGACAAATCAGGTGGTCGATATCACTACCAAAGCTAACAATTAATGCCCATCTGTCAAATCAGGTGGTCGATATCACTACCAAAGCTATAAATTAATGCCCATCTGTCAAATCAGGTGATCGATATCACTACCAAATCTATCAATTAATGCCCATCTGACAAATCAGGTGGTCAATATCACTACCAAATCTATCAATTAATGCCCATTTGTCAAATCAGGTGGTCGATATCACTACCAAAGCTATCAATTAATGCCCATCTGTCAAATCAGGTGGTCGATATCACTACCAAAGCTATCAATTAATGCCCATCTGACAAATCAGGTGGTCGATATCACTACCAAACCTATCAATTAATGCCCATTTGTCAAATCAGGTGGTCGATATCACTACCAAAGCTATCAATTAATGCCCTTCTGACAAATCAGGTGGTCGATGTCACTACCAAAGCTAAACCTCATCTGATTCATCAAACTCATCATTTCCTAATTTGATTAACTTATTGCTTTGCAATAAAGGAATAAACGCTATTAAACACATTTCAAGACCAATTTATGATATTCAATCATCAAGCTTACAATGTAATAATTCTAGCTTCTCATGCATTTATTATAATTTTCTTTATAGTTATGCCAATTATAATTGGTGGATTTACACCCACCTTAAATATACACACCTTTGATGTCCAAGCGAGGGGCCTACAATAACTAACAGACTTGTATACTTATCACCACTAAACTCATGTGACTATACTATGTTCAAAATAAGCGGTCGGAATGCAGAATTTTTTTCAACCACTAGGAAAATTCCCTCAATACTTTTCTTGCTTCTCCACTCTCTTCCCAAAAAGATGTTCCCAATTATTTTTTCTCTTGAAATTCAATATAGATAATAACACTGATGATCGTGTCAATCCCCTTTAGCTGCCGTTGCAAGCGCTTCTTTTTACATCTCACACGTCAAAATAAGAATGTTTGTTTGCAAAAAAGCAAAACATTGGTATAAAGCAAGGCAATTAGAATACAGGGTGAACAACTTAACTGTGCCACCATTGGCATATCCTAAACTATGAGATTTAGAGAAAACTTTAAACGGGGAACATCACCTATTTTTTTAAGGTGATAAAAAATATGAATTTCATTTTCTTCTACATGGTTGCCATTTTCCAATATGGCGGCCAACTTTAAAATTTCTTATGGAACACCCTATATTTTATGGTGTTTTTGAAATTTGCATGTAATTTTAAGACATTTTTATTCTTTGACATTTTTCTCTAACCCTAACGGTTAGGGAGCTACAGGCAATTAAAGTTCATTTTTAGTTCCATAAGAATAACATGGGTCAAACTTTATGCGCTCATATCTCCGAGACCATTAAGTAAAATAAAAAATACTCAAGAATAAAAATGTCTTAAACTGACGTTTTAATGCCGTTTTTTTCATAATAACACCAATTTTCTACAAATTTTATTTTTTTGGCCGCCATATTGGAAATAAGTTAATTTATGCTTAAATGATAATTTTTATGTGTGAAATGTTCTTTAAACATAATTTTAAGACATTTTCATTCTTGAGTATTTTTTATTTTACTGAATGGTTTCGGAGATATGGACAGATAAAGTTTGCCCCATGTTATTCTTGTGGAACTAAAAATGAACTTTGATTACCTGTAGCTCCCTAACCGTTAGGTTTAGAGAAAAATGTCAAAGAATAAAAATGTCTTAAAATTACATGTAAATTTCAAAAACACCATAAAATATAGGGTGTTCCATAAGAAATTTTAAAGTTGGCCACCATATTGGAAAATGGCGGCCATGTAAAAGAAAATGGAATTCATATTTTTTATCACCTTCAAAAAATAGGTGATGTTCCCCATTTAAAGTTTTCTCTAAATTTCATAGTTTAGGATATGCCAATTGTGGCACAGTTAAGTTGTTCACCCTGTATACTCTACTATTATTCTATTTATTTTATTTCTTTTATTTATAGAATTATAGATTAATTCTATAAATATAATTATTCTATTATTCTATTTCTATTATTAAAAATAATTTCTTAAAATTATTTTTCAAGAACATTTTACTCATAAAAATTATCATTAACTTATTTCCAATATGGCGGTCAAAAAATAATAATTTTTAAAAACTGATGTTAATATGAAAAAAATTACATTGAAACATCAGTTTAAGACATTTTATTCTTGAGTATTTTTTTATTTTCATTTTTAGTTCCATAAGAATAACATGGGTCAAACTTTATGCGCTCATATCTCCGAGACCATTAAGTAAAATAAAAAATACTCAAGAATAAAAATGTCTTAAACTGACGTTTTAATGCCGTTTTTTTCATAATAACACCAATTTTCTACAAATTTTATTTTTTTGGCCGCCATATTGGAAATAAGTTAATTTATGCTTAAATGATAATTTTTATGTGTGAAATGTTCTTTAAACATAATTTTAAGACATTTTCATTCTTGAGTATTTTTTATTTTACTGAATGGTTTCGGAGATATGGACAGATAAAGTTTGCCCCATGTTATTCTTGTGGAACTAAAAATGAACTTTGATTACCTGTAGCTCTCTAACCGTTAGGTTTAGAGACAAATGTTAAAGGATAAACAAAAGTCTTAAAATTACATTTAAATTAAAAAAACATGTTAAAATATAGGGTGTTCTATAAGAAATTTTAAAGTTGGCCTCCACATTGGAAAATGGCAGCTATTTATAAGAAAATGAAATTCATATTTTTAATTGCCTTAAAAAAATAGTTGATGTTCCCCTCTTAAAGTTTCCTCTACATCTCATGGTTTAGGATATGCCGATGGTGGCACGGTTAAGTTGTTCACCCTGTCCTATACACCCCAACAGTGGTTGAAATTCAAGTTTTTGTTTTACCTAAAGAGTGAGTTTTAAGTTTTGCTAAGCGTAACGTTATTTTGTAATTTATAATTGAGGATTAGAATGATGTGCAACATTTAAGACTTCATTGACTTATATTTAAAACTACACTCAAAAACTGACACAAAGTCAGACTATTGCGATGGTTTTAAATGGAGGTGACAGCTGATATTCGGCCGCATCTAGTCACGTGACCAAAAATGTATGCCCTTTAGTTATCGTAAGCCACAGCAATGTATACATAACCGAATAAGTAGAGACATCCTTATGGGGAAGTGGGAACGCCACCCCTGAAACACAGATAGCACCACCATGATGGTAAGGATTATGCTGATTGGTTGAATGGAAACAGATTACTAGAATAATTTTACAGAGGTTTTTTATTGTTTGGATTTTTTGTAAACAAATACGCTCATTTTGACATTTGAGAGGTAGAAGAGCGCTTCCCGTGACAATAAAGAGAAGTAATCCTAGCACTAGCGCTTTATTTTCCTCTGGTTTTCGGGGGCAAAACTAAAATTTTTTAACATGGAATGTCCCTACTTATTCGGTTCTGTATACATTGGCCACAGTCAGAGTCTCAAGTAATGAACACCCAATGTATCTACCCCTTCCAAACTAAACTTTAGTAAAGATTATTCGTTCAAAATTACCAGATGGGAGGGTTAAAAAAATGTTTAAACCTTTCTGAAATATGATAATATGAGCCACAAAAATAAATGATATTCCACTTTAACATTTAGTTATGGACACTTAGTGGGTCGCTTTCAATGGGAAAGTAAAGATCTCTAAAATGTACAATTTAATAAAGAGGAAATGAGAAAGAAATAAATTTTAAAATATAGTTACTCACTTGTAAACAATTCCACTTATTGAGTGCCTCAGCTATTCTTGGAGATTCTCTCCAAGTGAACATAAGTGGATGCAGTAATGTTAAGAGTATGTTAAGACTCATCAATGAGCCGACTGTAGTATCAAAAGTTGACCAAAATTTCTCTTTTGTAAATATATAATAAAATGTGCAAGCACCACATCCCACTTGCAAAGCCACCAGGATGATACAGAAGAAGAACCACCAGGAGTGCAGCAGGAAAGCATATTTTCCTGAAAAATATTAATCTATCTATATATTATAGGCAAGCATGACTCTTTCCTCCTTTATTTCCAGCTTGTATGCATCTTAGGATAAATCCATCATGCATACCGTTAGAAAGGTGTCCTGAAGATGAGCAGAATCACATAATAACTTAGATTGGCGCCCAGGGTTACGTCCTACAGGCTTCCAAAGTTTCTATGTTAAATTGATGATAGAAGGGTAATTTGCAGAGAGCACAGAATAGAAATATTTATATTCTGTGCTCGCAGGGTAATTGATTGAATCGTTAAACAGCTGTGTAATAAAAATTTCTAAATCAGGAAGAAGAGATGTTACTAGTCTTATATAATAAAAGAGTGCATTTAAGGGTCTAGAGAGAGAACTACTGAACCGATGGAGGCCGTTTTGGTGTCAATGGATTTCTTATGGCTCCTAGATGACAGGAAAAATATTTTATCCCTCGGAAAATACCTTATAAAGCCGCAAAATGAAAATTAGACCTTATTTAGACCAATCTAAGACGTGATTTTGTCGATTTGTTTACTGCTCCAGGTGATCCATAACTTACATTGAAATTTGACACCACTGCTGCTTTACAAAGTGTTTTTGTAAACAAAACAGACAATTTCAGTTGACTGAAAGCCTACCAATTAAATCCATGACACATAATGTTGCAGTGGTTTTAAAGCAGTAAAATAAATATTTAACAGCCGATGCCTTAATAAAATTTTGGTTGCTATACTATAAACAAAGTTTATTTAATATAGATGATTGAATTTATGTAATTTAAACTTACGAGTTATTTATTAATATTTGTTTACACACATGTTTTATACGTTAACTATTAACTAATGAGCTTTATGTTTTGAAATATATACACATAATGTTTTGATTGTAAAATTCTCCCCACCATATTTTAATCCACTTATTTTTATTATAACTAAGTCATCCAATGTCCTTACTTTCTTATTTTTCAATCCTTTTAAGGTCGTGTAGGCTTATGATTTTACATGTTTAACAGTTGGTTTATTGTTCCCCGTGATAAACAATGGACTACAAAAATGTGAAAATGCGGAACTATGAACTGGAAGGCATAACTCTTGGAATATACAAGAATAAATAGACCTAAGAATAAGAAAAGTTGATAGAAATAAAGTGGAAACAAAAGGCAAAGAATAAACATTTTGAATAGTGTTTTAATGAAGGTAAAAAAACCTACTGTACGATTGACTTAGAGGACAATGCAGTAACACTTAGTACACTCAGGTAAGTACTTCTATACCATTGTGTGAAAAATCAAGTCAGAACTTGAAAGCAAGATTCAATTAGATGCATAAACACTGAAAGAGCCCACAGAATGGTACTCAACGATGGTGGTGATACCAAAACCTAATGGGGACGTTAGACTCTGCGTGGATCTAACAAATAAATTAAACAAGAACGTAAGGAGGCAAAAATGCTAGGTGTTGAATTGTTGAATACACACTTAATGAAATTGGTAAATCTCGAGTGTTTAACAAATAAAATACAAATAATTCCAAATTCTGGCAAATTACAATGGACTCTGAGTCACCGAAATCATACCAATAAGTTAATTGGCCATACAAGTGGAATGGAATAAATGGAAATACGGTTAAACAAACCTTTAATCACTATCTTTTTTTAAGTCTCATAGGCCTACTATATTGTAAAACCATATAGTAAAGTATTATAAACTATTAACGATATACTAGAGATCGCCTCCTGGTCGAAATTAGACCAAAATTTTAGTTGATCTGGACCCAAGAAGTTTAAAAACATTTTATAACTGAAACATCTGTTCTTCCTGTTTTAGCAGTTGTTTTTACAACAGCTGTTTCATGATCAATCAATTATCCTTCTCCCATAAGATTGACATTGAATCTTTCAAAGCCTGTAGGGCGTAGCCTCGGGGGCCATGTAAGTCAAAATACCATCCTGCTCATCTTACCTTTCAAACGGTTTGCGCGGGTTTCTTTTTATGTTGCTCACAAGCTGAGAAAAATGGAGGAAAAGAAACATGCTTGCCTATCAATATATAGATAACTACTGATCACATTTCTAAAGAAATGGAAAAATAGTTTTAATACTATGTTGTCTGTGTATTAATAAATTATGTGACCATTTTCAAACGTAAACATCAAATTCATGATTAATCATCATGAAAATGACCCGTCATTTTTGACGGGCTATTTGCTGGTTATATAATATTCTTTAAATATAGTAATTAGGTCCAGATCAACTCAAAATTTGGTCGCATTTCAACAAGTTTTTTTTTTCTTTTTCTAGGAAGAAGAAGGAAAAATGCAATTACGCACACAGGTGGCGAGCCTGTAGTGTGGGACTCCCCTAAAACGATTATACCCACTAAAAAAACCTCTTTAGGGATCTAGGCCTGGAGTTGTCACATTACATCAGGATAGATCTAAAATTAGCCTAAGCCCATTGGGCTCACTCCTTGACCAGGCCGCAGGATGGCCAGGGTATCTGAGGAAACTAGCGGTTTTTTTATTTATTTTTTTTTAAGGAGGATGCCCTGGACGTACTGCGACAAATCATCCAGCAGCCCTCATCCTCTAAGATCTTTTGGCAGACCGAGTCCACGAAAATGCACCAAAAGTTTGTGTGGCCTCCAGGCGGGGCCCTTCCAACGGGGGCAGCGAAAGAATTATGGCCGGTAATTGTTCATTAGGAATGTTTGTTGATTTTTTTGTGTTCACCGAACAAGTTTTCCACGATGATCGGCCAGTGCGGACACAGCTTAACTTTAGATAATTTAAAGGTCACAACATGCAATTAAAAATAAATACCGTAGTTTGAAAAGAAGTAGTTAGATTTGGTTACTTCTGGCTCAGGTCAGCTGCCCCGGAAGCCACGTGCCGGGGCACATAGCTTCCGGTCGTATATTAAATGAGGGGGAGGAGGTGGGGTGAGCGTTTGAAGTAGATTTGCGCATAAATAAAAGTTAGTTCAAAACTGAAATTCAAACAATTCGGGGCTGAACTAAATGTGCGCATAAATTAACCGGGTTCAACTAAAACTTCGCATAAATGAAAAGTTAGTTCAAAAACTGAAATTCAACAGTTGAACAAAAGTAGAAGTTAGTTGAAAAAGGAGAGGGGATAATTGCTTCAAGGTCATCCGGAGGAAGTTTTAAAAAAAACTGAACTTCTAAGAGTTCAGTTTAACATCGATCGTCGTACAGGTCAGTCGAAACCGACGAGCGACCGAAGAATAGCTTCAAGATCATTCCTCGCCGTCGAAGATACATCCGAAACTTGGACGGGGTTCTGTGGATTCGGTGAAGGCGAAGTTCTCGGAGGATTCTCTCTCGGGTGGGTAGTAGACGATATTTCGTGAACTTGTACTTGTTCTTGGTTTGTATCCATCTTCGTGTAGTGTGTAATTTAGAGCGGAGTAGTTGTCGGTCGAAGAGCGTATAGAAGAATGAAACAGGAATTGTCGTGAGCGCACTTATATAAAGAAGGGTGGGGGTAAAATATGAAAACCTGCTGAACACAGTCGATAGGTGTAACAAGTTCGAAGTTGTGGAAACGTAACATCGAACGCAAAATGTTGTGAATAACATTATCATCAACGTGAACCTGCGAAGTTCTAACAGAGTATAACGGGTTAAAACTTAATTTCTTCCTCACTTTTGTTAAATTTGTTTTAGTCTTTGAAACCGATGGTTTGGAATTATTTCGTAATATATGTTGTGTCCGCAAAAGTTTCAATTTCAAACATTGCGTATCCATCACAAGAAGTATGTCAGACGTGTAGAAGTGAGAACAAGACTGATGAATGAGATATAACGTCGAGCACGCGAAGGTGATTCAAACAGGACGACATGTGCTAATGTAAATGAAATTTCAGGTTAGTAGCAATTAGACTTGTATAATGAAGTTGGCGAAACGTATATATAATGAGTAGGAAGGATGTGAACAACACAAATGCGAGTTAATTAATGGTCGCGGCGCGATGAACAATCTTCTTTTATAACGGTTATCGCGTGAGAAGATCAGTTGCGCATGAGCGCCCAAGTGGAACCTCCCGTGTTCACTCAAGCGGAACCCCCCCCCCCGTGACTAATGAAGCGGAACCCCCCCCATAAAAAATGGAGATTAATTCCCCCCCCCGTGACTAATGAAGCGGAACCCCCCCCCCCATAAAAAATGGAGATTAATTCCCCCCCCCCCGGTGTTCACTCAAGCGGAACCCCGCCGGGTCGATGACCGGTCAATGGCCGGTCACGACCGGTTGCTAACCCCATCTAATTACCACACTTCACATCCCATGCCAGCCATGAACTACTATTGTTTGAATGAAACTGAATTAAACATGGCAGCCACCATGGAAAATTCTAACCTCAAACCTTGGTTTTACGTCACTGCGCATGCGCCGCTCCCACTCCTTCGTTTCATTTTTATGCTGCTATAACTTGTACTGGAGTGAGCCAACTTCACGCTACGGCGCCTAGTCCTGTATTACTCACTTTAGCGCTACTGCGAATGCGCCTAGTCTGTATTACTCACTTTAGCGCTGCTGCGAATGCAACGAGTTCTCCGGATCGGAATCACTCCTTGCTATTGCGCATGCGCCGAGTCCTGTATTATTCAATTTAGCTCTACTGTGCACGGAAAGTTCTAACCTCAAACCTTGGATTTTACGTCGCTGCGCATGCGCCACCCCCACCCCTTCGTTTCATTTTTACACTGCTGCGAACTGGAGTGGATTGAAGACCGTACTGGAGTGAAACAATTCCCCCACCACTGCATTAATTACCCCCACCACTCGAAAACCCGAGGAGCGATACGAGCCCGATTTTCGCGTCAGTCGTCAACGAGTTTTCATAGCGAAAAGTCGTTGGCGACTCGGTAAGAGGTTCAAATATATAGTAGGCCTATATATATTTGAACTTCTTATACTACGTTGCGTTCTTTAATGCAATGTGGTATGTGTGTGTGTGTGTGTGTGTGTAAATATTAGTTGTAAGTTGCACTTAATTTAAGAATTAATTTGCGCATTGCGATGTTAGTTATAAGTTGTGTTTAGCGTTAAGGTGTATTAATTTTAAAAATAATGATGGTATTTGGTTGTGTTGAATTATTTGATATTTAATAATGATGTGTTGTTAGTTTTAAGTGTTGGTATTAATAATTAATGTTGTTGTTTTGCCTTTCAGCTAGATGATAGGGGGTAGATTAAATGTAAATTCAGAAGTTCGGTTGAACTTCACTTAGAAGGGGTGGGACATCCGCAAATTGTAGGTAGCGGACTAGGTTTTTGCATTTTGTTTAGGAATATGATGGGTGGGATTAGTTGGGTGGGTGTTAGAGTTGCGTTTCTGCATTAGCTGTTCCAGTTTCCCTTCGAATTCACGGTTACGGTAGACCCGGACCGGACCGTTACGGTAGACCCGGACGGGCCAAACAAAATTGCGTCGATGTCCCTCGCAGAACGTAACTAGTGGGTTGGGAGTGGGAACCGTTAGGCAAACAGGGTGGTGGGAACAGTTACTACTGTTCCCATCACCTTGGTTCCTTATAAGTCTTGAATGACTTTGACCCACTTTCGGAAGGGTCAATGACCGACCCCCCCCCATGTTCACTCAAGCGGAACCCCCCCCCCCCCGTGTTCACTCAAGCGGAACCCCCCCCCCGAAAATTAAAATGCCTATAACTCGATAATGGATTAACGGATTAGGACAAGCAATACATCATTGAAAAGGTCTATGTAAGACGAACATTTTAGTTAAAGAAGAATTTACTTATTTTATTTTAGTCGAAAGTTATGCGAATTATTTGAAATAAATACCCCCTCTTTTTCCTTCCCTCCCACCTTCCCCCACTTAACGGCTGTTACCCTTCTCATTAGCATACTGTTATAAAAGACGCATCGACCACGGCTAACGTTTCATTCTGTTTCCAGACGTTACGCTGCGAACTGCGAACAGAACTACCACGATGTCATCCCTGCCGACTACAACTTCTACTACAGCCTGCTCTTCTATTACAAGTTCAACTTCTACTTCTACTACGGCTTCAACTCCAGTCAAGAAAACTCTTCGCTTGAAAAATGCTCCCGACTGGTATAAGAAGCAACTAGACTCGAAACCTTCAACTTCTGGAGCTCCTCTTCCCCCGGCCAACAATACCACACGTCGCAGCATATTTTCACCACCTTCGTCTTCAAATGACTCCACACCACCTTCAACTAACATGCCGCCACCGCAGAAGCCAGCTCCCCGTCCTAATTCCCCTTCATTTGAAACCTTGCTTCATCGTCTTAGTACACCTGTCATTCCACTGTCACCAATGCCTCCTACCCCACCACTTACTATTCCTAAAGATCACACCTATCCTAAAAATAAATCTCCTAAGTCTGCTCCTTCAGAGCGTTTCCAATTATTAAAAGAAGAGCGTCGTAGGGCATTTAGCCGTCCCACTACTTGCCCTGAAGTGCTCGCTAGGGGAATTAAGAAAGGATCAGCTTGTGGAAGGAAATGTGTTAAGAACGAGAGTTTCTGCCGTGTACATATCGTGAAACATCTTTCCGAACCACAACTGGCAGAAATCCCCACTGTTGAAGACGATCCTGAAATAATATCCGTCAGAGGAGAGAGGCTTAAGAAAGGTTTGAAATATTTTTTTCTAAGTGTTGTTGACCACCAACACATATTGGCAAAATGTAACGGCTTAAAATATAAAATTAGAATTTGTGATAATTTATGTAAAGAGAAGAGATTTAACAATTTAAATTCTCAAGACTTTCTCCTCAGGGATAAAAAGGATCGTATTACAAGGTGGGGGCGTAAACAGTAAATTCACATAGTTTTTTCCAAATTTTGCTAAAAAAATAATGGGGGAGAAACACAATGCGTTATAGCGTTGTGTTTCTCCCCCATTATTTTTTAACACTCTAAGTCTCGTGACCTACTTTTCTGAGGTCGTTGTACAGTTATATGACCTGTCTGACTTGCATAGTTTGCCGGTGTAGCTTCATATAGCGTGCAAAGAATGGTTCCTAATAAAATCTCATCAGCATTAAAAGACAGAGACTGTTGTTTGCAAGTTAATTAGTCTTGAAATAATGAAGTAGGAAACGTATATGTAATGAGTAGGAAAGATGTGAACACCGCGAATGCGAGTTAATTAGCGGTCGCGGCGCGATGAACATTTGTCTTCATTATCACACAACGACTATCTCGTGAGAATATCAGTTCTGCATGAGCAGCCAAGTGGAACCCCCCCCCCCCCGACTAATGAAGCGGAACCCCCCCCCCGTGACTAATGAAGCGGAACCCCCCCCCGGAAAATTAAAATGCCTATAACTTGATAACGGATTGACGGATTAGGACAAGCAATACATCATTGAAAAGGTCTATGTAAGACGAACATTTTAGTAAAAGAAGAATTTAGCTATCTTATTTTAGTCAAAAGTTATGCGAATTATTTGAAATAAATACCCCCTCTCTTTCCTTCCCTCCCACCTTCCCCCACTTAACAGCTGTTAACCCCTCTCATTAGCATATCGTTATAAAAGCAAAGCGAGCGTTGTTCACTTCTTCATTCTGCTTTCACGCGCCAGACTTGTTGTTTCGTCTCTGCCGTTATTATTTGCTTTAAAATGCTTCCTCACCATAGTGAAAACTTCAATCCTTCCGAAATTGCTGATGTTTTCCAACAACCTGAAGAAGATGTGATAGATTATTATGATAGTAGCAGTGACAATGAAAATGATAGTAGCAGTGACAGTGAAGATGACGGTGAAGATGTAATTAAACTTGATGAACAAATGAGACCAATCTACATCGATGAACAATTTCCTTTTGATACAATAGAAAGATTTATTATGGAAGCACACAAATGGCTAAATTTAGGATTCAATGTTATAATTGGTTCAGCTATTGTGTATAATGACAGTAAGTTCTTCTGTGTAACACCAAATACTAGAGAACGTATGTTAACTTGGCAGGATGATATTATGAAGTGTTATGAGCTCGAAGTTATTATTGGTGGTTACTTTGTCGCACAAGTGAGTAGTGGGGTTTGCCTACTCCTGGTCCAGTTCAAGGTCAGCGGTTGTAAGTGTTGTAGGGGTAGTAGCGGCTGGGGTTTTTTTTTGACAGTGATGGGTGGGTTTTGGAAGTGGGTCAAGGTCATCCGGAGGGGTTTTTAAAAAAGGTGAGCCCCGAGGGGTTAGATTGAAGGTGGGTAAAAATTTATTTAATTAAAGAAAAGTAGTGGTTTTATTTGAGGAGGTGTTGAAGTGTTGTTTACTGGTGATGGAGTGGTAGACGCCAAAGGTGATAGCGATGAGAAGATAAAAACATACTATCCACAGTACGCATTTGAATAGTCGTAAAAGCTGAATCATTTCTTGTTGATTCTTTATTTCTAATTGTAGTCTGTTGATTTCGAGTTTGAGTTTATCCTCTTCCAATTGTGACGTAAATGAAAAATCATCCATCATCTTCGTGTATTAAATGTGTGCAGGTAAAAATGGGAGCGGTGTTGATGGTGAGAAAGTTGGCGATGAAATGAGAAACAGAGATAGGGACAGGTTATATATTACTGTAAAAATGGTGGGGGGGTAAAGAAAATAATTGTAGTCGACTAAACATCATTATTAGCTGTGTCGGGTGTTGCAGCTTTGGAAGATGGAAGACTATTATCTGGCAGCTGTAAAACTTCGACGTCTTCGCTTTCCATGTTTTCGTAATCAGAAGAATTGTAGGAAACTTCCACAGTGATAGTAATGGTGTTATTTGGAGTGATTATTAGATCACTTAAAATTTGAAAAATAGTTTGTAATTCTTCTTGTGATTGAATAAGAAAAGTACATTTATTTGTTGTTAAAGGAGAGGAGC
This sequence comes from Neoaliturus tenellus, assembly GCA_030545055.2. NCBI lineage: Eukaryota > Metazoa > Arthropoda > Insecta > Hemiptera > Cicadellidae > Neoaliturus > Neoaliturus tenellus. The sequence continues at coordinate 23,351,740 of CM061537.1, read as the reverse complement.
TCATTGTTCGGAAGTTAGCAAACAAATGGTGAGCGATGGTCAGAGGGTTACTTATATGTGGGCAAAGGTGGTGGAGGGGGAAGTAGAGGAGTGGGGAAGGTAGAGTGGTGGGGGAAGGTTTTTTTTTTTTTAACTTACTCTTCTTACTCTAACATATGTTTGCGCTTATTATGTTAATTAGTCTCTATATATTCAGACACACTTGCGGGCACCACTCATATACTCGCTGAATTTTGGAGAGTACACATCTCCCCTTTGAATATTATTATGGATTCGCACACTTTACATTTAAAACTTTTGCGTACTAAACACATTTTAAAGAAACAATCTAACTCTACAATTTCAAAACCGCATACTACATTGAGTAAGCTTAAAAAATACTTCAGTTGTCACCCGTTGTACTTTGTAAAATCCAACCTTTGTAATACTTGTTCTACTGATTCTATTTTACACTCTGTCTTAACTGAAATGCTGAAATATCAAAATTTCAATCTTGTTACACCTATTGACGATCCTATCCAATTATTCTTATTCACTATATTACCAGGTTTATATGATTATTCTTCCTCAGACACATGTCTTGTTCTGCTCTATCAACTCGCACTGTAACCACCTAGAACCTCTCCTTTTTTGCAATTATGGACACACAGCGGGATTCACCCATACAGAGTAATAAAATAACTATTACCGCTGCAAATAATGACAAAGCAATTCTCCAATTACTGATGAGTTTTTATTAAATAAATATATTTTTAAAAACCCCCTCCGGATGACCTTGACCCACTTCCAAAACCCACCCATCACTGTCAAAAAAAACCCCAGCCGCTACTACCCCTACAACACTTACAACCGCTGACCTTGAACTGGACCAGGAGTAGGCAAACCCCACTACTCAAGTGTAATAACCACATTACCCTTCCCTTACCCCCACCCTATCCCTTCCCAATCCTTTTTCCTTCCCCCTCCCCATTTTTTAAAACTTATAAAAGGCGGACTATGAACCTCCATGTTTTTAGTCTGTTTAAAAGAAATGGTGAACAAATAAGCTGTCTAAAGATACTCCATTTGTTAATTATTTTGAAGTTAAAAATGTTTATATTAGTACAAATGAAATGGAAGAAGACAATATAGAGGAAAATTATAACGAAACTGATAATGATTCCACAATGGAAGAAGAAGAAATGGTACAGTTTGAACAAGAACTCTTTGAAGAACTGATAAACGATAATGACGAAGACATAGTAAAGGAAGCTATTGATACATTTATATTAGATTCATCGTTGGATTCACCCATATCACCTTTATTGTCTTCTGAATCCGAATCCGAATTGGACTAAAGTAGTCCCCCACTTTATTATTCAAGCAAGTCTTATAAATTGTGAGTTTTGTCATTAGTAAATCAGCATTTGTTGGAGCTACATATATGGTTAAAAATGTCTCCTAGAGATACTTCTTTTATACAATTAATTGAAATTGTGAGACAACGAAATATTACATTAGTCCAAGAAGAAGATGAAGTCGAAACAATCGACATAATACAAAATCCTGTAGAAGAAGCGATGGAAGTAACAGAAATTGATCAAGAACCTTCAATGATGGAAGTGGTTGAAACACATAATGAATCTCAAGATGTAGAAGAGACTGTTTCATATTCTGTTTTTTGGGATTTTGCATCAAATATTTTTGTTGTAATTCAAATTGAAATTAATAATTCTGAAGAAGTGGTGGAGGAAAATTCTCCCCACCACTAGTTTAAAGTTGGTGGGGGAATGTTCATAAATGTGTTGGTTATTAGCGTAGAAGCTTATTCGTCAGGAAATTGTCGACTAAAAATGTTTAATCCTAACGAACCTTCTTCGAGTAACTATCAAATACAAAAGTTTCGAACATCGAAACGTTTTGCATCTTCGTACTATAAAATGTTAAATCTTCCTGTTATTACGAACAATAATCAGAAAATGTACAAATTCTTTTGTTCTCAACTAAATAGAACGTTAAGTCTACCACCAAATACGTTCACTTACAAGCTACCCCTGATAGACAAGGATGATGTAAGTAAAATACCATTAATTCAAGTGAAATTTCTGGAAGATGGAATTCTTTTTAATATAAGAGAAGTATATCATAATGAATATTCGAAAAGATTGGCTTTCAACTTTCTTGAGGAACATGTAGGACGTGAAACAGAACAGTATCCAGGACCTTTTTACAAATATCTTTTTGATAATGGAGCAAGTGTAACGGTGGAAATAAGTATCAAATTAATGTAATTCTCCCCCACCACTAGCCTAAAGTTGGAGGGGGAAGTGCATAAATGCGTTGGTTTTCTGCGTAAAAGCTTATTCTTCGAGATATCGTTGACCAAAATGTTTCGTCATATTCCTTGTGATCCAACCTCTTCGTTCAGGGAGAATCAAAAATTGAAAAGACTAGAAAATAAAAAACAAAACCGACAAGATATGAACATGGAGTTCAATCGACTACAATTTCAAATACCTGGAATTGCAATGGGAGCACCAAAATTGAAAACCCTACACTGGGCTGGAAGTTACATCAAGTATTTAAAACTACAAGTCGAAGCAAGAGATTTAAAATTGAAGAAATTGGAAATGGAAAATCGAGAAATGAAGAAACTAATATCACACATGTCTGGTTATACTACAGTTCAAAAAGGTGAAGAAGAAGGAAAAGAAATATTAGGAATCTAAATTATCAACAATCTTCTTAGAGAATGGGGAATAGATCACTTTGTGGAAATGGAATAACATGCCACTTAGTGATCTATTCCCAGTTCTCGCTTGATATACAATGACCTTGACCTATATAAAAGTGGTGGGGGAAAAATCATATAAGAAAAAGGGTTTAGATGTAACTATCAGTATAAGTCTAACACGATGGATAGGTTGTTGGTTCTGTGTTTACAAGAAATTATCAATAATGGGTTTCTTTACCATTACATCATGAGATCAAACGAGTGTGAAATACCTAAAGCAATTCGTGAAATGCTCATTGAATTTAAGAAAGACAATTATGGATTTGCTATCTATCTTGCTTATACTTTTAAAGATGGTACAAAAATGTGTCATGATTGTGGAAAAGAGTCTGTTTTAGATTTTGAACAATTCCAAGATGATGGAGGTAGGTTAGTTCATCTTGTAAAAGGTCAAATAATGAAATTCGAAACATGTAAAAAAATTTGTGACATTTGTGCACAGTGTTTGTTTTAATTTATTAAGTATCGTGCATTCAAACCATAATACCCCTTCCACATATAAAGGAGAGGGGGAAAAGAGTGGGGGGTTATAACTAGGTGGGGGAACGTGTATAAATGCAGGTTGTTTGAAGAGAGTTTTATTATTGTTGCGGCATTAGAAGAAACATTATGGAATTCGAAGTGCGCCATTTCAAGATTAAATATGAAGAGTGGACCTCTGTTGCAAATTTCATATCATCGAAAGAGGAAGAAAACAAGTTAATGCAAGTTTATTGTTACATAGAAAATGAGGAAAGCCATCACAAGGTGATGAGCTATCTAAACAGACCGAATGTATCGTCGAGGAGTCCTGAATTTGTCAAATACTTAAAAGACGAAGATGCGGATGTCATATTGGAAGTAAGGTATAAAATTTGAAATGTGAAAAAACAAGTATAAATAGTTATGGTGGGGGGAAGAATATATAAGTCGGTGGTGGGGGAAATGTGATAAAAGAAGTAAAAACTTTAGAAAAGAGTTCACTCTGTACGACAACAGTGAAAGATGACTGATCCTTCTGCAACACCAGTATTTTCAACTACAGATTGCCACCAAAACTTAGAACCGAAGATGTATTGCAATATTCCAACAACAAATTATTATCAAGCTCAACGGCCGCAAGTATCTCATTGTACTTCAACATCAGTGTTAAAAATGTCAAAGCCATATCCAGATTGTATGTACGAGCCTATAACACCATCTTCGGCAAGACTAAGGAAAAACCTAAAAATGAGAGAAAGGTGCAAGAAAGAGAAGATAGAATTTGCAAAATTGCAACTAATAGTGCCTTCCATTCAAGTCGGATGTAGCAGACTGAAAACTTTAGAAAAAACCAACGCATATTTGTTACAATTGTGGGAAACTATTGAAGATTTGAAGAAGAAAAATGGACATTCTACCAAGTAATGTTCAAACACTCATTCCCCCCAGAAAAACCCAAAAAAGATAAAAATAACAAAAACCCAAAAAAATTAGATGTAGAATAGAGAGCGAGGAATAGATCACTTTGTGGTAATGGACTAACATGCCACTTAGTGCTCTATTCCTCGTTCTCGCGTTAATACCGGATGACCTTGACCTATATTAGTAGGGTGGGGGAAATTGAAAGTGGTGGGGGGAAAGTGTATAAAAGACGAGTGTACTATAGTCGAATTATTCTGAAAGCGAACTTGTCACGAGTAAGGACTTGAAGGAAAGTGTTATGGACTTGACTACAAATAAAGATAATAAAAAACTAAAGATTCGGGAAATGGCTAAAGCAAGAGAGTCAAGAATAAAGTTAAAGTTTTACAGACTACAGAGATTGATTCCCGGGGTTAGGTTAGGAGAAATACGAACAAGAACAGTGGACATGGCAGCTGATTACATTAATCAGTTACTTACGGAATTAATGATAAAAGAAGCTAAATTAGAAGCGTTGGAACAAACGATAAAACGGCACTTTGAAAATTCGAATTGTCAACCTATAAACTATGTAATAAAAGAAGAAGTAAAAGATTGAAATTGAACAAAAATGAATTTGAACTTTGGTTATTGATTGGACACTTCTTAGAGAATGGGGAATAGATCACTTTGTAGTAATGAATTAACATGCTGCTTAGTGATCTATTCCCAGTTCTCGCTTAATCTAAAATGACCTTGACATACTTATCAAAATATCATATAAGCCGAATCACAAAGAGTTATTCCTCATTTACTTGAAATGGCTCCTGTGGACAACACCGATTATCCAAGGAAACCTCTTATTGAAATATTGTATAAAATTCAACTAGACGATTTTAATATGGAAGAAGATGATAATAACAGTGAAACATCAGAAGTAGAAAGTGTAAATGATATGGATGTAGATCTAACAACATCAGAAGTAGGAAGTGTAAATGATGTGGAGAATGAAAATTTGGATATGGATGTAGTAATATCAGAATCTTCATCATCGTTTGAATATGAAGAAGTACATACTGAAACCCCAACTGGAATAGAGAACACAAATGAACAATCAGTTAGTAGAAGATTAATGTTTCGTCCAAGACGTTTGTTTTCCTCGGATAGTGAAGAAGAAGAAGAGGATGATGATGAAATAGTGGTGGGGGAACCGTTATAAAAGCGGGACCGTCAGAGCCCATTTCATTTCTCGGCGAAATTTCGAAGAGTAAACATCGTCAACATGTATCATTGCGATAAATGTTTGGAATCGTTTCACGATGAAGTTCTACTAGATATACATAAAGAACTAATTCACAACAACACAGAAGAAGATCAAGAACAACAAGAAGAACAAGAAGAACAAGAAGAACAAGAAGAACAAGAAGAAATAACAGCAACATCTTCAACTACTTTACCGAATCTACAAGTATTTGCTTTACCCGGTAAAGTAGTAATTCATCATAAGATTCAAAATGAAAATTTGAAGCTAGAAGAATTTATTAGAGAAGCAAAACCAATCGTAAGTAAAACTTTAAAAGAAGAATTGAAAAGATTGAACTTTCTTAAATTTGGTTTACTACTAGAAGCTATGTTTATAAATGCACAAGAAGAATTATCACCAAGAGGATTCATAACAAAAAACCGAACCATCATGGAAAGTTCAAACATTGATTCAATAGTCGAGAATTGTATAGAAGAAATATTAACTAAACTTCAGGAACACGAAGGAAGAGGATCCGGATGGAGTCTTACAAGTATTGAAGTATTAGATATAAGAGTTCACAAACACGGATATGGACTAATGGGATCTAGTTACATTCCTTTGCCAAAAATAATTGAAAATACAAAATCTTGTATTAATGTCCAAAATGAAGATAATGAATGTTTTCGCTATGCTATGACGACAAAGTTTGTATCACAAAATCCATGTAGACCCAACCAAGAATATGAAGACGCAAGACACAGGTACAATTTTCAAGGAATAACATATCCCGTTTCTACGAAAGATATATCAAAATTTGAAAAGAAAAATCCCGGCACGTCTATTAATGTTTTTGCATTAGATAGTTCAAACAAAGTGTATCCTTTACGTATTGCAAAAGAAGAGCTACCAGATCATACGGATTTACTACTACTAACGCGAGGAGATGTGTCTCACTATGTGTACATAAAGCAATTCGATCGTCTTTTTAATAAGCAACTTTCAAAAAATCGAAACAAAAAGTTGATTTGCAAGAGATGTTTTAATTTTCAACGAGAAGGAAGACAAGGAAGAGAATGGTTACAAGAGCACAAAAGATTATGTAACAATAATTATGAAGCAAAGATTAATTTACCTTCGGAAAACAGAGCATTCGTTACATTTGAAAAGGTTCATCATCAATACCGTATCCCTTTAGTTGTGTATGCGGATTTTGAATCAACACTTGTTCCAGTTGAAGATGAAAATTGTGAAGCAAGAAAAAGTGTAAAGTATCAAATGCACAAACCAAACAGTTTTTGTTTAATGGTCAAATCAACATTATCAGAAGAACATTTAAACAGATATGGATTAACTTCAGAACCTCTAGTATATCGTGGTGAAAATGCGGAAAAAATATTTCTTGATCACCTATATTCAATAGCTGGAAATACACAAAGATTATATACAAATATTGTACCAATGAAACCGATGGACGAAGAAGAAGAAATTCAACATGAAAATGCGACTCACTGTTTCTTGTGCAAAAATGATTTTACTATTGAGAATTATAAAGTTAAAGATCACGACCACCTCACAGGTTATTACAGGGGTGCTGCTTGTAATAAATGCAACTTGAGCTATCGTTTACCACTGTTTATCCCTGTGGTTCTGCATAATCTCAGTGGGTACGACGCTCATTTTATAATACCTGAATTAGGAAGAGACGACGGTAAAATTGATGTGTTAGCTGAAACTTCAGAGAAGTTCATAAGTTTTTCCAAAGAAGTTGGAAACGTCAAACTAAGATTCTTGGACTCCTACCGATTTTTGCCGTCGAGTTTGTCCAAACTTTCTGAAAACCTAAGGAAACAAGATTTAATCGAAACAAAGAAGATTGTAAACAGCGACAAACTGGATCTGGTACTTCGAAAAGGTGTTTTCCCATATGATTACATAGACAGTTTAGAAAGATTTAATGAAACATCACTACCTCCAAAAGAAGAATTTAAAAGTAAACTGTACGACATGGATATATCTCAAGATGATTATGATCATGCATGCAAAGTATGGAACGAATTAGGATTTAGAACATTGGGGGAATATTCAGATTTCTATGTCAAATTAGATGTGACTTTATTATGTGATGTGATGGAAGAATTTAGAAATACGTGTTTTGCGTCATATGGATTGGACCCTCTTCATTCGTACACTTCGCCTGGACTAGCGTGGCAAGCTATGTTAAAAGAAACAAATTGTAAAATACAACTTCTTACAGATATAGATATGGTGTTGATGTTAGAATCAGGAGTTCAAGGAGGATTGACGCAAAGTGTAACACGTCATGTCAAGGCGAACAATAAATATTTGCCCAATTATGATGCATCAAAACCAACAACATTCCTGGGTTATTTTGATGCAAATAACTTGTACGGATGGGCAATGTCGAATCCCCTTCCATATGATAATTTCAAATGGATAGACCCAGATTCAATTGGAAACATAATGGATATACCGAAATATGGAGAAACTGGTTACATATTCGACGTCGATTTTGAATATCCCGAACATCTTCACGACGAACATTATGATTTACCACTTCTTCCGAAGACTGAAATTTCTCCAACTGGAAGATGGCCAAAATTATTGATGACTTTAACTAACAAGTCTCGGTATGTTGGACACTACTGGATGATACAACAGGCCTTAGACTTGGGATTGAGAATTACAAAAGATAATCGAGTACTACAATTCTCTCAATCTTGTTGGTTAAAACCGTACATTGACAACAACACAAGAAGAAGAGCCGCCGCTACATCAAGTTTTCAAAAAGATTTCTTCAAACTAATGAACAACGCAATATTTGGCAAGACTTTGGAAAACAAAAGGAAACATAAGGATATCAAATTGGTAACTGATCCAGTAAAATTACAGAAATTAGTGCAACAACCAAACTTTGGTTCATCTGTAATTATTAATGAAAATCTAGTTGTTATTTCCATGAACAAGAAGTAAGTTGTAATGGATCGTCCTTTGTATCTAGGAATGTTAATCTTGGATATTTCCAAAACACACATGTACGAGTTTCATTATAAGAAGATGGTTAACTATTATGGAAGAGAGAACATTGGTATTGCATATATGGATACGGATGCACTAATTTACTGGATTAAAACAAATGACATGTACGAAGATCTACGCACTTTTATGTATAAAGATGATTTCGACTTTTCCGATTATCCCAAGGACCATCCAAATTACGACTACGACAGAAACAAGAAAGTATTGGGAAAATTTAAAGATGAAACAAATGGTGTGCCGATGATGGAAATTGTAGCATTAATGTCCAAACTATATTCATTTCAACTGTACATAAGCGAAAGGAACGAACATCAAGTCACGAAGAAAGCCAAAGGGATAAAAACCTCTTTCCTGAAGAAGAACGTACAGTTTGAACATTATAAAAGATGTTTGTTTGAAAATGTTGAAACAACTGCAACATTTAACACCATAAGAAGCTTCAACCATCGTCTTTTCAGTGTGAAGCAAACCAAATCGGCATTGAGCTATAAGGATGACAAGAGATACATCCTTGAAGACAACATAAGAACTCTGCCATTTGGACATTACTCTCTAAACCCTATCGACCAGTAAACCTATTCTTCGTCCTCTACCTTCTTCCTTTTTTCCTTTCCGTAAAGAAGAGGGGACATGGCAAGCCCATGTTCCCTCTTTTTTTACACTAATATGAAATGGCCTTGACCTATATTCAAACTATATAAAAGAGAATGAACTGTTGTACGGATCAGTATTTTTACAAGCGATGTGCAAGCAACACCTGAAGATGGAAAGTGTGAAAGACAAGATTGTAAATGAACTACATAAACCATCAAGAAGAAGATTTCCAAGAAGAAGTACAATTATTAAGGAAATGAATGATCAGTATCAAGCTGATCTTATTGAAATGATACCGCACAGTAAATTAAACAAAGGTTTCAAATATATTTTAACAATTATAGACTGTTTTACTAAAATAGCTGACGCTTTACCATTGAAGGATAAGACTGGTAAAAGTGTTACAAAAGCTATGGAAACAACGATACAAAGAAATAAATTCAAAATCAAACATCTACAGACCGATGATGGCAAAGAATATTTTAATAAAGACTTTGGAGCTTTAATGAAGAAATATCAAATAAATCATTATTCTACAAATTCTGAAGTTAAAGCTTCAATAATTGAAAGGTTCAATAGAACATTGAAAGGAGCGATGTACAAACAATTTTCAAAACGAGGATCATACGTGTGGTATGACATATTACCACAACTTATAAAAGAGTATAACAACAAATATCATCGTACCATCGGAATGAAACCTATCCAAGTAAACAGCGCTAATGCTAAGGTTGTATTACAACGCATCAGAAATAATACAACACCTAAATTGGAAAAGTTGCAACCAAAAAAGTTTAAAGTCAACGATAAAGTTCGTATAAGCAAATACAAAGGTGTATTTAGTAAAAGATATCTACCAAATTGGACTAATGAAGTATTTACAGTTTATAAAGTGCAACCAACTATACCTGAAACTTACTTATTAAAGGATAACAAGGGTGAATTACTTCAAGGTGGATTCTACGGACATGAATTGTTGAAATCAACAGTCGGTGATGTATATCTTGTCGAGAAGATTTTACGAAGGAAAAAGGATATGGTTAAAGTCCGGTGGTTAGGATTCGATAAAAGTGAAGACTCTTGGATTCCTTCAAAAGACTTGGTATAGTAATTTAATAGCTCATTGTGTGTTTAACCTTGACACAAGATGGAGATTGTACAACAAAAAGATCGATTTAATATCAATAATATTGATGAATTGACGGTTGACAATGATAAGTTAAATCATGGTAAACATGGTGAACTACTACCAAATACGATAAGATGTTTAATAACTGGTCCTTCAAATTGTGGAAAAACAAATGTTGTTTTTAACCTTATAACTAATCCTAAAGGATTGCGCTTTAACAATATATACATTTTTTCAAAATCATTGCAACAACCAAAATATCAATTATTGGATAAAGTACTTGCAAGTGTACCTGAAGTGAATTTCTACAAGTTTAATGCCAGTGAAACAATTATGCAACCAAATGAAGCAAAACCATTTTCTATTTTTATTTATGACGATGTGTCTTGTGAAAATCACGACACTATAAGGAATTACTTCGCTATGGGAAGACATCATAATATTGATAGCATTTATATTGGTCAAACATACAGTAAGATTCCAAAACAACTCATAAGAGACAATGCAAATATGTTGATCATCTTCAAGCAAGATGAAACAAATTTAAAACATATATATAATGATCATGTAAATGCGGATATGGCATTTGAGAAATTTAAAGAGATGTGTGGCAAAGCATGGAATGAGAAATATGGCTTTCTTGTTATTATGAAGGAAGAAGATATTAAAAATGGTAGATATCGTATAGGGTTGGATAAATTTGTATTTATGCGTTGAACTACCGATGCTACATCTAGTTACACGTTGAACTTCACAGTGTAAACATGGTGAATCAAGAAAAACTATTGAAAGAAATAAAATCACTCAGTGATTCTATTAGGATGAAGAATCGTGCATTGAGGATGGGTTTAAGTGAAAGAGAAGAATTTCTAGAGACTACATTTAAACCTATTACGGAACCTTTAAAACAGATATCAGAAACTATTGGTAAACCTCGTTATGAAGGAGATGTTTTACTACCAGTTTCTAAACAAGAAGTACAAGCATTAAAAAAAGAAGAAGATGATGATTCATATACAAGTGCTAGTGAGCAAGAAGAAACAAAAGAAGAAGAAGAACCAATTGTTGAAAAGGAAGAAGAACAGCCAATACCTGAAGCTGAACAATCTATTCCAAATTTAACTCAATTGAGTAGCGATATATTACAACATGGACCTCTTGGAAGAAAATATATAATGAAAATGCTACATGACATGAAATCAAACCCGAATTTGAGTAGATCACACGTATACGGAGCAAGAATTGATGGGAATGAATTAAAGATCGGCGATTCAAAGCTTGAAATAACACAAGACGATTACATCATTATTGGTGAGCATAAATATAAAGGAACAAAAGGACTTTATGAATTAATTTTTAAAAACATACCACTAAGATATTCATCCAAAGATTTAAGTGTTTTTAAGGAGATTCTACAAAATACTAACGCTCATAAAAGAAACTACTTAAAGGATGCAATGATTAATCGTTCACGTGCAACAAAATATAACATTGTTATAAAAAAGTTGTTTCCTCCACGAAAATTGCCAACATTACGTACTGCACCAGCGGTGAGACAACCACTGAAAAGAAAATCTTTATCACTTATGGATTTATCACTTCTTGAACAACATGGTAAAAAGAGTAAAGGAGATACTTCAACATCTGGCAAAGGATTGATGAAAAATCTATACAATACGAATGTGATTTACTACAACGACATCAATAAATTGGTTGATAGAATGAGACTATTGCATGAAGCCATGGAAGCCGGTCATACAGGTTTAAATAATGAATGGGTAGCTCTGATTGACGAACTCAGGAATCGCGGCATAATCGTATAATTGTCCGCGGATATATAAGAGTTGCAGGCGTATAATGTGTCAGTTCTAACATGAGCGTCGACAAGTTCGGACGATACTCCGCGTTAGGAGTGCAAGTTGGAGAAAACAGAAAAAGAAGTGGATTACCGCAAACACCTGAAGGTGACTATAACATAAATAATAAACATTTAAAGTTTGTTAGAGATCCAGAAGAAGATGGAGATGCAACAAATTTAAAAACAGTTAAGGAGGTAACATCTACAAGTTTAAAACTCGACGACAACCAACTGTATGATGCAAAATCTCACAGGGTTATTAACGTTGCAAAACCAATCAATAATGGAGATGTTGTTAATAAAGGCTATTTTCTATCTGCGATGGAATACACTTTACTGTTGGAAAAGACTAAAAGTGGAAAAAGGTACAATGCTTTAAATTATAAAATAACTAATGTGGCAGATCCAACCGAGGATACAGATACAATCAATAAGCGTTATTTGCACTCTGTAATACCAGAAAAGAAAAAAGATGGATTTTCCTTCTATAAATATACTATAAACGATATTGGATATCCTAAAGAAGAAAGTGATGGTGTTAATATAAAATACATTAAAGATAATTGTATTTTATATAATGGTGCTGTTATTGATTGTCATGGAAAAGTGTTGTCCAATCTGAAAGATGGTTCAACTCCATCGGATGCTGCTACCGTGAGACAAATGAATGAAAGCTTGAAGAAAGGAACATCCGCTTTTGTTAAACAAAATCAGGTGGTGTCAAAGAAAGGTGATGAGTTTATGCAAGGAAGTGAAAAGTTTACCTTACTACAACTACAAAATGACAAGTGGGATGGAAAAAATAAAAGATTGTCAAATATAAGTTTAGGCACGGAAGAACATGATGCTGTTATTTTAACACAAGTACCACAACTATCAGCTACTGGTGTTAATTTTATATGTAAAGGTAGACGATTAACCCAAGTTAAATCTGGTAAAGATGATCAGGATTGTGTTGTTGTAAAACAAACTATAATTTTAGATAAAATAAATAACGTATATGATGGAAAAAATAGAAGAATATCTAACATATCAGCAGGAATAGCTCCGAATGATGTTGCTACTATTAATCAAGTTATAGCAACCTCTAAAAACGATCCATCTGTGTATACATGTAATGGTAAACGTATCACAAATCTTGATAATCCTAGATATGACAAAGATGCTACTAATATAGAGTATGTAATGAATCTTGTAGGTAATGTAGTTATTGATATGCATAATCATTTGATTAATACATCGATGAAACACAATAAAATCGAAGATTCTCAGAGAAACCAATGGATTAAAGATGAAATCGTTGATAGATACTAGTAAAACTTATGAATATTTAAGTATGGAATACACAAAAAAGGATTCATTATCATAAAGTATTTCATAGAGTGAAGACTTTGGTTGCATAAAACAGCATAATGAAGACCGCATCGTTCAGTCGTCGTCAGGACATTGGCAAGAGAGGACGTGGTTTAACATCAGCTGCATTATCCCTGCTCAGACGGATTCCAAATGGTGCTGTTGTGAATCGAGCGATAGACGCTTTACCATACGAATTACATCTGCCCGGAGGTTATCAATATTGTGGACCTGGAACTAATTTGTCAAAACGTTTAGCAAGAGGAGATCCTGGAATTAATAAATTAGATCAAGCTTGTAAAGAACACGATATAGCATATTCAAAGTATAAAGATTCAACAAATAGATCAATAGCGGATAAAATTCTAGCGGAAAAAGCTTGGCAAAGAGTAAAATCAAGTGACGCAAGTATTGCAGAAAAAGCAGCGGCTTGGGCAGTAACTACAGCCATGAAGACGAAAGCTAAATTTGGTGCTGGAAGACGTCGTCGCACAGGAAGACCTGCAAAGAGAAGAGCTCCCAAAAGAGGTGGAAACATTAAAAAGAGACGTCGTAGAACTCGTAAAGTAACAGTAAAGAAAGCTTCTATTTGGTCAATGGTAAAAAACGGAGCAGGTTTATACCTAAGACCGTACCGTGTGTACTAAATAAGAAGAATCAATTGATAATTCCAAATAAAGCCTTAACAAATCATCAGTTAAATGATTATGTAAAATGTTTGAAAATACCATTTTTTCGAGGAGTTTTGATGAAAGATGCATTACCAACTAAAATATGGGAAAATGAAACTGGAATAGTAAATTTGGATTCCACCTATGGTCCAGGCACTCATTGGGTATGCTATAAAAAGCTCGGACAAACCGTTTACTACTTTGACAGTTTTGGCAATCTACCACCGCCGAAAGAACTGCAACATTATTTTCGAAACTCCAAAAACATTTTTTACAATTACAAAAGAGAACAACCTAACAATACTGAAATATGTGGGCATTTATGTTTGGAGTTTCTAGCGAAGAGTGTCAGTCAGCTTTAAGATGTCATCGTATACAGTGTCACTGAGTGGAAATTCATCCACATTGAAAAGTACGCTGTTCCCAGCATTGCGTCTATCCAAGGAAAGATTATGGGAAGCGGCATTACTTGATTTAACTACCTATAACTCAATTCCCAATGTTACGGAAGGAAAGAACAATTTACTACATTATTATGAAACTAAGGATGCTTCAGGAAAATACTCAGAATTGAAAATAATTACATTTCCTACTGGAGCTGATGAAATCGATGATATAAACCAATTACTACAAAAACAACTCGGAGAAGAAAATATCACCGTTAAAGGAAACAATAATACTTTAAAAGCAGAAATAACTTCAAAATATTATATCGATGTCAGCTTGGAAAACTCCATTGGCAGTTTACTTGGATTTAGAGATACAAAAAAGAAAATCTTAACTCCTGGAACTACTCATTCAGGTGATACAACTGTTACAATATTGAAAGTCAATAGTATCGATGTAACGTGTAATATTATACACGGATCGTATAGAGAAGGAGTGAATCAGCATATTTTACATACATTTTATCCAACAGTAGCTCCTGGTTTTAAAATTGTTGAGAAGCCACAAAACTTGATATACCTACCGTTAAACACCAGTTTCATTTCAGACATCGTACTGAACATATTGGATCAAGACGGTGTTAGTGTTGACTTTAGAGGAGAAACGATAACTATACGGATACACATCAGAGCGGCAACATAAAGGTCAACATGGGATTATCATTTAAACCGCAACGGAAGAGTCGGGAGCTCAGTAGCTCCTCGACATTGGAAGAGTTAACATCGGACAACATTCGTTTTCTACAGAAGATTGGATTGAAACTTAACAACGATGGATATCCTGGATATATCTCAAGGACCGACATTCGACGAAACACTATGGGAGAAGGAATATCACACGCACAACCCTTACACTTCATCAAAATTAAACAATAACGATGAAATAAGGATTCCCATTCAACAACAAGATATTTACACATTACCGTGTGAAAGTTATTTGTACATCGAAGGACGGGTATTAAAATTGGATGGAAAAACTGCTTCAACAGTTCCTTTTATAAATAACCCGATGGCATATCTTTTTGATGAAATAAGATATGAGATATCAGGGGTGACAGTTGATTCGACAAAAAAGGTTGGTATAACAACGACATTGAAAGGATTAACATCATTAACACCGCATGAGAAGAATTCAATAGTCACCGCCGGATGGGTTGCCCCTGAAAAAGACACTATAACACCGGATTCCAACGGTCACTTTGATTTTCATGTACCCTTACGATTGCTTTTGGGATTCGCTGAAGATTACAAACGAATAATAATAAATGTCAAACAAGAATTGGTATTACTCAGATCTTCAACTAACAAGGACTTGATACTTGCAGACCCTGCAACTACGGAAGATAAACTGGAATGGCAACTACAATTGGATAAAGTTGTTTGGAGAGTACCTCATGTAAGATTGGCCGATGAACATAGAATCGTATTATTGAGAAAGTTAAAGTCTGACCGTGATATCGTGATGCCATTCCGAAGTTGGGAATTCCATGAATATCCTACACTACCTCAGACAGAACGACAGTAGTGTGTTTTGGTCACTTTTAAAACCGGCCACGTGCCCACGGAGCCACGTGCCGCGGCAGCTGGCGCCAGCTGCCATGTCACATAGCTTCCGGTGGGGGTTAGAGGGTATATATGAGATGCTGTAGTTATATGTTATGCCATATAGGTTGGGGTGGAGATGGCGATAGTGTTGGCGTTAGGGTGAAGTGAATTTGCGCATAAAATTAAAATTAAAAGTTAGTTCAAAATTGAAATTTTTCGGTGTTAACGAAACTCTAACAGTTGAAGAAAAATTAAGAGTTAGTTCAAAATTGAAATTCAAACTTATAACTGAGATGTGGAAAATATGTCAAGGTCATCCAGAGTAAGTTTTAAAAAATTCTATCCAACTATCACCAGAAATAGTTTTAAGTTGAAGTAGTTGGTGATAGCGGGATAATTGATTCGTGCCATGGGAGAGGTGTTTCTCGTTTGAAAGTTGGCGATCGAATGAGAAGAGCCGCCTAGGGAGAGGGGTTATAAAACGGCAACCTTCCCCCACCACCCCTTCCCCCACTCCTTTAGACCAATAACCGGTTGCCGACTCTATGTGGTGAAACTGAATTAAACATGGCGGCCGCCATGGATAATTCTAACCTCAAACCTTAGCTTAGCTGAAGAGAATAGAGGAGCATGAAGTAGGAATTGTGGTGACAGCGCTTATATGAGGAATAGTAGGGGTAAAATAAAAAAAACTTGTTGAACACAGTCGATAGGTGTAACAAGTTCAAAGTTGTTGAATTGTAACATAGAATGCAAAATGTTGTAAATAACACTATCATCAACATTAACCTGCGAAGTCTTTGAAGAGTATAATGGGTTAAAACTGTACTTCTTCCTAACTCTATTTAAATTAGTTCTACACTTTGAAATTGAAGGTTTAGAAGTACTTCGTAATATGTGTTGTGTTCGCAAAAGCTTTAATTTTAAACATTGTGCAGTCATCATAACCGATGTGTTAAGTTCAGAAGTTAAAAGAAGACTGAGATATAAAATGAAGTGTAAAAGAAATTGAAACAGAAAGCCAGAGTAGTAATTTTATAGGTTAGAATTTACAAAGGCTATTCCATGGATAATTCTAACCTCAAACCTAGTAAGTGAAGTAGTCATAACATAAAACTAACGAGAGATGATGACCGAGCGGATGCGAGGCAATGAATGTTTGTAGCGCGATAAACTACCCACCTTTATAGAGGCAATAACTCCAGCCAGATGGCAAGCAAATGACTGGTTGACCGACTTTCACCTGAGTAGTAAGAGAAGTAGGGTTCTGTGTCTATCCCTACTCCTTGGGGTCAATGACCTACCGGAAAGGTCAATGACCCCCCCCCCCTCCCCCCCTCCCCCCCCGAAAAATGGAGCCCCCCCCTTTCCCCTTCCCCCACTCCTTCCCCCACTCCTTCCCCCACTCCTCCAGGTCAATGGCCGGTCACCACCGGTTGTTGACTTTATGTGGTGAAACCAGACTAAATATGGCAGCTGCCATGGATAATTCTAACCTCAAACCTGCTGCGCATGCAACGAGTTCTCCGGATCGGAATAGTGACTATGCTATTGCGCATGCGCCTAGTCCTGTATTACTCACTTTAGCGCTACTGCACATGGATAATTCTAACCTCAAACCTTGGTTTTGCGTTGCTGTGCATATGCTGCTCCCCACTCCTTCGCCTTCCTTTTACATTGCTGCGAACTGGACTGGATTGAACACTGTACTGGAGTGAAACAACTTCCCCCACTACTGGAGAATCCGAGGAGCGATACGAGCCTGATCTTAGCGTTAGTCGTCAACAAACTTTCATAGCGAAAGGTTGTTGGCGACTCAGCAAGAGGTTTCAAATATATAGTAGGCCTATATATATTTGAGCTTCTTAAACTATGTTGCGTTTTTTAATGCAATGTAGTATGTGTGTGTGCGTTTTAGTTGTAAGTTGCATTTAATTTAAGAAATAATTTGCGCATTGCGATGTTAGTTTTAAGTTTGGTTTAGCATTAAGGTGTATTAATTTTTAAGAGGTTTTTAGCATTAAGGTGTATTAATTTTTAAGAGGTTTTTAGCATTAAGGTGTATTAATTTTAAGAATAATGATGGTATTTGGTTGTGTTGAATTATTTGGTTTTTTAATAATGATGTGTTGTTAGTTTTAAGTGTTGCTAATACTAATTAATGTTGTTTTGCCTTACAGCTAGATGTTAGGGGGTAGATTAAATGTAAATTCAGAAGTTCGGTTGAACTTCACTTAGAAGGGGTGGGACATCCGCAAAATGCGGACTAGGTTTTTGCATTTTGTTTAGGAATATAATGGGTGGGATTAGTTTGGGTGGGGTTAGAGTTGCGTTTCTGCATTAACTGTTCCAGTTTCCCTGAAATTAATGGTTACGCTTTGATGCGGACGGGAAGTTACGCTTTGATGCGGACGGCCCAGGGACCTCCCTTGCAGAACGTAACTAGTGGGTTGGGAGTGGGAACCGTTAGGCAAACAGGGTGGTGGGAACAGTATTACTGTTCCCATCACCTTGGATCATTATAAATCTTGAATGACCTTGACCCACTTTTGGAAGGGTCAATGACCCCCCCCCCTCCCCCCCCGAAAAAATGGAGTCGATTCCCCCCCCCCCCCCCCCGAAAAAATGGAGTCGATTCCCCCCCCCCCACTTCTTCCCCCACTACTCCGGGTGAACGACCGGTCATGACCTGAAAAATTAAAATGGCTATAACTTGATAACGGATTGATGGATTTGGACAAGCGATACATCATTGAAAAAGTCTATGTAAGACAAACATTTTGGTAAAAGAAGAATTTGGTTATTTTATTTTAGTCAAAAGTTATGCGAATTATTTTAAATAAATACCTTCTCTTTCCCCTTTTCCCCCACCTCCCAGGTCAATAATCAGTCTCGGCCAGCTGCTACCCCTCTCATTTGCATATTGTTATAAAAGACGCACCGACTGCGGCTAACATTTCATTCTGATTCCAGATGTTAAGCTGCGAACTTGGAGCCACAACTATGTCATCTCTGCCAACTACAACTTCTACTTTAACTTCTACTTCTACTTCAACTTCTACTACGGCTGTTACTGCACCTAAGAAAACTCTTCGTCTGAAAAATCCTCCTGACTGGTACAAGAAGCAACTTGGATCCCAACCTTCAACTTCTGGAGCTATTCTTCCGCCAACCAACACTTCTAGACTTCGCAGTATTTTTTCACCACCTTCACCTTCGCCTTCAAACGACTCCGCACCACCATCAACTATGATGCCGCCACCGCAGAAGCCAGTTCCCCGTCTTAATACCCCTTCAATTGAAACTATTGTTCATCGCCTTAGTACACCCATCATCCCACTATCACCATTGCCTCCTACCCCACCACTTACTATGCCTGAAGACCACACATATCATAAAACTAAATCCACTAAGCCTACTCCCAAACCTGCTCCTTCAGAGCAATTTCAATTATTACAAGAAGAGCGTCGTAGGGCATTTAGCCGTCCCACTACTTGCCCTGAAGTGCTCACTAGGGGAATTAAGAAAGGATCAGCTTGTGGTAGGAAATGTGTTAAAAATGAAAGTTTTTGCCATGTATATGTCGTAAAACACCTTTCTGAACCACAACTGACAGAAACCCCCACTATTGAATACCAATCCAAAATTATTGGTGTGAAAGGAAATAGGCTTAAGAGAGGTTGTGTTTATTTTTTTGAAAGTGTTATTGACAACGAACACATTTTGGCAAGTTGTAATGGCGAAAAATATAATATTAAAGTAATTGAATCCTTGCGCAAAGAGAAATCTGTTTATGAGTTAGACTCTAAAGACTATCTCCTCAGACACAAAGTGGATGGTATTACAAGGTGGGGGCGTAGAAAGTAAATTCACATAGTTTTTTTTCAAATTGTTGCTTAAAAAATAATGGGGGAGAAACACAATGCGTTATAGCGTTGTGTTTCTCCCCCATTATTTTTTAATACTCTAAGTCTTGTGACCTACTAACCTACTTCCATCCGAGTAGTAAGAAAAGTACTTCCCCCCACTCCTTTGGGTGGATGTCTGGTCACGGTCAGCTCTTACCCCTCATTTGCATACTATTATAAAAGCGGAGCGAGCGTTGGTTACTCCTTCATTTTGCTTCTACACGCCGCTCCTGTCGTTTCGTCTCTGCTGTTTACAATATTTCTTGCTTCAAAATGCCTCCTCATCTGAATGAAAATTTTAATTCTTCTGAAATTTCTGATGTTTTTGAACAATCTGAAGACACTTTAAGTAACAACAGTGAAAGTGAAGATGATGAGGACGATGATGATTATACTGTTGAACTTAGTGAAGAACGTAAAGTTATAGCAATTGATCCACAATTTCCATTTGATACAATAGAAAAGTTTATGGCTGAAGCTAATAAATGGTTGGACTCAGGATGTTATGTACGAATTGACTCTTTTATATTGTATGGTGATAGTCATTCTTTCCTTGTCACACCAAATGATAGAGACCGCATGTTGCAGTGGGCACAATCTATGATGGAGTGCTATGAACAAGGTGTGGACACTGGCGGCTATTTTCTTGCACAACTAGTGTAATAACAAAATTACCCTTCCCCCACCCTACACCCTATCCCTTTCAAATTCTATAAAGAAGGGGGAAAGGAGTGGGAATTATAAAATGGTGGGGGAATGTGTATAAATGCAGGTTGTTTGAAGAGACTTTTATTATTGTGGCTGTAGCAGAAACAACATGGAGTTTAAATCTTCAGCAAAAATAAGGAACAACATAATAAAGAGAGAAATTCGCAAGAAAGAAAAGATTGAACTTATAAAATTACAACTTATAATACCTTCTATTAAAATTGGATGTAGCAAAATAAAGACTTTTGGTGAAAACTAACGAATATTTGTTACAATTGCTAAAAACAATCGAAGAGTTGAAGAGCAAGAATGGACATTCTACATAGTAAAATTTGAACATTTTAATATAAATAAGTAAACCCAAAAAAGTAGATGTAGAATAGAGAGCGAGGAATAGATCACTTTGTGGTAATGGACTAACATGCCACTTAGTGCTCTATTCCTCGTTCTCGCGTTAAATTGGATTACCTTGACCTATTTGTTCGACTGTTAGAATTTGGTTAACACTGTTGAATTTCAGTTTTGAACTAACGTTTATTTTTGTTCAACTGTTAGAGTTTTTTTTTAATACTGTCGAATTTTAGTTTTGAACTAACTTTTAATTTATGCGAATTTTTAGTTCAACTTTAGTTAATTTATGCACAAATTTAGTTTAACCAAGTGTCTGTGCTGTAGCCATTTCCACCTAAAAGTAACTACAATTAGTTGGGTGGGGGAAAGTTCGTTAAAGCTTGAATATAAAGAAGTATATACTAAAACTCCAATGGGAATAAAGAACACGAATGAACAATTAGTTTGTAGAAGGTTAATATTTTTGTTCAAAATGTTTGATTTCCTTGGATTCAATTCAATTCAATTCAAAATTATTTTATTCCACAAAAATAAACATCAACATAACAGTGTTATTACTAAATTACAGGAATTAATTCCCACAAAGACTACACATCTGTGTGTGGGAATGAGTCTTTTTTATCAGTCCACACTGTTTTCAAGGATAACCAAGTGATTCAGCATATACAATCTAAATTTACAAATATAATAAAAAATAAGCACAGAAAATTACATAATACTAATAAAAACAACAGAACATACGCAGATACATACTACTTTAGTAATACAGATCTAAGAAATTAACCAAACTAACCATTGAGAAATGAATGACCTGCTTATGGAATTTTAAATATATTGCGACTGCATCAGGGCCTCCGCGTCATCCGGTCCCAGACGGAGTAGCCACTCGCACACCCTCCTTTTGTAAACGGGAACACTGTCACCCCCATCATCAGCTATATCTGGTGGACAATTACGACGAATAATGTGTGCGACATAAAATGAGCTTGACAAAAATATAGAATGGGTTAACCTAGGAATTTGATAATTAACTCTTAGTCTGTTACGGGTTACGCGTGAATGATCTATTTCAGAAAAAATTTTGGTTCTGTTAATTTTAATGTAGATTAAAAGAGTTTTCAAAAAGATCTGTCTAACTGTAAGGACTTGAAATTCATTAAATAAGAGGTTCGTGGGATATCTTATATTTTTGTTTAAAATTGTTTTTATAATGCCCCTTTGTGTCACGTTCAGTGGTTGGAGCACCGAAGAGGAGGCCACCCCCCACCCCAGAATTCCGTACTGCAAAACAGACTGAACATAGGCGTAATATGCAGTCCTGCAGTGATCCACGGACAGAACCTGCCTGAGCCGCGAAAAGGCATAAATCATCTTACGCAATCTTTGCTTTAAGTATTGAACGTGTGGAGCCCAACACAATTTGTGATCTATAATGATTCCCAAGTATTTAAATTGCTCCACTCGTTCAATAAAGCCGCAGTCACAGGCAGCCGCCCGCGGGTCACCACAAGAATGCAGCCTCAGCGCTCTCGGGCCTGGGTCGTGATCAGATCTTAAATATATTGGCAAATATTTAGTTTTTTGTATATTTACTGTCAAGACGTTGTGATCATACCAGTCTTTAATCTTAGCCAGGTCCGAGGACGCCTGTTCATACACCAAGTCCCACGAGCGGTCAGCAGACACCAGGGCGGTATCATCCGCAAATAGAAATAGTTTACCAGAAATCCTGGGCTTAGAAATATTATTTATATAGATGAGATAGAGCAATGGGCCAAGTGTACTTCCTTGGATTACGCCATAATTTACATTCTCCGTTTCACTATTAACTCCATTGATGCAAACAAATTGTTTCCGATTTTCAAAATAGCTTATAAACCAATTTAAGGAGTTATTTCTAATGCCTACGGCTTCTAATTTTGTAATTAATTTTTTGCGATCGACTGAATCAAAAGTGTTACGGCCCGTCGGGAACAGTTACCAGAAACAGTCCCCCGTATCGGTTCGTGCCGTCGCCCAGAATATTCCAGACCCGACGGGGCGGGTCAACCGCCGCGGCGACAGTGTAAACAACCCTCACCTGAATGGCGCGGCGAATACAGTGGAGTTCCCGAAACGTCTGGAGGCGTCCGGCTTCGAGAATGATCCTAGCCGTTTGGGATAAAAGGCCTACCGGAGCGGCCCAGAGTCAGTGTGTCAGTCAGTGATAACCAGTGCGCGTGAGGTCGACGTGTGTCAGTGCGTCTCTCGACCCGTGACAGTGCGACTGTGTCCGCGAGTGTCAGTGAGTAGTGAACTGCGAACTGTGTCAGTGATTGTGACAGAGTGACCAGTGACAGTTCTAGTGATAGTGCTAACGCATTTGTATTGATAGGACACTCTCTGTAAAAACCCTGTAAGTTAGATAGTTAGTTGTAATACTGTAGCTAGTTAGGAATTAGATAGGTTTAGCTAGGTATTTAGCATAAATTTGCATCTCTGTTAATCAATCTAATTTGTAATAAATTATAGTAGTTGTTGAAATCGCCAAGTGTTATTGATTAGAACCCGTAAGCCCGTAACAATTGGTGTCAGAAGTGTAGATATTTTGGCGATTTCACTTCAAAGAAATTTAATAATAATTTTTGAGTACGTTTATATTTATATTAGTAATTACACTGTTAAAAGGCTGTCAACTTAATTTTGTTATTTATTTGTAATAGAGTTGATTTAGTAAGATAATTTCTATTGGTTTTGTATTGTATAAAAATTTGTTAAAACTAATTTTATTGTTTTTTTCATAATTTTTTAGTTTGTATTTTATTAGAAATGGCTTTCAAAAAGGCAAAGCTTGTAGAGTTAAAAGTCGTAGATCTTAAAAGAGAATTAGAAGAACGTGAACTTGATACTTCTGGTACAAAAACAGTACTCCAACAACGCCTCCACCAAGCTTTGCTTGATGCAGGTGAAAATCCAGACACTTTTCTTTTTGATACTTCCGATTTGAATAAAATGATTGTAAACCTAGAAGATAAAATCTTAGAAGGTAACAAATGTCTAGAAGAGAAAATGTTAGAAAGTAACAAATGTTTGAAAGAGGAAATGTTAGAAAATAATAAAAATTTAAAAGAAGAGATAGTAGACAAACTGGAGGAATATTCAAGTAAGGTTGCAAGTTTGGAGAGTGATATTGTTACGTTTAAAGAGGAAATCAGTGAAATAAAAGACAAAATAAATGTAATTGAAAGCAATTTTGAGGATAAAATTTGTGTCATTGAGAAGAACTTAGAAAGTAGGTTAGTTAATAAGCTTAGAATAAGTACGTATGCAAAGGAGAGTCCTGCGTTGAGCCCTGCGTCAACGTCATCGGGGAGCGCCAACGTCGCGACGCCGCGGCAGGTTGTGGTTCCAGAGGCGGACTACAAGACGACAACGGGAGTGACAATAAACCCGCATACTACCGTACCTATCTTCGATGGTAAAACTCCATGGGAGGACTACATGACCCTTTTCGAGACGGCAGCAATGGTCCATGGTTGGCCCGAGCATACCAAGGCTTCTGTTTTATGCTTGTCTCTCCGGGGCGATGCATTGGCTATCCTACAGACGATGCCAATGTCGGAGCGACAGAACTATGCTGCGCTGGTGAACAGACTTGAAATGCGCTTTGGGAAACGACACATGGATCAGCTCTACCGATCGCAGCTGAGGAACAGAATTCAGAAACCCAACGAATCACTGCAGGAGTTCGAGGCAGATATCGCCCGCCTGGTGAGGAATGCGTATCCGTCGGTCACTGACGAGGTCTATGAAAGCCTTGCAGTGGACAAATTTCTGGATGGATTGCGAGACCCGGAGACTCAACAAGCTGTTAAACTGGCTCGGCCGAAGACACTCAGCGAGGCGCTGACCCAGGCACTGGAGTTCGAAGCTGTTCGTCAGTCAGTCCGAGGGCAGGCTCGAGTACGCTCCATGGAGGCTGATACACCCCCAACCATCGACATCGCATCGATTGTGAAACAAGTACTGGAAGCGCTGAAAACACGAAGGAAGCAAGTTCGCTGTTGGAGTTGTGGCCAAATAGGACATCCTAGAAGCAAATGTACAGCGACCACAACAGAGGGAAAGCAGGAAAACTAAGCAGGGTTGATGGGAAGGGGCAACCGTCAACCCGTATCTCCAAGGCCCCGAAAGAAAATGTAAAAGTCGCTTCACTGGGAAGTCAGGCCAAGAGTTTTTACATTGATGGAAGGGTGAACGGGAAACTACGAAGCTGTCTCCTGGATACCGGTGCAACCATGACCGTCCTCAATCCGAACATTGTTTCTGAGAAGGACATAACACCAACCTCTTGGTCGCTAAGAACGGCTACAGGTCAACTAGCTAATGTTTACGGTCAGACGGTTGCTTCCTTCCACATCGGTGGCTGCGTTTTCAAGCATAGCGCTCTGGTTGCCAACATAGATGAAGATGTCATTTTAGGGACTGACATAATGACGAAGTACGGAATGAAACTGGACATGTCGAAAAGTGTTGTGACCTTTGGAGAAGAGGATGTCATACTTCGGCGTGGGAAGAACATTTCAGCACGAGTGCTCTTATTGGAAGACACGGTATTACCGGCGAGGAGTCAAGTTGTGACCCAAGCATCAGTCGAGGGAGATTGGACTACCGGCCAAAGTGTCCTGCTTGAACCTAAGGATGATGGTGAACACCAGCTGGGCCGTGGAATCTTTGCTGCAAGATCACTATTTAACATTGCACAAAGCAACCCCGTGCGACTGATGAACTTGAACAGCTTTCCCGTCACTGTGAAGAAAGGAGCTGTGGTTGGGAGCTGTGTAAGCATCTCCTCGGTAGTTCGCCAGTTGCAGCCATGCCCATCACGATCTCAGGAGCTACCCAAGGAGCTGGAGGGATTGGCAGACAATGCTTGCCAGGAACTGACACCTGCGCAGAGTAAAGACGTAAGGGACTTTTTAATTAAATGGCAAGATGTGTTTGAGTATGGAGGCGGTGCCAGAGGAAGGACCAACATTGTTCAACATCGGATTGACACCGGGGACGCCAATCCTATACGCCAGGCACCTAGAAGACTACCTCTGGCTAAGCGAGAAGAAGCTAACCGAATAATCAAGGAGATGGAAGCTGACGGTGTCATCGAACCATCTAACAGCCCTTGGAGCTCACCAGTCGTACTAGTTAAGAAGAAGGACGGATCAACAAGATTTTGTGTCGATTATCGTCTACTGAACAATGTCACTAAAAAGGACAGCTACCCACTGCCAAGAATTGATGACACGCTAGACACATTGGGTGGGTGTCGGTTGTTTTCGACCCTAGACCTTCGGAGTGGTTATTGGCAGGTTGGTTTGGCCCCTGAAGACAAGGAGAAAACTGCATTTTCAGTTGGTAACGGACTTTGGCAATTTACCGTGCTTCCATTCGGCCTATGCAATGCTCCGGCAACTTTTGAAAGACTTATGGAAAACGTCTTGAGAGGCCTTTCATGGGAGATATGCCTGGTGTACCTTGATGACATAATCGTCGTGGGAAAATCCTTTAGTGACCATCTTAAGAACTTGGAAAGTGTCTTCTCACGCCTGCGCTCTGCCAATCTCAAACTCAACCCGAAGAAGTGCAATCTGTTCCGCCGACAGGTCAATTACCTCGGTCATGTCGTATCAGACCAAGGAGTCTCAGTGGATTTGGAAAAGATCAAGGCGATCACTGAATGGCCAGCGCCCAAGGATAAGCACCAAGTGAGAAGCTTTCTCGGGCTGTGCACGTACTACCGGAGGTTTGTGAAAGGATTTGCAAATATTGCAAAGCCTCTTACCAAGCTAACGGAAGACAAAAGACCCTTCGTCTGGGATAATGACTGTCAAAGGGCATTTGACGAGCTTAAGGATAGGCTTTGTCACGCTCCAATCCTATCCTACCCAAGACCGGACGGAAAGTTTGTACTCGACACGGACGCCAGTAATACAGCCATTGGAGGGGTCCTTGCTCAGCTCCAAGATGGAGAAGAAAGAGTAATTGGGTACTTCAGCAAGGTTCTATCAGCCCCCGAGCGTAACTATTGCGTCACCAGGCGTGAGCTGCTTGCAGTGGTCAAATCCATCGAACACTTTCATAAATATTTGTATGGAAGAAAGTTCCTTTTAAGAACAGACCACGCTGCACTCATGTGGCTATTGAGGTTTAAGACACCAGAGGGCCAAGTGGCAAGATGGATTGAACGTCTTCAAGAGTACGACTTCAAGTCCATTCATCGTTCCGGAACAAACCACAGAAATGCTGACGCGCTCTCTAGAAGACCATGTGGAGACATTTGCAAGCATTGCACACGCAAAGAAGAGAGAGAAGCGTTAGTGAACCGAGTCACTGTAGTTGACGATACTTGGCAGGGAAATGAGCTGTCTAAGGACCAGCAAGAAGACCCAGACTTGACGCACATACTGAAGTGGA
The DNA here is from genome assembly GCA_030545055.2 of Neoaliturus tenellus. Lineage (NCBI taxonomy): Eukaryota > Metazoa > Arthropoda > Insecta > Hemiptera > Cicadellidae > Neoaliturus > Neoaliturus tenellus. The sequence goes on along the minus strand of CM061537.1, from coordinate 23,324,289 downwards.
AGCTGGACAGCAATGGAAGACCTTCGTGGCAGGACGTTGCTCCGTTTTCCAAGAACGTGAAAACATATTGGGCACAATGGGACTCGATTCTGGTGGACAATGGAGTGTTGAAACGAGCGATCGAGTCGTTGGATGGGGATCGCAGTAAACTTCAGGTCATCGTTCCAAAGAAGAGGGTTCCCGAGATACTAAAGGAACTACACGACGGAGCTTCAGGAGGCCATCTTGGAGTCCATCGGACACTGGCAAAGGTGCGTGAGCGGTTTTATTGGGCCAATCAGAAGGCTGATGTGCTGGATTGGTGTCGAAGATGTACTACATGTGCCGCATCAAACGGACCAACAAACAAACGGAGGGCCCCGATGAGAAAATACAATGTAGGAGCGCCATTCGAACGAATCGCTATTGATGTATCCGGACCATTCCCTGTCTCAGACACAGGAAACCGATTTATTCTGGTGGCCATGGATTACTTCAGCAAATGGGTGGAGGCCTACGCACTCCCAAACCAAGAAGCAATCACGGTTGCTGACGTCTTAGTCAAGGAATTTGTCAGCAGATTTGGAGTCCCCTTGGAGCTTCATTCAGACCAAGGAAGAAACTTTGAGTCGGCTGTATTTACCAGAATGTGTGAAGTCCTTGGCATCCGGAAGACTAGAACCACACCTCTTCACCCGAAGTCTGACGGCATGGTGGAGCGTATGAACAGGACTATAGGAAGATACTTGTCAAAGGTTGTCTCTGAACATCAGCGAGACTGGGACCAATACCTGCACCTGTTCCTGCTAGCCTACCGCAGCTCTGTTAATGAGACCACCGGACAGACACCGGCCAGTGTGGTTTTTGCCCGAGAACTGCGCCTGCCCTGTGATCTACAGTTTGGATTCACACCGGATGAAGAAGTGGTTGGTGAAGATTATGTCTCTCATCTACGGAAGCGGATGGACGAGATTCACGAGAAAGTCCGGTTCAACGTCCTTGGAGCGAGTGACAGAATGAAGGAGAGATACGACATAAAAGCCGAGAAGGGAGGTTACGAACCTGGAACTCTGGTATGGCTTCATAATCCTCGGAGGCGACGTGGGTACTCGCCGAAACTCCAAAGTTCTTGGGAAGGGCCATACACGATCATAAGTCGAATAAACGATGTAGTCTACCGAATCCAAAAGCTACCTAAGGGAAAACCGAAGATTGTTCACTTTAACAGACTGGCGCCGTACAAAGGAGACCATGACAGACCAGAGGAACAACAAATCAGGAACCTCCGCATAACACCATCCGACATTGAAAAGGGAATGTCGAAGCCCCTGGACAACCGTGGGTATGGAGTGATGAGGACGCAATATAGGGACATATTCAACTTACCAACAGAGTATGCCCTGGCTCACTGCGTGGCTGAAGATTTGAGAATGTCCCGTGGTTTAGCCACCGTCTTCAGGAAGAAGTTTGGAGGAACCGAAGAGCTCGAGCGTCAAGGACCCAGCGTCGGCAAGTCACTCCATCTCAATCAACAAGGCAGACACCTGTTCTACTTGGTCACCAAGAAAACACCGAACACTAAAGCTTCGTACCTCTCCCTCAGGAAGAGTCTTGAGGATTTGCGGGAAAAGCTCCTACGCCTGAAGGAGACCAAACTGGCAATTCCCAAGTTAGGAAGTGGATACGACGGTTTGGACTGGAAGATTGTAAGAAAGATGATTGAAGAAATCTTCGCTGGAACCAACATCACCGTCGATGTCTGCATGTTCAACCCCTGGAGAGCTGGATGCAGGATCAGCTCTAGTAACGGCAAGTCAGAGTCTGTTCTGGGACAGAACAGTCTTGAGGAGGGGGTAGTGTTACGGCCCGTCGGGAACAGTTACCAGAAACAGTCCCCCGTATCGGTTCGTGCCGTCGCCCAGAATATTCCAGACCCGACGGGGCGGGTCAACCGCCGCGGCGACAGTGTAAACAACCCTCACCTGAATGGCGCGGCGAATACAGTGGAGTTCCCGAAACGTCTGGAGGCGTCCGGCTTCGAGAATGATCCTAGCCGTTTGGGATAAAAGGCCTACCGGAGCGGCCCAGAGTCAGTGTGTCAGTCAGTGATAACCAGTGCGCGTGAGGTCGACGTGTGTCAGTGCGTCTCTCGACCCGTGACAGTGCGACTGTGTCCGCGAGTGTCAGTGAGTAGTGAACTGCGAACTGTGTCAGTGATTGTGACAGAGTGACCAGTGACAGTTCTAGTGATAGTGCTAACGCATTTGTATTGATAGGACACTCTCTGTAAAAACCCTGTAAGTTAGATAGTTAGTTGTAATACTGTAGCTAGTTAGGAATTAGATAGGTTTAGCTAGGTATTTAGCATAAATTTGCATCTCTGTTAATCAATCTAATTTGTAATAAATTATAGTAGTTGTTGAAATCGCCAAGTGTTATTGATTAGAACCCGTAAGCCCGTAACATTTTTTCATTCATTTTTTCATTCATTCATTCATTTTTTCATTAATTTACATTCTCCGTTTCACTATTAACTCCATTGATGCAAACAAATTGTTTCCGATTTTCAAAATAGCTTATAAACCAATTTAAGGAGTTATTTCTAATGCCTACGGCTTCTAATTTTGTAATTAATTTTTTGCGATCGACTGAATCAAAAGCTTTGGCCAAGTCCATGAACGTAATCATCACTCGATTTTTTTCACTTATCTTCCCGGTTAAGTACTTTGTTAAATCAAAAAGAACATCCGAAGTATTTTTATTCGCCCTAAAACCATACTGAATGTCTGAAATTATAGAATGTTCTTCAAGATAAGAGGATAACTGAATCTTTACACATTTCTCCAGAATTTTATCAATGCAATTGAGCAGTGAAATTGGTCTGAAATTTGAAATTACACTTTTTTGGCCAGATTTAAATATCGGTATTACTTTAGCAATTTTCATAGAGTCAGGGAACCTACCTAAACTAATACTTAGATTAATAATGTGCAAGAGAGGTCTGATTAATAAATTAATATTTTCCTTAATGAATTTAGAAGAAATGTTGTCAGACCCTGGAGCCGAGCCACCCCTTATGGATTTTACTACCTCAACAAGCTGTTGGGGACTGACAGGTTGCAGGACGAACTCCGAGTCGACTGAGTGGAGGGCATCCTCCACCTCCGGCGCACCCCTAGCATGAATATTATTAGCTAAATTAGACCCAACCGCAGCAAAATATTTGTTAAAGTTTTCAGCAACATCTTTAAGCGTAGAAGGGGTGACAGTGTTGCAACCCTCAATGAAAGCCTCTGTGGGAAAGCGATCTTTATCACAAGGGCGGCCTGACACTTCATTGACAATCCTCCAGAATTTCCTACTATCGCCCGCCGCATTTTCGATTTTGTTTTTGTAGAAATTGAATTTAACTCTTTTTATCAAAGCATGTAACAGATTTCGATATCTAATGAATTTATTGCGAAGTTGAATGTTAAATGGTTGTGATTTTATTTGTTTACTTAAATTGTCTCTTTTCCTTAAAGAAGTGAGTAGGCCAGACGTTATCCAGGGTTTTAATTTATTTTTTTTGGAATTACAAACATATTTTTTTGTGTTTTCCAAAATTAATTTTTGAACAGTTTCCGTGAATAAATCAACACATAGGTCGAGATTATTACATTCAACCACGTGGTTCCAAGTATAATCTGAAAGAATAAGCTGTACTTTATTCCAGTTGGTAACATTTGATATCAATACATTTTCAGCTCGAAAACTTTTCCTTTTCAAAATAAATTGAAGGGCAGTAGCACAATGATCAGTAATATTTGCATGAATTACGGCCGATTTAATTCCTATACGATTTTTTAGGCGAACAAAAAAATGATCCAAGCAGGAATTACTCGCGGGTCTTGTGATTTTATTAATACATGGTAAAAAGTCATTTTCATACAAAGTGTCAAGATAGCGTTCTTCTATAGAATTACTTTTAGCACTTAAAATGTTGCAGTTAATATCACCTGCAATAATTAAAACTTTATTGGATTTAATTTCGACGGAACAATAATGTTGGATTCCATTGAGAAAGGAAGCCATGTCAGAATTCGGACTTCTATAAACAGCAAGTAATTGACAAGTATTTCCGGCCCATGTGAAGGACAGGGACAGCGCAGTGGCCACCCCGCCCAGAAGCAGCTGGTCGCAGGACACTGATAACGTCTTATCAATGTAGACAACGATGCCGTCGCTCTGATTAAGGTTATCGTATGAACGATAGATAGAATACCCATCAATATTCATGAGGTCACTATCATTAACTAACCAGGCTTCAGTTAAAATTATGCAATTAAATTTTGTATCACTACTTTCTAAAAATACTAAAAATTCATCAAAATTTTTATTGTAACTCCGTATGTTCTGCTGAATTATACTAAAACTAAACACATTTTCTTCTTTATCTGCGACAAAATACTTGCTTATTTCACTAACAGAATTACATTCTATACACTCATTTAACAACTCAATAGTGTCGTTTTCCATTGACATTTCAATGGACAGTTCTGCATCCAGCAGAACAGAAAGGAAAATTTAATTGCTACCTCTTATCAATTTAAGTAAGAATAAAATCTAGATTTGCTTTTGAATCAAGTATAAAAGACTTTGAATTAGTTGCAATTTGAATTATATTGGATATTTTAATAAATCAGCATGTTATATGTTTTCATATTAAAACGTGATGATGTTTGAAATTAGTCTTGTTAAAACAATTAAACATCATTAAGGTTTTTCTTGTTCAATAATATAATAAAATATATGTTGTAATTAATATCAAAGAAACAACAGAATCTACATTATTGTAATAATGCGGATCCTCCGGCAGGCAATTAACTATTAATGCATTTTCAATCAGAATGCGGTACATTCTTTTGAGTAGTTGGTTTTAGGATACCGTAGTAGAAAAGGAAAGTCTGTATGTAACAGAGCACAGCTAAGAGATAAGAATAAAAATAAATAACTTCGAATAAAAATAAATAATTACTCTTTGTTGTTAAATTTTAAAGAAAAAAGAAATAATAAACTTACAGAGATCTTAAACACAGTGTGATCAGATTAAACACAATGGTCTTAATAAAAAATAAAAATGATTATTTATTACCTGTTGTGATGAGCTCATATATTAAAATAATCTACATTTAATCTACGGGACACACTTAATTCAATACTGCACTTTAAAAGACGAAATAAAAGAAACCACAAGTTAACTTGATTTAAATAAGAATTATAAAATATAATAAAAAAACTATGTGCCTCTGGACATTTATTTTTGTTTGAATAGGCCTATGCTAACAACATTCATCATTAACTGTATTTAGTGTTGGAGAGAAATTTAATTTTTTTTCTTAAATTATAACTATTTTGAGAGGTTCAACAGATATCGATTGAAAAACACTTAAATTTATTATATTCCAAATTAACATTATTTTATGAGAATCGTATCAAGCCGTATACGAAAAAGTGGCCTACTTAATTTGAAATAAATGTATAAATAAACAGTGTAAGATTCAAAACAACTCAATAAGTATTTTCATGCAAGTTTAGCTTACTTAAACCTAAGGTATTGAATTATAATGGTGTAGAAGCACTAAAAGTGAGCTTCATAACACTAAAAATAGTAAGAATAAGAATAATCAATTTGCCTACACTGCGTTTACTGGTGATTATGACGTGGTCACACCCGAAGCAGCTGGAGCCGTCTCCGATGCCATGGTCGTCACGGACGGCGGGACGGGGGTGGCGGCGGCGGGGGCGGGCAGCGCGGCATCCTGTGGTGCTGGTGTCCCGGCGGCGATGCTCTCCAACTCCTCCAGACTCCGGATCCGGAAAGTTCTCCCAGTAGGCGTCTTCTTAATAAGGATTCTACCATCATTGGCCCAAGCATACGCAATTTTGTTCTCTTTTACGAGCTCACGACCTCTCTTAAAAATAGACTGATTATTTAGTGTTAGGTGTTCGTTGAAATAAATGCGTTCATCGGGGAGACTGGCATAAAGGTCTTTAGATGACAAAACCTTTCCTCTCTGGGCCAATAACCAATCGGACTTGACTTTTCTTGAGACAAAATTTACAACGATCGACGAATTCTTGTTATTTTTATTCTGCTGCAGGCGGTGTGCAGCTGAGATGTCGTACCAATTAAGTTCAATGCCGAGGATTTTTGCAAGTTTATCTAGCACCACAGAAAGATTTTCTCCTCTTGTGTACGGAACTCCAGAAATTATAAGGTTGTTTTTCCTAGTATGCTGTTGTAAATCCTCAATTTCTGAGCGAAGCTGTTTAACAACACTGTTTAGTTGGAGGTTTTCTTCCTGAAGTTTCGTCACAATTACCTTAGTGTTTTTTGATTCTTCGGAAATCGCTTTTATTTCACCCTTGAAAGTAGCAATGTCTGAGGTGACGGATTGCAAGTCCAAGTGCACTTGATCAAGTCTAGTAGTTACCTCCGTCCGGAAAGCCGCGAGAGCCTCCAACACAACCGACTGTCCGGATTCTTTATCCCCACTTGCGGATGAGCTCTCGGAAATACATGTGTCGCACTTCCAAGAAGATTTGTTTCTGGTGCTGCACTTTTTCGTTGACTCTGATGTACAAGCCACGTGGAAACACTCACCACAGTCACAGCACTTAAACCCGTCTTTAGAAGCAACGATATCTAAATTGCACTTTTTGCATTTAGTAGACATGATTGAAATATTAATAATAGCACTTTAACGACCACAAATTGTTAAGTTCAAAAATACTAGATTAAAATATGTACAGAAAATAGGTAGAATAGAACTGTATAAACACGCCGAATGCAGAACTGACCACGTAAAGCAGGTTAGTTTCCTGTGCCGCGATAAGCGTCCGCTCGCATCCAAGGACTGATAACGACTGAAGATGATAGTGAAGAAGATGAAATAGTGGTGGGGGAACCGTTATAAAAGGAGGAACATGGGAGCCCATTTCATTTCTTGGTGAAATTTAGAAGAGTAAACATCTCAACATGTATTGTTGCGATAAATGTTCGGAATCGTTTCACGATGAAATTCTATTAGACTGTCATAAAGAACTAATTCACAACAACCCAGAAGAAAAACAAGAACAAGAACAAGAACAAGAACAAGAACAACAAGAACAACAAGAACAACAAGAAGAACAAGAAGAACAAGATGAAATAACTGCAACATCTTCAACTACTTTACCGAATCTACAAGTATTTGCATTACCCGGTAAAGTAGTAATGCATCATAAGATTCAAAATGAAAACTTGAAGCTAGAAGAATTTATTAGAGAAGCAAAACCAATCATAAGTAAAACTTTAAAAGAAGAATTGAAAAGATTGAACTTTCTTAAATTTGGTTTACTACTAGAAGCTATGTTTATAAATGTACAAGAAGAATTATCACCAAGAGGATTCATAACAAAAAACCGAACCATTATGGAAAGTTCAAACATTGATTCAATAGTAGAAAACTGTATAGAAGAAATATTAACAAAAATTCAGGAACACGAAGGAAGAGGATCCGGATGGAGTCTTACAAGTATTGAAGTATTAGATATAAGAGTTCATAAACATGGATATGGACTAATGGGATCTAGTTACATTCCTTTGCCCAAAAGAATTAAGGATACAAGATCATGTATTAATGTGAAAAATCAAGATAATGAATGTTTTAGATATGCGATGACATCTAAGTTTGTACCAAATCATTTCGATAAACCTAACCAACACTATGAAAATCAAAGACATAGGTACAATTTTCAAGGAATTACTTACCCTGTATCACTGAAAGATATATCAAAATTTGAGAAGAAAAATCCTGGTACATCTATCAATGTTTTTGCATTAGATAGTTCAAACAAAGTGTATCCTTTACGTGTTGTAAAAGAAGAGCTACCAGATCATACGGATTTACTACTACTAACGCGAGGAGATGTGTCTCACTATGTGTACATAAAGAAATTCGACTCTCTTGTTAACAAGCAGCTTTCTAAAGCTCGACACAGAAAGATAATTTGCAAGAGATGTTTTAATTTTCAACGAGAAGGAAGACAAGGAAGAGAATGGTTACAAGAGCACAAAAGGCTATGTAACAATAATTATGAAGCAAAGATTAATTTACCTTCGGAAAACAGAGCATTTGTTACATTTCAAAAGGTTCATCATCAATACCGTATCCCTATAGTTGTATATGCGGACTTTGAATCAACACTAATTCCTATAGAAGATGAAAATTGTGAAGCTAGAAAAAGTGTCAAATATCAAATGCACAAACCAAATAGTTTTTGTTTAATGGTTAAATCAACATTATCAGAAGAACATTTAAACAGATATGGATTAACTTCAGAACCTCTAGTATATCGTGGTGAAAATGTAGAAAAAATATTTCTTGATCACTTATATTCAATAGCTGGAAATGCACAAAGATTATATACAAATATTGTACCAATGAAACCGATGGAGGAAGAAGAAGAAATTCAACATGAAAATGCAACTCGATGTTTCTTATGCAAAAATGATTTTACTATTGAGAATTATAAAGTTAAAGATCACGATCACCTCACAGGTTATTACAGGGGTGCTGCTTGTAATAAATGCAACTTGAGCTATCGTTTACCACTATTTATTCCTGTGGTTCTGCATAACCTCAGTGGGTACGATGCTCATTTTATAATACCTGAACTAGGAAGAGACGATGGTAAAATCGATGTGTTAGCTGAAACTTCAGAGAAGTTCATAAGTTTTTCCAAAGAAGTTGGAAACATGAAACTAAGATTCTTGGACTCCTACAGATTTATGCCGTCGAGTTTGTTTAAACTTTCAGAAAATTTAAGGAAACAAGATTTCATCGAAACAAAGAAGATTGTAAATAACGACAAACTGGATTTGGTACTTCGGAAAGGTGTGTTTCCATATGATTACATAGACAGTTTAGAAAGATTTAATGAAACATCACTTCCGGCTAAAGAAGAATTCAAAAGTAAACTTTATGACATGGACATATCTCAAGAGGACTATGATCATGCATGTAAAGTATGGAACGATTTAGGATTTAGAACATTGGGAGAATATTCAGATTTTTATGTTAAATTGGATGTAACTTTACTATGTGATATAATGGAAGAATTTAGAAATACATGTTTTGCAGCATATGGATTGGACCCTCTTCATTCGTACACTTCACCTGGATTAGCATGGCAAGCTATGTTGAAAGAAACAAATTGTAAAATACAACTTCTTACTGATATAGATATGGTTATGATGTTAGAGTCAGGAGTTCGAGGGGGATTGACGCAAAGCGTTACACGACATTTCAAGGCGAACAACAAGTATCTGCCCGATTATGATGCATCAAAACCAACAACATTCCTGGGTTATTTTGATGCAAATAACTTATACGGATGGGCAATGTCGAATCCCCTTCCATATGATAATTTTAAATGGATAGATCCAGAATCGATTGGAAACATAATGGATATACCGAAGCATGGTGAAACTGGTTACATTTTTGATGTTAATTTTGAATATCCTGAACATCTTCATGATCAACATTATGATTTACCACTTCTTCCTAAGACTGAAATTTCCCCTACTGGAAGATGGCCAAAATTAATGATGACTTTAACCGACAAGTCTCGATATGTTGGACACTACTGGATGATACAACAAGCTTTAGACTTAGGATTGAGAATTACAAAAATTAATCGAGTACTACAATTTTCTCAATCTTGTTGGTTAAAACCTTACATCGACAACAACACAAGAAGAAGAGCCACCGCTACATCAAGTTTTCAAAAAGATTTTTTCAAATTAATGAATAACGCAATATTTGGCAAGACTTTGGAAAACAAAAGGAAACATAAGGATATCAAATTGGTAACTGATCCAGTAAAATTACAGAAATTGGTGCAACAACCAAACTTTGGTTCATCTATAATTATTAATGAAAATCTAGTTGTTATTTCCATGAACAAGAAGTCAGTTACAATGGATCGTCCTTTGTATCTTGGAATGTCAATCTTGGATATTTCAAAAACACATATGTACGAGTTTCATTATAAGAAGATGGTTAACTATTATGGAAGAGAGAACATTGGTATTGCATATATGGACACGGATGCACTAATTTACTGGATTAAAACAAATGACATGTATGAAGATCTACGCACCTTTATATATAAAGATGATTTCGACTTTTCCGATTATCCTAAGGATCATCCAAATTACGACTATGACAGAAATAAGAAAGTATTGGGAAAATTTAAAGATGAAACAAATGGTGTGCCGATGATGGAAATTGTAGCATTAATGTCCAAACTGTATTCATTTCAACTGTACATAAACGAGAGGAAAGAACATCAAGTCACGAAGAAGGCCAAAGGAATAAAAACTTCTTTCCTGAAGAAGAACGTACAGTTTGAACATTATAAAAGATGTTTGTTTGAAAATGTTGAAACGACTGCAACGTTCAACACTATTAGAAGTTATAATCATCAACTATTTAGTGTCAAACAAACAAAGTGGGCATTAAGCTACAAAGATGACAAGCGCCATATTTTAGAAGATAAAATTAATACTTTACCATTCGGCCACTACTCTCTAAACCCTATCGACCAGTAAACCTATTCTTCGTCCTCTACCTTCTTCCTTTTTCCTTTCCGTAAAGAAGAGGGGACATGGCAAGCCCAATGCCATGTTCCCTCTTTTTTACACTAATATGAAATGGCCTTGACCTATATTCAAACTATATAAATGAGAATAAACTATTCTATGGATCAGTATTTTTACATGCGGTGTACAAGCAACATCTGAAGATGGAAAGTGTGAAGGACAAGATTGTAAATGAACTACATAAACCAGCAAGAAGAAGATTTCCAAGAAGAAGTACAATCATTAAAGGGATGAATGATCTTTATCAAGCTGATCTCATTGAAATGATACCGCACAGTAAATTAAACAAAGGATTTAAATATATTTTAACAATTATAGACTGTTTTACTAAAATAGCTGACGCTTTACCATTGAAGGATAAGACTGGTAAAAGTGTTACAAAAGCTATGGAAACCACAATACAAAGAAATAAATTTAAAATTAAACATCTACAGACCGATGATGGAAAAGAATATTTTAATAAAGACTTTAGAGCTTTGATGAAGAAATATCAAATAAATCATTATTCTACAAATTCTGAAGTTAAAGCTTCAATAATTGAAAGATTCAATAGAACATTGAAAGGTGCGATGTATAAACAATTTTCAAAACGAGGATCATATGTGTGGTATGACATATTACCACAACTTATAAAACAGTATAACAACAAATATCATCGTACCATTGGAATGAAACCTATCCAGGTAAACAGTGCTAATGCGAAAATTGTATTACAACACATTAAAAATAATACAACACCGAAATTAGAAAAATTGCAACCAAAGAAGTTCAAGGTCAACGATAAAGTTCGTATAAGCAAATACAAAGGTGTATTTAGTAAAAGATATCTACCAAATTGGACTAATGAAGTATTTACAATTTATAAAGTGCAACCAACTATACCTGAAACCTATTTATTAAAGGATAACAAGGGTGAATTACTTCAAGGTGGATTCTACGGACACGAATTGTTGAAATCAACAGTTGGTGATGTATATCTTGTCGAGAAGATTTTACAAAGGAAAAAGGATATGGTTAAAGTCCGGTGGTTAGGGTTTGATAAAAGTGAAGACTCTTGGATTCCTTCAAAAGACTTAGTATAGTTGTTTAATAGCTCATTGTGTGTTTAACCTTTATACAAGATGGAGATTGTACAACAAAAAGATCGATTTAATATCAATAACATTGATGAATTGACAGTTGACAATGATAAGTTAAATCATGGAAAACATGGTGAATTACTACCAAATACGATAAGATGTCTAATAACTGGTCCTTCAAATTGTGGAAAAACTAATGTTGTTTTTAACCTTATAACTAATCCTAAAGGATTGCGTTTTAACAATATATACATTTTTTCAAAATCATTGCAACAACCAAAATATCAATTATTGGATAAAGTACTTGCAAGTGTACCTGAAGTAAATTTTTACAAGTTTAATGCCAGTGAAACAATTATGCAACCAAATGAAGCAAAACCATTTTCTATTTTTATATTTGACGATGTTTCTTGTGAAAATCATGACACAATAAGGAATTATTTTGCTATGGGAAGACATCATAATATTGATAGCATTTACATTGGTCAAACATACAGTAAAATTCCAAAACAACTTATAAGAGACAATGCAAATATGTTGATCATCTTCAAGCAAGATGAAACAAATTTAAAGCATATATATAATGATCATGTAAATGCGGATATGCCATTTGAAAAATTTAAAGAGATGTGTGGCAAAGCATGGAATGAGAAATATAGCTTTCTCGTTATTATGAAGGAAGAAGATATTAAAAATGGTAGATATCGTATAGGGTTGGATAAATTTGTATTTATGCGTTGAACTACCGATGCTACATCTAGTTACACGTTGAACTTCACAGTGTAAACATGGTGAATCAAGAAAAACTATTGAAAGAAATAAAATCACTCAGTGATTCTATTAGGATGAAGAATCGTGCATTGAGGATGGGTTTAAGTGAAAGAGAAGAATTTCTAGAGACTACATTTAAACCTATTACGGAACCTTTAAAACAGATATCAGAAACTATTGGTAAACCTCGTTTTGAAGGAGATGTTTTACTACCAGTTTCTAAACAAGAAGTACAAGCATTAAAAAAAGAAGAAGAAGATGATGATTCATATACAAGTGCTAGTGAGCAAGAAGAAACAAAAGAAGAAGAAGAACCAATTATTGAAAAGGAAGAAGAACAGCCAATACCAGAAGCAGAACAATCTATTCCAAATTTAACTCAATTGAGTAGCGATATATTACAACATGGACCTCTTGGAAGAAAATATATAATGAAAATGCTACATGACATGAAATCAAACCCAAATTTGAGTAGATCACACATATACGGAGCAAGAATTGATGGGAATGAATTAAAGATCGGCGATTCAAAGCTTGAAATAACACAAGATGATTACATCATTATTGGTGAGCACAGATATAAAGGAACAAAAGGATTATATGAATTAATTTTTAAAAACATACAACTAAGATATTCATCCAAAGATTTAAGGGTTTTTAAGGAGATTCTACAAAATACTAACGCTCATAAAAGAAACTACTTAAAGGATGGAATGATTAATCGTTCACGTGCAACAAAATATAACATCGTTATAAAAAAGTTGTTTCCTCCACGAAAATTGCCAACATTACGTACTGCACCAGCGGTGAGACAACCACTGAAAAGAAAATCTCTATCACTTATGGATTTATCACTTCTTGAACAACATGGTAAAAAGAGTAAAGGAGATACTTCAACATCTGGTAAAGGATTGATGAAAAATCTATACAATACAAATGTGATTTACTACAATGACATCAATAAATTGGTTGATAGAATGAGACTATTGCATGAAGCCATGGAAGCTGGTCATACAGGTTTAAATAATGAATGGGTAGCTCTGATTGACGAACTCAGGAATCGCGGCATAATTGTATAATCGTCCGCGGATATATAAGAGTTGCAGGCATATAATGTGTCAGTTCTAACATGAGCGTTGACAAGTTCGGACGTTACTCCGCGTTAGGAGTGCAAGTTGGAGAAAACAGAAAAAGAAGTGGATTACCGCAAACACCCGAAGGTGACTATAACATAAATAATAAACGTTTAAAGTTTGTTAAAGATCCAGAAGAAGATGGAGATGCAACAAATTTAAAAACAGTAAAGGAGGAAACATCTACAAGTTTAAAACTTGACAACAACCAACTGTATGATGCAAAATCTCACAGGGTTATTAATGTTGCAAAACCAGTCAACAATGGAGATGTTGTTAATAAAGGCTATTTGCTATCTGCGATGGATTACGCTTTACTGTTGCAAAAGACTAAAAGTGGAAAAATGTACAATGCTTTAAATTATAAAATAACTAATGTGGCAGACCCAACCGATGATACAGATACAATCAATAAGCGTTATTTGCACTCTGTAATACCAGAAAAGAAAAAGGATGGATTTTCCTTTTATAAATATACTATAAACGATATTGGATATCCTAAAGAAGAAAGTGATGGTGTTAATATAAAATATATTAAAGATAATTGTATTTTATATAATGATGCTGTTATTGATTGTCATGGAAAAGTGTTGTCCAATCTGAAAGATGGTTCAACTCCATCGGATGCTGCTACCGTGAAACAAATGAATGAAAGCTTAAAAAAAGAAACATCCACTTTTGTTAAACAAAATCAAGTAGTGTCAAAGAAAGGTGATGAGTTTATGCAAGGAAGTGAAAAGTTTACCTTACTACAACTACAAAATGACAAGTGGGATGGAAAAAATAAAAAATTGTCAAATATAAATTTAGGCACGGAAGAACATGATGCTGTTATTTTAAAACAAGTACCACAACTATCAGCTACTGGTGTTAACTTTATATGTGGAGGCAGACGATTAACCGAAGTTAAATCTGGTAAAGATGATCAGGATTGTGTTGTTGTAAAACAAACTATAGTTAGAGATAAAATAAATAACGTATATGATGGAAAAAATAGAAGAATATCTAACATATCGGCAGGAATAGCTCCGAATGATGTTGCTACTATTAATCAAGTTATAGCAACCTCTAATGACGATCCATCTGTGTATACATGTAATGGTAAACGTATCACAGATCTTGAGAATCCTACAGATTACAAAGATGCTACTAATGTGGAATATGTAATGAACCTTATGGGTAATGTAATTATAGACATGCACAATCATATGCTTAGTAAACCGAATCACGGTAAAATCCAAGATGATCAAAGAGAACAATGGATTAAAGATGCAATTATCAATAAGTATTAGTAAAACTCGCCAATATATAAGTATGGAATATATAAAAATCGTTCATTATCATAAAGTATTTCATGGAGTGAAGACGCTCGTTATATAAAACGGCATAATGAAGACCTCATCGTTCAGTCGTCGTCAAGACGTTGGCAAGAAAGGACGTGGTATAACATCAGCTGCATTATCCCTGCTCAGACGGATTCCAATTGGTACTGTTGTGAATCGAGCGATAGACGCTTTACCATACGAATTACATCTGCCCGGAGGTTATCAATATTGTGGACCTGGAACTAAGTTGGCAAAACGTTTAGCAAGAGGAGATCCTGGAATTAATAAATTAGATCAAGCTTGCAAAGAACACGATATAGCATATTCAAAGTATAAAGATTCAACAAATAGATCAATAGCAGATAAAATTCTAGCGGAAAAAGCTTGGCAAAGAGTAAAATCAAGTGACGCAAGTATTGCAGAAAAAGCATCGGCTTGGGCAGTAACTACAGCCATGAAGACGAAAGCAAAGTTAGGTGGTGGAAAACGTCGCAGAGGAAGACCTGCAAAGAAAGGCGCTCCCAAAAGAGGTGGAAACATTAAAAAAGGACGTCGTAGAACTCATAAGGCAAATGTAAAGAAGACTTCTGTTTGGCAAATGGTAAAAAACGGAGCAGGTTTATACCTAAGACCATACCGTGTGTACTAAATAAGAAGAGTCAATTGATAATTCCAAATAAAGCCTTAACAAATCATCAGTTAAATGATTATGTGAAATGTTTGAAAATACCATTCTTTCGAGGAGTTTTTATGAAAGATGCATTACCAACTAAAATATGGAAAAATGAAACTGGAATAGTAAATTTGGATTCCACCTATGGTCCAGGTACTCATTGGGTATGCTATAAAAAGCTTGGACAAACCGTTTACTACTTTGACAGTTTTGGCAATCTACCACCGCCAAAAGAACTTCAACATTATTTTCGAAACTGATTTGATTCAACAAAAAAGGTTGGTTTAACAACGACATTGAAAGGATTAACATCATTAACACCGCATGAGAAGAATTCAATAGTCACCGCCGGATGGGTTGCCCCCGATAAAGACACTATAACACCAGCTTCCAACGGTCACTTTGATTTTCATGTACCTTTACGATTGCTTTTGGGATTCGCTGAAGATTACAAACGGGTAATAATAAATGTCAAACAAGAATTAGTATTACTCAGATCTTCAACTAATAAGGACTTGATACTTGCAGACCCTGCAACTACGGAAGATAAACTGGAATGGCAACTACAGTTGGATAAAGTTGTTTGGAGAGTACATCATGTAAGATTGGCTGATGAACATAGAATCCTATTATTGAGAAAGTTGAAATCTGACCGTGATATTGTGATGCCATTCCGAAGTTGGGAATTTCATGAATACCCTACACTACCTCAGACAGAACGACAAACATGGACCGTCAAGACATCAACTTACTTGGAACGAGCAAGGTACATAATACTCGGTTTTCAAACTAAGCGAAAAGATGTTATCACTGCAAATGCTGGTCAATTTGATCACTGTAAAATAAAGAATTGTAAAGTTTTCCTAAACTCTCAATTCTTTCCCTATGACAATTTGAATGTCATGTTCAGCAAAAAACGTTTTTCTATTTTATACGATATGTATGCAAGATTTCAATCGTCATATTATGGAAAGACTAATACACCACTATTATCACCTGACCAGTATTATTCCAAGGCTCCAATAATTGTAATCGATTGTTCAAAACAAAATGAATCGGTAAAATCATCAAGTGTGGATATAAAAATTGAAATGGAATTTGAAGAACCAGTAGCGGATGGAACTTCGGCATACTGTCTAATTCTACATGATAAAATAGTTACTTACACACCGCTGACCGGAATTGTGAAGAATGTACTTTAAGAAGAATTGTACAACAACTGCAAATTTTTGAGGTTAGAATTATCTGCTTTAATTTTTGAGGTTAGAATTTCATTTGTGAAAGACAAGTTGAAAACAAACAATTATGTAATTGTATAAATTTCAAGGATTTTACGAAAAATATAAAAGCGAGAAAATAATTAGTAGAAACTTCATTCTATCTTTAACCGTCGTATGGGAAACATCATTCGCAAGATGAATTCTACTAACGGAGAAGAAAATACACCTCTAATGGATGATAATAGTTCAGATATAGAAAAACAAGTTGAACGAGAAATGGACGAGTTCCTAAAATTCAACAAACATAAGAAGAGAGAAGAAGAAAAAGCTGAAAAAGAAGTAAAAAGGAAGAAGGTTGAAGTTAACATTACAACCTATATTTTAACAGAAGTATTTCTTCGGATTATCTACCCAATTTCTTCATGCATGACAAAAAGTATATCAGTTGGAATTTTAAAATCAATGGATTATTCACCAATTGTTATTTTAAATCGTGGAAACAAAATGGTTACTTTTAATGAAACTACTTGGGAATCTCTCATGAAACATTTACATCTTTTGGAGTGCTATTTAAGTAACAACACATTTGGAAGAAGAACAAGATTAAGTTTATTGGAATCAAATATTGAAGTTGATATAGTGAAACATCGTGGAGGACAAATGGTTCGCTTCAGAGATTTAACTACACATAATGTTAAATTATATTTCACTAAAGAAGAATTTTACACTTTAAGTTGTACTACCGGTCCCGTCACCAGATATTTGAAACAACTAATATTTTCAAGTGCAATAATTAAAGACTATCTAATTGATACATTGGACAAAAAACCTTTTGTTCCAATTTTATACGATCCCGTGGATACTTCAATCTTTAATAGAATACCTCAAGAAGTTGAAATGTGGAGACAATTAAACAACTGTCACACCAATTTTAATATTGATGAAGTGGCACAAGAAGTGAAAGAAGAAGAACAATCCTGTCTGTTATAAACATCGGCTCATTCAATTTTTAAGTCAGTTGTTAGTAAGACTTCATCATGAATAAACGGGTTTCGTTTTCTAATGCGCCACATATAATGGAAGTTAAAAGAGGTATAATTGAATTTCAAGCTTTCCGAGGAAATGATGGTAATTTTATTATTAAAGAATTAGTAATCTTGGACATGAACACATCAGTAGTTTATCATTATTTGTTCAAACCTCCAGTACCATTTAATAGACTAACAACTAAAGCGAAAGTTACAAACAAATGGTTGAACAAACATTTTCACAACTTAAGATGGGATGAAGGTTTCATTAATTATAACATGATGCCGCACATTATGAATCATTATTGCAAAGAGTTTAAAATTATCTACACAAGGGGATTGGAAAAAGCAAATTGGATACAATCATTTACAAGCAACGAAGTGATTAATGCAATAATTGATAAAGATTTCCAATGCTACTTCAACGAACTTTGTATTTCATCAAAAAGTTTTAAACATCGAAGGTCGCAGTGCGCTTTAAAGAATGCCTACCGCTTGAACAATTTCCTTCAACAAAGTGGTGGGTGTAGTGTCAGTAGTGGGGGTAGTGTCGATTATAAAAGCGAGAACGCTACCATGACGCAGCATAAGTATTACTCTAACCTCCGAAGAGACAACATCTCCGACGGACATTCTTATTAACAAGAAGATTAACAACAACATCAAGATGGCATCACAGAACTTACTTCAAAGTTTAGTTGATCAGTTCAACGCTCATTCTAAATCATCAATTCTACCTACAAAGAAATGTTCTGAACTAAAAGAAGAAAAACACTACATCATTCATACGATTAAGAAAATGGAAACTTCAGTAGGTGATGCTATTAATTGCACATTAAGCGAGGCTCCATATACAGTTGGTGATGAACCAAAATTTCAGATCTTCCTACCAAGACGCTTTGTACAACTTCTTCAAAATGAAGATCTTCGTGTAGTTCAACCCGGCGCACTCTATTTGGTTTCGCACGGACCAAGTGGAAACAACTCAACTGAACTAACTATTCATGTAACACCTACTACTGATTAGTTTGTACATAACATTGTAACTATTTGTTTGTAATTGTTTTTCAATAAATATGATATAAAGAAAAAACAAAAAAAATTAAAAGAAGCAACATATTGTGATGTCTTTGTACATTACAATATGTTGCTTTTTTTAAAAATTCCACGGGATGACCTTGACCCACTTTTGTGTGATTATAAAAGCGAAAATCTACTTGTAAAATTCATCAGTCTACGACTACCTTTCGTACCGTACACATCTCGCTCACTCTATCGCTTAATATAAAAACTAAAAGATGTCTCTCAAAGTCAAATGTGCATCTTATGATACCAACACCATTACAACTTTTGAACAACTCGAAGATTTAACCAACGAAATGCGAGTTTTACTTACCGGTGGTTATCACTTAACTGTTGATGTTAGTGCTACTAATACAAGGATGTTCACTAAAACAAAATATTGCGATGATGAAATATTTATTTCTACACAACCTACAACTTCTTCATCGCCAACTGGTCAACATAACATCAAGTTCCAAAAGTATTACCAATGTTGAATAACTTTTGACAGACAAAACTACAACTAAAGAATCACATGATCAATGTGAGTTAATAAAAAGGATGTGATACTTGTATAAATAATCATTTGCTTCTCAGCTCTCACCACGACAAGACCTATTTAAGAAAATGTTGTACAGAATGATGATTCAACTTGATGGAAAAATCTATGGAAAAGACTACAACACCGTTGAACAAATGACCCAAGATTTAGATGTATTAACTAAAGAAGGATATCAAGCTAAATTAATTTTAAAATTTCCTGAAGTACATCCATTATCAAGAGAAGAACTTGTTGCTATGGCTAAGGCGGAGATAGAGAAAAAGTCTGAAGAAAACAAAGAGAAACAAACTTCCTAAATTTTAATAATCCTTACACTTGTAAGGTATAATTTTTTAAAACTCCATTTGGATGACCTTGAAATTACCTTCACCACTTTTCACAGTACATAAAACTCACTATTCAACACTATACACTCTTATTCTTTCACTGGACTCCGCAGCGTCAACATGGAAGAGCAAAAATACAAGTACAAACCTCGTTACTGTTGTGAACAACAGTGTACAGATTTAGGACCAATGATGGTGGATGGGTTAGCTTGTACTAAATGTGAATTCTTCGGATCTTGTTATTGCAAATGCAAAACAAAACAACTACCACCACCGGAATTGCGAACTTTCAAATTTTACAAATCAAGATATTTTCATACATGTTGTCCTCAAAGATGTTTCAAATTTCACCCTCTAGATCTTGCTCATTGTCAACGCACCAATTCTCATCAAGATGATTTTTGTACACATATGATAAAAAGATGTAAATACAGATCAGATTGGTATTCCGATCCTGTAGAACCATCAAATGTGTAATTTCAGTTTTACACTCTTTTTTAAAACTTCATTTGGATGACCTTGAGATTTCCCCCCACCACTAGTTCTAATTTTTATATAATATTAAATCATTCCACTTCCAACACTCTAACTAACAACATGGAAAACAAATTTATCAAGTTTGAACATATAATAACTGACAGGGAAGAGATGGAAGAATTGTTTCAAAACTTACTTTCTATCATTGACGAATATCCTATAAGATGGTTCAGAATTGTAGTTCAATATTTAAATCCTGGTGAATTGTTTTCTTCATCGAGTGAAGAGGATGAAACAACTACTTCGGTTCAAATAATTGAATTAAAAGACGAAGAAGAAGAACTAAACATTTTATTCAATCATAAGCTCAAGGTTCCCCATATAAAAGCCCCCTCCCTAGACAGCCCCCCTCCCTAGACGCCTGCTCAAGGTCACCATTATATAAGCCCCCTCCCTATGCGCCGATCCTCATTCCATCACCGACTCTCCAACAATGAACAACTCTCCATTGGCCCGAATGAATTCTAGTTTTGAAATAAACTCTAAAGAAGAGTTACAAGACATTTTTAATATTTTACAAGAACTTGTAGATAATTTTACAACCATCAAAATGAATTTGGAAATAACATACGATTGTCCTATTTGTGATAAGGTTGAAAGTTTAGACGAAGACAGTTTACTAAATCTAACTCCTGCACCATCTGACACTACTGATGGTAATAATGAAGAGCAACGTCTTTCCCCCACCACTTCTTTGTAATTCATCCTTCCCCCCACCACTTCTTTATTTAACTAACATTTCTCCCTTTCACTTCTTATTCCGTCTTCGACTTCTGAACTATCAACATCACTAAAATTTCAAACACTAACACAATCATGATGGATATGATGGATGAAGTTCCCTTCGTAACTAGAATGGAAGAGGATAAATTGAAATTGGAAATTAAACGATTGGAAATGGAACGGGAAAACCAACTTGAAATGTTACATTTGTTCAAGCTTTTCAAATACATCATCTGGGGACTCTGCATTTACCTTCTCATCGTCGTCGGTGTTTGCATTTACAACTCTGTAATTCATCACAAAAGTTCAACTTGTTTAAACTCTGCTGTTGCACATTAATTGTATGTTCACTAATAAAATTCAAAAGTTACTTCAACCTATCCTACTATCACCAACTAGTTCAACTTAGAACTATTTCTGGTGGTAGTTGGGTAGGCTTTTTTAAAACTTACTCTGGATGACCTTGACATACTTTCCAGATCCTATTTATAAATTTGAATTTCAGTTTTTAACTAACTTTTAGTTTTGTTCAACTATTAAGAGTTTTGTTAACACCGT
This sequence comes from Neoaliturus tenellus, assembly GCA_030545055.2. Taxonomy (NCBI): domain Eukaryota; kingdom Metazoa; phylum Arthropoda; class Insecta; order Hemiptera; family Cicadellidae; genus Neoaliturus; species Neoaliturus tenellus. The sequence continues at coordinate 23,302,623 of CM061537.1, read as the reverse complement.
CAAATTTCAGTTTTCAACTAACTTTTAATTTATGTATACTTTTAGTTCAACCCTAGTTACTTTATTCGCAAATTCAGTTCAACCGACCGCCAACGCTATTGCCATCTCCACCCCAATATTTTAACATTTCTGCCCCCAACACCTGCCCGAACATCTGTTCGGTTTTAAAAATATAAAAGAAAGGTAAAGGAGTGGGGGTGGCTCATGCTCACCAATGCAAAACTAAGGTTTGAGGTTAGAATTATCCATGGCGGCCGCCATGTCTAGTTCAGTTTCACCACATAGAGTCGGCGACCGGTTATTGGTCTAAAGGAGTGGGGGAAGGGGTGGTGGGGGGAAGGTTGCCATTTTATAAGCCCTCTCCCTAGGCGGCGCTTCTCATTCGATCGCCAACTTTCAAACGAGAAACACCTCTCCCATGGCACGAATCAATTATCCCGCTATCACCAACTACTTCAACTTAAAACTATTTCTGGTGATAGTTGGATAGAATTTTTTAAAACTTACTCTGGATGACCTTGACATATTTTCCACATCTCAGTTATAAGTTTGAATTTCAATTTTGAACTAACTCTTAATTTTTCTTCAACTGTTAGAGTTTCGTTAACACCGACAAATTTCAATTTTGAACTAACTTTTAATTTTAATTTTATGCGCAAATTCACTTCACCCTAACGCCAACACTATCGCCATCTCCACCCCAACCTATATGGCATAACATATAACTACAGCATCTCATATATACCCTTTAACCCCCACCGGAAGCTATGTGACATGGCAGCTGGCGCCAGCTGCCGCGGCACGTGGCTCGGTGGGCACGTGGCCGGTTTTAAAAGTGACCAAAACACACTACTAACGACAAACATGGACCGTCAAGACATCAACTTACTTGGAACGGGCAAGGTACATAATACTCGGTTTTCAAACTAAGCGAAAAGATGTTATCACTGCAAATGCCGGTCAATTTGATCACTGTAAAATAAAGAATTGTAAAGTTTTCTTAAACTCTCAATTCTTTCCGTATGACAATTTGAATGTCATGTTCAGCAAAAAACGTTTTTCCATTTTATACGATATGTATGCAAGATTTCAATCGTCATATTATGGAAAGACTAATACACCACTATTATCGCCTGACCAGTATTATTCCAAGGCTCCGATAATTGTAATCGATTGTTCAAAACAAAATGAATCGGTAAAATCATCAAGTGTGGATATAAAAATTGAAATGGAATTTGAAGAACCAGTAGCGGATGGAACTTCAGCATACTGTCTAATTCTACATGATAAAATAGTTACTTACACACCGCTGACCGGAATTGTGAAGAATGTACTTTAAAAAGAATTAGTACAACGACTGCAGATTTTTGAGGTTAGAATTATCTGCTTCACTTTTTGAGGTTAGAATTTCGTTTGTGAAAAACAAGTTGAAAACAAACATTTATGTGATTGTATAAATTTCAAGGATTTCACGAAAAACATAAAATCGAGAAAATCATGAAATAATGAAATAATGATTTATTCCTTCATTTAAAAATACAAAACAATACAATTTCATTTCTTAGGAATTTTTGTAGGCCGGTTTCCAGTAAATGGCCTACAGAAATTAATCAATTTTAGTCCACAGTTGATAACACGGATAAGTGAGTTCAGCTGCACGATAACGATCACTTGATAACAGAGCAGTTCTCCACAGCGTCTGCACACACACACTACTTGACACTAGTTACATTTAATTCTGAACAGTAAAACTTAAAATGTATTTTTACTTTATTACATAAAAAATTAGAAATAAATTACATATATTTTTCAGTGTGATCTATACATGTATTATATTTAAAAAGTTTACATCTTCTTGATTAAATAGCCATTTATTTAATTTAAAGGTGAATTCTTTGATATTACTAGCTGATCTTATCTCGTAAGGTAACTGATTGAAGTATTTCGGTCCACAATATACAAATGAGTTTTTAAAAACGGATTTTTTTACTTTTGGACATCTAAAAACATTACTTTTTACGTTTCTAGTAGAGTAATACAATTCATTTGTCCCTTGGTTTCCACTTCTGATGTAAAATACTTTTAAAACTTTAAAAATGTAATTATGTTGGATTGGCATTACTTTTAAATCAACAAATAATGGAAAAGAACTTTCTCTAATGTTTTTGCTCATTATAATTCGAATAAAGTGATTCTGAGTTATTTTTATTTTTTCAATTAAATATTTAAAAGTACCTCCCCATGCAGTAAGTCCATATTGGATTCTAGAGTGAATTAAAGCGAAATAAAGACTTCCTAATAGCGGGACATCACAAATATTCTTTAAAAAATAAAACTTTCTAATACTACATTTGATTTTATTATTTACTTCTTGTATGTGTTTTTCCCAACTGAGTTTTTCGTCTAAAATTACACCTAAATATTTAAAATGGGTTGCTTTTTCTATTTGTTGACAATCACAGTTTGTATTTGTACAATCTTTATTGTGAAAAATCAACGACTGAAAGTTGAATAAAATCATGAGTGGAAAGTTCATTTTATATTCGACCGTCGTATGGGAAACATCGTTCGCAAGATGAGTTCTATTAACGGAGAAAAAAATACACCTCTAATGGATGAGAATAGTTCAGATATAGAAAAACAAGTTGAACGAGAAATGGACGAGTTCCTCAAGTTTAACAAACATAAGAAGAGAGAAGAAGAAAAAGAAGAAGGAGAAGCTGAAAAAGAAGTAAAAATAAAAAAGGTTGAAGTTAACATTACAACTAATATTTTAACAGAAGTATTTCTTCGGATTTTCTACCCCATTTCTTCATGCATGACGAAAAGTATTTCAGTTGGAATTTTAAAATCATTGGATTATTCACCGATTGTTATTTTAAATCATGGAAATAAAATGGTTACATTCACTGAAACTTCTTGGGAATCATTTATGAAACATTTACATCTTTTGGAATGCTATTTGAGTAACAACACATTTGGAAGAAGAACAAGATTAAGTTTATTGGAATCAAATATTGAAGTTGATATAGTGAAACATCGTGGAGGACAAATGGTTCGCTTCAGAGATTTAACTAGACATGATGTAAAATTACATTTGACTAAAGAAGAATTTTACACTTTAAGTTGTACTACCGGTCCCGTCACCAGATATTTGAAACAACTAATATTTTCAAGTGCAATAATCAAAGACTATCTAATTGATACATTGGACAGACAACCTTTCGTTCCAATTTTATACGGTCCCGTGGATACTTCAATTTTTAATCGAATACCTCAAGAAGTGGATATGTGGAGACAATTGAACAACTATCACACCAACTTTAATATCGACGAAGAAGCGCAAGAAGTTAAAGAAGAACAATCGTGTTTGTAATACAAGTCAGTTGCTGACGAGACTTCATCATGAACAAACGGGTTTCGTTTTCTAATGCGCCACATATAATGGAAGTTAAAAGAGGTATAATTGAATTTCAAGCTTTTTGAGGAAATGATGGAAATTTTATTATAAAAGAATTAGTAATTTTGGATATGAACACATCTGTAGTTTATCATTACTTATTCAAACCTCCATTACCATTCAATAGACTAACAACTAAAGCGAAAGTTACAAACAAATGGTTGTACAAACATTTTCACAACTTAAGATGGGATGAAGGTTTTATTAATTATAACATGATGCCGCACATTATGAATCATTACTGCAAAGAGTTCAAAACTATCTACACAAGAGGATTGGAAAAAGCTAATTGGATACAATCATTTACAAGTAACGAAGTGATAAATGCAATAATAGATAGAGATTTCCAATGCTACTTCAATGAACTTTGTATTTCATCAAAGAGTTTTAAACATCGAAGGTCACAATGCGCTTTGAAGAATGCCTACCGCTTGAATAATTTCCTTCAACAGAATGGTGGGGGTAATGTCGGTAATAAAAGTGAGAGCGCTACCATGACGCAGCATGAGTATTACTCGAACCTCCGAAGAGACAACATCTCCGACGGACATTATTATTAACAAGAAGATTAACAAGAAGATTAACAATAACATCAAGATGGCATCGCAGAACTTTCTTCAAAATTTGGTTGATCAATTCAACGCTCATTCAAAATCAACAATCTTACCGACGAAGAGATGTTCTGAACTAATAGAAGAAAAACATTACATCATACATACAATCAAGAAGATGGACACTTCAGTTGGTGATGCTATTAATTGCACATTGAGCGAGGCGCCATATACAGTTGGTGACGAACCGAAGTTTCAGATATTCCTACCGAAACGATTTGTACAACTTCTACAGAATGAAGATCTTCGTGTTATTCAACCCGGCGCACTCTATTTGGTTTCTCACGGACCGAGTGGAAACAACTCAACTGAACTAACTATTCATGTAACACCTACTACTAACTAGTTTGTACATAACTTTGTAAATATATATGTTTGTAATGGTTTCTCAATAAAGATGATATAAAACAAAAAAAAATAAAAGAAGCAACATATTGTTATGTCTTTGTACATAGCAATATGTTGCTTTTTTTTAAAATTCCACGGGATGACCTTGACCCACTTTTGTGTGATAATAAAAGTGAAAATCAACTTGTGAAATTCATCAGTCTACGACTACCTTTCGTACCGTACACATCTCGCTCTCTATAACTAAATACAAAACTTCAACATGTCCCTAAAGGTCAAGTGTGCATCTTACGATACCAACACCATTACGAGTTTTGAACAACTTGAAGATTTAACAAACGAAATGCGAGTTTTACTTACCGGTGGTTATCACTTAACTGTTGATGTTAGTGCTACTAATGTAAGGATGTTTACTAAAGCAAAATATTGCGATGATGAAGTATTTCTTTCTACACAACCTACAACATCTTCATCGCCGACTGGTCAACATAACATCAAGTTCCACAAGTATTACCAATGTTAAATAACTTTTAACAAATAAAACTAAGGAATCACGTGATCAATGTCAAGTTGATAAAAAAGGGAATGATACTTGTATAACTAATCATTCGCTTCCTGACTCTCGCTGCGTCAACACCTAATTTTAAAGATGTTATACAGAATGATGATCGAACTTGATGGAAAAATCTATGGAAAAGATTACAACACCGTTGAACAAATGACTGAAGATTTAAATATATTAACTAAAGAAGGATATCAAGCTAAATTAATTTTAAAATTTCCTGAAGTACATCCACTATCGACTGAAGAACTTATCGCTATGGCTAAAGCGGAGAGAGAGAAAAAGGCTGAAGAAAACAAACAGAAACAGACAAAGTCTGAAGAAGGTAAACAGAAATAAACTTCTTAAGTATAAACATTCCTTACATTAGTAAGGTATAATTTTTTTAAACTTCGTTTGGATGACCTTGAAATTACCCCCACCACTTTTTGTAGTACATAAAACTAACTATTCAACACTATCCACTCTTATTCTTTCACTAGACTCAGCAGCGTCAACATGGAAGAACAAAAGTACAAGTACGAACCTCGTTACTGTTGTTAACAACAGTGTACAGATTTAGGACCAATGATGGTGGACGGGTTAGCTTGCACTAAATGTGAATTTTTTGGATCTTGTTACTGCAAGTGCAAAACAAAACAACTACCGCCACCGGAATTGCGAACTTTCAAATTTTACAAATCAAGATATTTTCATACATGCTGTCCTCAAAGATGTTTCAAATTTCATCCTCTCGATCTAGCTCATTGTCAACGCACCAAGTCTCACCAAGATGATTTTTGTACACATATGATAAAAAGATGTAAATACAGATCAGATTGGTATTCCGATCCTGTAGAACCATCGAATGTGTAATTTCAGTTTTACACTCTTTTTTAAAACTTCAATTGGATGACCTTGAGATTTCCCCCACCATTGGTTTTTTAGACTCCCCCCACCATTAGTTTAAGTTTTGTATCTTATTGAATCCACCTTTGAATTATTTCACTTCCAACACTCTAACTAACAACATGGAAGCAAAATTTATCAAGTTTGAACATATAATAACTGAGAGGGAGGAGATGGAAGAATTGTTTCAAAATTTACTTTCTATCATGGACGAATATCCTATGAGATGGTTCAGAATTGTAGTTAAATATTTAAATCCTGGTGAGTTATTTTCTTCATCGTCATCATCACAGAGTGAGGAAGACGAAACAACTAATTCAGTTAGTATAATTGAATTAAAAGACGAAGAAGAGGAACTTAGCTATTTACTTGGTCACAAGCTCATGCTCACCAACAAATAAGCCTCCTTCCTAAACGCCGATCTTCATTCAATCACCGACTCTCGCACGATGAACAACTCTCCGTTGGCGCGAATGAATTCTAGTTTCGAAGTAAATTCTAAAGAAGATTTGCAAGAAATATTTAATACTTTACACGAAATTGTTAGTAAATTCAACACCGTTAAAATGAATCTGGAAATAACTTACGCCTGTCCTATTTGTGATAAGATTGAAAGTTCTGATGAAGATAGTTTGCTGAATCTTACTCCACTTACACCTCTACAATCAGACACGACAACAACAAGTACGGAAGCAAATGGTGAGCAACCTCCTTCCCCCACCACTTCATTGTGATTCAACTTCCCCCCACCACTTCATTGTAATTCAACTTCCCCCCACCACTTCTTCGTTTAACTAACGTTCCTCGCTTTCACTTCTCATTCCGTCTCCAACATTTGAACTATCAACATCACTTGTTTCAAAATTTCAAACACCAACGAACAACACTAATGATGGATATGATGGATGAAGTTTCCTTCGTCACAAGGATGGAAGAGGAAAAAATGAAAGAAGAAAAATTGAAATTGGAAATTAAACGTTTGCAATTGGAACGGGAAAACCAACTCGAGATATTACGTTTCTTCAAACTTGTAAAATACGTCATCTGGGGACTCTGCCTTTACCTTATCCTCGTCGTCGGCGTTTGCTTCTACAACTCCGTGTTTCATCACAAGAATTCAACCTGTATTGCACATTGATTGTATTTGTTTTTGCACATTGATTGTATCTGTTTTTACGAATAAAATTCAAAAGTTAAATCTGCCTATCCCGCTATCACCGGATAGTTCAACTCTCAGAACTATTTCCTGTGCTAGCGGGATAGGCTTTTTTTAAAACTTACTCGGGATGACCTTGACATACTTTCCGTAACCCAATTATCAAGTTGAATTTCAGTTTTGAACTAACTTTTCATTTATGCGAAGTTTTAGTTGAACCCGGTTAATTTATGCGCACATTTAGTTCAGCCCCGAATTGTTGAATTTCAGTTTTGAACTAACTTTTAATTTATGCGCAAATCTACTTCAAACGCTCACCCCACCTCCTCCCCCCTCATTTAATATACGACCGGAAGCTATGTGCCCCGGCACGTGGCTTCCGGGGCAGCTGACCTGAGCCAGAAGTAACCAAATCTAACTACTAAAAGACTTCGCATTAGGTCTTAAAAATCCCAAAGAATGGACAAATTTTATAGAAATATATACTAAAGTCTTGTGACATATTTATGTTTCAGGGTTTTAACAGTTTTCAACAATAGTTGTTAATCCTACCTGTCTTAGTCCTGGTGAGAGGTAGCCGGCCAAGTAGCCGTAGGGCGACCACTGAAGCATGTAAAGGATGAGTTTGCCGCGTTTCCTCATGATTGAAATAAGGTGCCTTGGATAGCAAACCAAAGTTGTTAGCTTTGGGAAATTTCAAAGATTTTTCTGATGTTTTCATAGCTATAACAAGAAAAAGAGTATTACAAATTAAATGTATTACTTTTAAGCCTGCTATTGATGACTTATCACATATTACCATGATGTTATATCATCAATAAGTTTAAGGGACATTGATATAAAAAAATTATTCTGAAATTTTACATAAATATCTACAAGTGTAACCCTTAGTAATTTTATTGAATCTTGTTGATAAAAATTATTTGCATAACTATTTCACCGTTATCCTCTGAAGTGACAGTGACAGAAAGATATAAGAAACTGTGATGTTTACCTTTACCTTCTAATTAAAAGTTTTTTCGGAGAAATTAAACCTCGTACAAGTGGACTAAAAATTATTTAAATTACCTCAAGGTCATTTTGTCATTACGTCTAATTGCAATCGGGACATACTCTTTCAGCAAGACATCAATTTACAACACATTAAAATTAGCAAAATGTGCATTGGTGGAATGACGGATAATAAAGAGCGACAGCAAAAAGAGTGACCGTTGATGAAAGTTGTATTGTATTTTTAAAGTAGTAATACAATGTAACAAAGTAGTAGCAATAAATTTTTATTTATAAAAACTAATTATATTTACTTCGGAAGCAACAAGTAAATAAACACCTCTGACTCTCACCTATAGCTTGTAGAAGATTTCAGATGACTTGACCTCTCAAAGGGTTGATCATTTCTGCACGTAATTTCTCACTGTAATACGTGATGCATGGGCGCCGACATTAAAAAATTATTGGGGGGGCTCGAAGAAACTAGGAGAAATTTGATAATCCTCCTATTAAAATTTTCTTAATAATTGATACCACATAATTTTAATTCATATAAACTTTGTTTTAACTTATAACAGTGTTTTATGTATTAAAACAACGAACCCTCGTTTGCTATAATAATAACCCTATAGTACGTCATTCCATCCAAAACCAAATTCTTTTACATGTAACTCTGTCCACCGAATGCCGTTTTAGTGTATGCCTACATAGTCAATGGGTTTGCCTTGTAGGTTAACCTAAAAATTACGTTTTGAGTTGTAAATTCTAAGGGTAGACAAGAAATTAAGTAATTAGATGATAAAACTCAAATTGGTGTCTGGTAGACTTGCAGCATCAGTCCATTTTGGAATAATTTTATTTATAAAAGAAATTGACTCAAAGTATCATGCTTAGCAAAAAGCCAGATAGCATATACCCTATCACATGGCTGAATAAAATTTATCCATGTGCGTTTTAATTATTGTACTTCAAAGTGGGTTTTTATTGACAGGGGTTATACTATTTCATTTTCTAAAATGTGTTAAAATACAAAGAGGTGTTATAATTTATAAAAAAAGCCAGTTTTACAAAACCCTTTACTTTTACACTAAATCACGGCAGCCGAACCAAAATTTTAACTTGACTTCTTTTGGTCTGGGGGGGCTGAGCCCCCCCATAGAAAATGTTGAGGGGGCTCGAGCCCCTCGGGCCCCATGGAGTCGGCGCCAGTGACGTGATGGACGTAATTTTTGTTGTTGTGGTCAATGTGGACAGTGGCAATTACAGTATGTGACATTAACAGCTTAATTCCGACAACGGCAGGCCCCCGGGAATAATCAGTCAACGGTGACACAGCACGACACGCCATTGCTTTGTTGACTCGGGCTTCCTAATTGTATTTACAATTCGATAAAAACATTCCTTCATGACTTATTAATTAAATTGGCTATTGAATTGTAGTCAATTAAATTGAGCTAGTTTTTGTAGTGGTACAAATCAATAATAGAAAGTTTTATTTTAATTTTAATTCAATAAAACAATAACAACTAAAAATAATTCGTTAAAGAAAGACAACTACCTTGATATGTATTTTTAAAAATCCGTATTTTCTTTAAAAGTGTACATCACAAGACAATGAAAAATGATTTTTTTCAATTGCATTATTGTATTCTTTCATTGAATTCAAACATTTTTGCTTCTATTAAAGTGCATATTTTTATTAATGCAGTGCATTATTAATTTAAACGGCACTATTTCATTTAAAATTAATAGGGGTCAAAATCTACCGTTTAATCCTGAAATTGGCACAGGTAATCCAGTTGAGCTCGTTTTGCTTTGATGTCCTTCTTGTTAATTGTTAAAAACCTTTACAGCCCTTAATATTTTGAGTCACTGCGCCATTGATGTAAAATTTGAACAGCTGTGTCCCCTTCACCCTCTCGCCCTCCAATGTTGGCATTTGTGTTTTTGTTTAACATGTATAACATAATATGTTTCTGGATGGATTTGGCAACAATAAATCAACTCTTATCCGACTGTTTTTGTGAACCTTACCATAAATGAACAACCCTGACTCTTATCTCGTTTAGCGCTCCATTTTCTTACCCCTCAAAGTGTTCATCATTTCTGCGCAGCCTATGACGTAATTTTGCTGTCGTAGTGATCAGGTTGGCAGTCACAATTAATTATAGTGTGAGACATACACAATTAATGTCCGACAGCAACATGCCCTAGGGAATAATCAGTGGCACGACAAGCTATAGCTCTATACATTCATGGTTTTTGTGTTGAATTCATACCTTAGCTAAAATATTACTTTCATATCTATTAAAAACTAATTGTTTCAATTGGAATAATATTATGGCCTTGAACTGTGTGAAGTGTTTGGGTATAACACAAACAATATGTCACACAATATTATTTGGAATTAAATAAAAAATAAATAAATAAAAGTTTTTGGTAAAAATGCAGTTTGAGTTTATTAAGCAATGCACATCTTATATTTTAATATGTTATGACTTCTCCACTTTGGTAAAGTTGGCAGTGCATATTATTAATCAATCCTTCTACATTCACTCCAGTCGAATTCTATCATTGATTGATTCATGATAATTCATCAGAATCATGTGTAGGTGTTGGATAGTCAATAGATTCAGGAAGTTCATTTGCTAAGTCTCACTTGAAGAACTTCTGAACTGAAGGAGGATAACCATAATTGTAAGAGCTAACCCCAAGATCTGTGAAAAGAAAACCACGTTAATTATTTTGACAATGATTTGTATGGCAGAGGGTATCGACATTGACTATAAACACTAACGTGAGTAACCATTCATGTATTTACCAGAATGTATTGAATTTATACCAAAATTTGCAAAATTCGTCTTTGCCATACCAAAAGGTGATGCAATAGGTGTTGTAATTTATTCAACTGGATTTACAGTGCTCCAAAAACAACTTACACGACATAAACATTCGCCTCAATTATAAAAGGTTTCGTCCTTGGTTAAGGAAGAAATTTGCCCCATCATAAATTGGTTTTAAACAGGCCAATATGCTATAAGAATCCTATTCGATATGTTAGTGTATACAGTTAATGACATTGATAACCAAACTAATTTAATTTGTACATCATTCAAAACTTATCTGAGCAGAAAGATATGGTTTTTATGCAATTAAAATTCCAAATGGATGGTTGAAATATGACATCAACCAACCGTATTCTGTATGGGTATGAGCCCTGGAATTCATAATGAGACGCACACTTACATTTAGTAACGTCTCACGGGAAAGTTCCACCATGTGTTCCAGCACAAATCGCCCAGAAGAGTTTTCAATGGTAAACAGAAATAATTCTATCTGTAAACAGAAGAAACAATCTTCTATATTAATAAAATTATATTTTTGTCTGTACATTGCTTGGAATCTTGAATTTTTTTGTTATTTTTGCTTTCTATGTATCACAAAATCCCAAATAAGTGTTATCAAAATTTATTTCCCTCTGTCTCTCTGTATCTCTCTCTCTGTCTTTCACTGTGTTTGTAACGGTCATGAGCCCTATTTTGTCCTGTTTTCATGGGACAACGACTTTACCTTATGGTTTTAATTGTTTAATGTCATAGACTAGAGTAGTGTGAAGGTTCATAGCAACTTTAATTGCCTTTGCAACCTTTGGGGTTCAATAACTCTGGTGTGCAAACTCATTCAACAAGGTGCGACCCTACACCTTTCTACCAATTTTTTTTTAATTGGAAGATTTTTTTTAAAGTTATATTTTTAACGGACACACACACACACACACACACACACACACACACACACACACACACACACACACACACACACACACACACACACACACACACACACACACACACACACACACACACACAAATTCATAAAAAAGTAAGGTGATTCCAGGCTTAGGTCTTACCATGACTACTACCATAAAAGTTCTTTCCCAAAAGTGTGTTCCCAAAAGGGGAATTCTCTAAAAGACTTGCCTTTAGGACTTAGATTCATTAGCTTTAAAAATGTGTATCTTAGGTCATTTGGATGACATATTTTTTTAACAGAGCTTAATTCACTTACACGACAAAGGTTTTTAAATATTTCCCTAAAAAAGCAATCAATTTTGAACACCTTTATTTAGTTAAAATGAAGGAGAAACCTACCTCTTGACGTAAATCCTCTGAAACGTGTTGATACTTAAAAGAAAATATTTTTTCAATGAAACGCCGGCTAATCTGCAATAGATAATGGTGCATTGTTATAAAGTATTATAGCAAATGCTTAATATGATTTTTATTTGATTAAAATTAAATTGGAAACAAACTTAGGTACTTAACTGTTTGGAGTATTTTATTCAGTTTAAGCCATAACTACTGAAATTTTAGTTTCTAATATTTTGTTCACCTCTTTTAGAACAACTGCTGTCCGTTCCTATCTCAAGTTATGTTTATTAGTGATGCTACTATTGCTACTTAAGTTGAGAAATCAACCTCTCACCAACATTCAACCTAAAGCTAGGTTTACACGTGAGAGTTTTTCACTCTCAGAGAGTTTCGTACTCTCAGAGGAGGTACTCGCAGAGGTGTTTACACAACCAACGATTTTTCCACGATAATTAATGCCAGACCGTTTTCTGCGAGTACTATCAACAACTGTCTGAGATTTTTATGAGAGTAACTAACTCTCCAAGAGTAAAAAACTCTCACGTGTAAACCTACCCTTAACTCTGGTTCTTAGTCTGCCCAACTAGGTGTATACACAATGTTGCTCACAGCTAAGATGAACACATATCCTAGTTAAGATTGTTATAAATTGCTTAATATGAGTATTAGTATCGTCAGTGATTTCTACCCTTCAGTTTTATCATCAACAGAGGGCTCTTAAACCAGTATAATCATGTGTTTCATAGAACAGTTTTGTTTACACTTACAGATGTTTTTACATTTTTTTAAAGAAGATAAATCTTTGGATTAGGCTATATATTAGCTAAAAACTAAACTGCTTACACGTCAAATTGAGGGGTCTGTATTGGGATACTTATAGCACAGTAGTCTATGAGGGACTCCTATAAATCTGCTGAACCATTTTGCTGACAGATCGGATTGCGGATTCATTCCCAAAAAAGACGGTAGCTTTTTGAAGGTGATAATGATAAGTTGATCGTGGACCTAGCTGGATCTAGTTAGTGGGCTATTAATTAATAATACTAACATAAATCAGACAAATTTTATCAAAAAAAGGTAGTAATTGCATAACACAGCTAACACAGAACACCTTGACCTGTGATGACTGTTTACAGCTCAAACAATTAATGTAGACAGGCTACAAGTTGCAGACTAATTTTAGTCCCATTTGATTACCATTTTGAATCCAGTAATGAAGTATTCCAGAAGCTAAAAATATTCTGTGTTACATGTACACCATCACCCTTGTCTTACAGAAGACTGAAACTAACTTGCCTGTTCTTCAGCGATATAAGAACCATTGTTGAGCAGGAATATTTGTACCACTCTGGCAAACAGAGGGATGAATAAGTTGATTGTGACTGAGTTGTTGACAAAGCTGATGGCCACCATGAACACACTGAGGTAGAAGGAGTAGAGGGCAGTGGTGAGGTACGCGCGGACAGTGTTGCCGACCGCAGAGGTCATGTGACATGTGTAGCTGTGGAGCTCAAACCAGAGCTTGCGGTGGAGGCGAAGTCTGGCAACACTTGGGTCCCTGGTCATCATCTGCACCAGAGAGTCATACGTTAGGGCAGTTGTGTGGTATTGGACAGTGTTGCCAACCACAGAGGTCATGTGACACGTGTAGCTGTGGAGCTCAAACCAGAGCTTGCGGTGGAGGCGAAGTCTGGCAACACTTGGGTCCCTGGTCATCATCTGCACCAGAGAGTCATACGTTAGGGCAGTTGTGTGGTATTGGACAGTGTTGCCAACCACAGAGGTCATGTGACATGTGTAGCTGTGGAGCTCAAACCAGAGCTTGCGGTGGAGGCGAAGTCTGGCAACACTGGGGTCCTTGGTCATCATCTGCACCAGAGAGTCATACGTTAGGGCAGTTGTGTGGTATTGGACAGTGTTGCCAACAACATAGGTCATGTGACATGTGTAGCTGTGGAGCTCAAACCAGAGCTTGCGGTGGAGGCGAAGTCTGTAACACTTAGGTTTTTGGTCATCTGCTTCTAAGAAAACATTTTTAATAATAAAAGTAAGGCATCAGAAAAAACTGAGCAATTAATTTTAAACAAAAATCCATCGTAAAACTCACTTAATTTAGAAATAGAATAACTAGAAACCCGTTACTGTAAGAAAAATTGTTTCATCCTAATTTCCTAGCACTAAAGACAGAACAAATGAAAAGTAAGTTTAAGATTTGTGATGGTGGTCTATGAAAAGAGACGTGTGTGTACGTTAATTGTCAATAGTAAAACTTTTTTTGTGTTCTTTTAACATTTCACTTGAATCGACAATATTGTTCCCAACCTTTTCTATGTCCCCAAGTGCTGATACCATAAAATATTGAGCTAAGGGGAAAAGGGTAATAATAGACTTATTTGTGTAAAACTTTATAAAATACAACCGACTCGGGAATAAAACAAGAAAATATAACTGTTGCAGCCAACCTGCGTACTCAGCAAATTTCCATTTCTCAGCGGAATTTAGGTATTTTAACATTTACTTATAAACACCATGGGGTTGAGTATGAAGATTTGCAGCTTCATGGATTTAGTAAGCAAATATAAGTTAAATCCTATATTTGGTTTGGACAGTACATACCCAGTTTTATCAGGTTCCGGTGTTTATTCATTTTCCCCATAAAACCATGGGGGTGAGTAAGTAGGTTGCCGCCATCCGGGTATTGTAAGCAAATGTAAGTTAAACTATTCATAGTGAATCTTAATACCAACATGTCAATAAATAAGCAAGATAGAGGGTTTTGTTGATTCCCGATAAGAATAACATGGGAAACATACTTTTAAAATTTTCTCTATAACCATTTAGCTATAAGTTTCAAAATATTAAACTGTTTTTTAAGTTCTTTTAAATAGTTTATGTTAATTTTGTAAAATTTTAAAATCTAAGGTTGAAAAAAGCTAAAAACCTATTTTTGACCCTTTTTAAACCCGTAAAACCCCGTTCCCATAACCCGATTGTGCTGGTTCACAAACTCATGCAAATAGACCTGGTCCTTCACCTTCCATACCAAATGTCTTCAAAACCAGAGGTCGCTATAAAAAGTTATCAGTACCACGGACACATATAAGATACCTTGTATAAATAAATGCGAAAATGAGCGAATGATGTTTTTGGCTTCTGGAGACCTCAAAATGAATGGTCGCTGTCCTAGGTCTTACCATGGCCCCTACCGAAATAGCATACGGAAAGGGAAATTCGCTAAAAACATAAAACAAGTATAGAAACAAAAAGCATACTCACTTCAACGAAACTCTTCCTCAGAATCCTCGCAGCTTTGGCAATAGAGTGTGTGAATATCATCCAGAACCAAAGTATTATTTTGACGTACCACGCGGCTATGCTATACACAGTGAACGTGAATATTGTTATCTTGTCTTGACCTTTATACATGAAGGCGTACCATAACATGATAGGCACAAACTCCATGAAGAGCCAGTAGGATGTTATGCAGGCGATACCCCAGTACTGGTGTTCTAACAGGAATGAAGAAACTGTACTTGCTGTCACTGATTGGAACGAGTCCTGCAAAAAAAACAAATTTACATTAAAAATATTACTAAAAATGTGGTTTACAAATAGTAAAACATTAAATGGTGAATTTCTATCCTTAAAATTTATCTGTATCTGTATTTATTTTTTAGTAATTTTGTTTTATTATCGGTACAATGTTTGTATCTGTATAATGTTTATCTAGTATATTGTTAGTTAGTATAATTTATTTAGTTAGTAGGCAGCGGCCGTAGCTCAGTGGTAGAGCTCTGGGTTATCACTTAGCGGGCCCGGGTTCAATTCCTGGCTCGGGGACAAAAAGATCGTTCAGCCGCTCCCGTGGTTCGGAAGCCGTTGGTCCACCTGCATAGAAAACAAAAAAGTGCAGGCATTTCAGGCAAGGAAAACTATCAGTTAATTGCTGATCTCCCTCCACTAAAAGCCATACGATAATTAATTAATTTAGTTAGTATAATGTAAGTTTTTTTTGTTTTAGTATGTTTTGTAAGTATTTTTGAGTGAGAAACCGATTACGATTACGATTGTGAACTTTTCAAAGAGAAGCATTTTTTTATAAATTATGATACTATTTAGTAGGCTTATAACAATGTATAAGAATTGTATCATACATGCTTGGGTGTCAAATAAAGATATTATTATTATTAACGTTCAGGGAATTTGAAAAATATATCTAGCGGTCCACACTGGAATGTAAAGCTACCCAAATTCCAAACTCGTTCAAATGTCTCAGCAGCAACAGCTTTAAAATCCAGATCAAAGGGAAACTTTTAAGTAAGATGTACTATTCAACAACCGAGTTCTTCAATGATAACAAATTTTTAATATCCATGGCTCTGATATACATTGAATGTTATCTGATTTGAACAACAAGAAGTTTATTGTTATTGTTGTTATTATTTTTATGATTAGACCCCTATTATTAGTTTAACTCAAGGCTAATGCCTTGGTTTAACTTTTAATGCCTTGGTTTAACTTTGTATTTTTGTTGACAAGACACCTGTTATTACCTGTTGTGGTATTATGTAACGTATTGTGTCAATAAACAATATCATTTCATTTCATTGAGCTATGAAAACCACAACATTGACTGCTGAACTTCCGATACATTATGTTTCCCCAGCTGAAATCAAGGACATAATCAAGAGGCTTCCTTTGCGAAAATACCCTGGACCTGACCTAATCCCAAATGTTGTTCTAAAATATCTAACCAAGAAAGCAATATCAGTTTTAACTTCTATTTTTAATTCCTGCATTCATCAATACTATTTTCCTGATTCTTGGAAAAAGGCAGAAATTATAGTATTTCACAAACCCAACAAACCAAAATTTTCCGTCTCCAGCTACCGACCAATAAGCCTGTTGTCCTGCCTATCAAAATTATTAGAAAACGTTATCCAGAGAAGACTAAATACATTTCTAGAAGACTCAAACTCAATTCCTCCCCATCAGTTTGGATTTCGGCCTAAACATTCAACTACTCATCAAATTCAACGCATTGTCGAAACAATTGTAAAAGGTTTTGAAAGAAAGGAACACTCAACTGATATATTCCTTGACATTCCAGGCATTCGATAAGGTATGGCATGAAGACCTCCTTTATAAAATTGATTGTCTGGGATTTCCACTTTATTTAAAACGAATAATTAAATCATTTTTACTTAACCGTCAGTTCTGTGTCAAAATTAATTCATCGCCATCTTCATATCGCCCAATTTCAGCAGGAGTGCCCCAAGGCTCAATATTGGGGCCTTTATTATTCAACATATTTATGAATGACATCCCAATTCCACAGAATGCGACCTTGGCCCTTTACGCTGATGATACAACCATCATTACTCACAACAGTGACATTCTCCAAGCATACCACCAGCTTCAAAATTCTGTCGATGTCGTGACACAATGGTTCAATAAATGGAACTTTTGTTTGAACCCTACAAAGTCAGAGGCGAAGATCTTCACCCTAAGACGACCATTGCTGCCACGTGAAATCATCATAAATAATGCTTTCATAAACTGGAATCCACCTGACCAAGCAGTAAAATATTTAGGAGTGTTACTGGACAAAAAATTAAACTTCAACCTTCATGTAAACTCTAAACTTAATCGTATTCTCGGCTCTCTATCATGTTTCCACTCTTCAACAGAAGATCCACAATTCAGACACAATGTGCAATATTAATTTATAAAACTATTCTCCAGCCACTAGTTTTGTATGCCTGTCAAGTATGGGGCATTTCAATTTCATCTACAAAACTTTCTAAAATACAGCTGTTTCAAAACAAAGTTCTGCGAATTGCAGTTAATTCACCATGGTTTGTTCAAAATTCACAAATTCATCGAGAACTTGGAATAGAACCAATAGCCAATTTCATCAGTAAGTCTACATTAAAATTCTCGCATCGCCTAAATGACGTCCCAGGTGCACAACATTTTGAAATTGGATTACCCCTCCCAAATAGAAGGCTACGCCCAAGACTTTTTCAAGATTCGTTATAGTTTTCTTACCTTCGATATTATTTATATTTTAATAATCTATTACTAATTTTCTATTATCAATTTTATAACTTTGAAAGAAGTGTTTCCCCCCTATATGAACTTATTTTAGTTACAGGGTGTCACTAATTCAGAGCGAACCCACAATGTTAATTTACTGTTAAAATTATGTTTTTAGATGTTCTGTGTATAACACTCTGTATGTTGAACCAGAAATAAATGTTGTTAAACAAAAAAAAAAACATTTTATTTCCCACAGCAAAGCTGCATGTGTAGCGGATTCCCAATGGAATTTGCCGATTCCCTTAATCGAATGAATATCATGGTGCTTAGTGGGTTTGTTGCTTTATAGTGTCTTTTGTGAATCTCAAGGCCTATATACAATAAAGTATCAAATTATTTTAATAAGAAATTGATAAATAACTTTTTTTGACCTTTTGTGGTTTTCAAAATTTGAGGTTACTCACTTGAAGAACTTTCCACCGGTTCAGGGCGTCGGCAATTTTGTGGGATTTCTCCCAAGTACAGACGACAGGATGAGTGAATGTTAAGAGGAGGCCTAGTTCGATGAGCGAACCGATCGTTCTATCAAACGTCGTCCACTTGTCCTTCCGCACGAAGTGATCACTGATGACTTTCACTGTCATGCCAAGTTGGATGGACATGAAGACTACGCAGTAAATGGTCCAGAAAGAGCAGCTCTTGAAGTAGTACAGCCCTGCGGATATGTCAGTGCAGTTATTTGAGAAACTGCATTTTAAATTTTGAAGGTACAGATAGTTACATTGCACACGGATTTGCTCAGTGTGTTCTATTATAACCCTCGCCACGTAACTTGACGAATGAATTTTCACTACTATTCAGTTAAAATGATTGGATAATCAGCTGTTCTATAAAAACTGCATGTAAGCTAAGTAAGCTCGATGTTTTTTGAAAAGTCAAGAAATCTAGAATGAGAAGGAGGTAGGTGCCATCAACAAAAACATTGATGACGTCAAAGGAGCAGCACTTAAAATATTCAAAGCAAACCACTCATGTGTCAAGATAAACAACATGACGTCAACGGTGCAGGAGATCCTCTAAAATGCTTCAATCAGCTGTTGGTGTCACCTACCTTGGTTTGTTCTAAATACATTGGGAAAAGTAACCCCTCTCCACCCCTCGCCCTACCCAGCTGTTTTTGGCCATTCGTCAACTTATTTGGCGTGACTTATAGGTCAGTTCGATGACTAGTATCTTAAAACCTAAAACTGTAATCTAAAATAACACAAGGACAAAATAATCAAAGTAAATAATTACTTCCAAAACACTTTTTCAGTCAAAACGTCTTAAATTAGTATGCCATCGTTCAGAAAAAAATCCACTTCCCTAGAATATCTCCAGATCTAAAAACTCCTCTCAAAGATAAATATTTAGAATGTAGTGGAGTGAAAGTAAAGGTTTAGAAAGAAGGTTAACAATAGTGATTCTGCATACAATATAAAATAGACTGATGCAGTTTTTATAAAAGACAAAAAATACACAAAAAAATGTTATATGAATAATTTAACACCATCAATAAAAAAATTATTAGCAATTCTGCAAAAATGTTGTGTTATATAATTTAGAAAGGGTAAAAAGAAATTTTTAAACTGTAAAAGCCTCAAAATCAATAAAACACAAAACAAGTTTGAAATTGAATAGCATTGCCTGAAATCCTATGTTTGATATTCTATACTACCAAGATTCAAAACAGTACCTCAAGTGAATACAAAACATTCAGAGAACAAAGTGATTGTGAACTTATTTAAACATATTATATTAACTGACAACTGACAGTCTTCAATATTGTAAATATTATAAGGAGAAACAAAATGAATCAGATCATGTTTGCATTGGGCCTACCTGATTTGTTCCTTGACAGAGGAATCCGACCAATAAGTCGAAGCGCGACAATGGAAGCATGTAGTGGATTACTTTGCAAAGTTTCTTCAAATCTGAAGTTAGATGGTCTCTTAGAAAATGCTTCAAAGTTGTCGAGTTCATAAAAGCTTGGCAACCCTTCCAATTCAGTTTTCATGACTATAAAAAAACATATAAAAATTTTATAAATAAAAATATTTAATAGTTTCTAATACAACAAATTACTGTATATATAAAAATAGTGGAACAACAAACAAACAGACTTTTCATGAAAAGCGAAGTACTTCTAATAGTGCAAGGATTATCAATGTTGGAGTAACTTAGAAATCAAATAAACTTACCACATTTACTTACCAGAACTGTAGGTTTCACAATGTGTAAAACAGTTAAGAATGAAAAATGTTGAGTAAGGTCAAATTAGTCTTGTCAGTTTTTGTAAAGCATAATTACACAGCACACGGTAGGCTAATACGGTTGCTTCAAACAGGGGTGGTCCATTGGGAGACAATTAATTCATGTCATGTCAATGTCAATATAACATGCAATGAATGCTAGTCTAGTACATTGCTGTGAAATTTGTGGTTTACTTTTGGCATTTTGGCAAATTTGCTCAATAAAATTGCCTAATCAAATCGTCACCACATTTTTTATTTATTGTTTCCAGTAAATGCAAATATGTTATGTTATTGATTGTTAGGACTTACGCATCGTTGTTGATAGTATTTTCTGATCTTAACAAAAAGGCCTAAATTTAATGAAAATGAGTACCGGTATGTTTGATGTATTTCAATATTTTATTTCAACAAAAGCTGTCTACTTACCATGTATATATGGTTTGCCTTTGGACAAAGTGTAATAAATATATCAAAGGGAATTGCCTAAATTGAAAAGTTAATAAAGAAATTTATTTCTATTTAATTTAGTATATGTGTGCTAAATTTTGATTTGTAATTTTGATGCATATATACATGATATATGTAGACATCTTTCAAACTTATTTCTTTGAAATTAACAATTTATAACTGATTTTTGCTGAATAAGTGGTTTCTCAAAATTGCAACTGAATTTTTTAAGAATTGATATTACTAATGTTTGTTCAACTGACTTAGAAATTTTGAAAGTTTTTCTAAAGTTTATAAAATCTTTAGTTAAGGTTCCTCTTGAGCCAAACAGGAGTCCAATCACTGATATGTTTTTCACTTGATATCTGTTCTCAAAAAACTTCATTGTCGGTTCGTAAATAGACTTTTTTCAGTGTTAACTTCGTTTGGTTGTGACGACGAGGGAAACGGACACTGCGCCAGCTCATCGTTATCGGTTGGGGTCATAAAAATGTCAAAATCCATCTCGCGGCGCCTGCGCCAGTTGCCAGGTAGACCCGCATTGGGGTTGGGGGAGAGATAGGACGACGCTGGGAGAGGGGCCGGATGGCCCAGTGTAATGTGTTTCCATTGACTATTGAACGTTACTCTACTTCTAAAGTCAATGTAACGTAACGTTCAATAGTCAATGGAAGTACCCCGTGCCCGTAACTAAACAATGTAAGGGAAGTTGACTTTAAGTTGATTTTTAGGTTGATGACCAACTTTAAAACAAGATCTTTAATGTGTACTAGAGATCGCCTCCTGGTCGAAATTCGACCAAAATGTCAGTTGATCTGGGCCCAATTTTTTTTTTTTTTTTTTTAACTTCAATTTATTTACAATCTGTTCAAATTGAGGAACAATAAGTAAATATTATAATTCATAGCACAATTACAAGACCAAATTAAA
Source organism: Neoaliturus tenellus (assembly GCA_030545055.2). Taxonomy (NCBI): domain Eukaryota; kingdom Metazoa; phylum Arthropoda; class Insecta; order Hemiptera; family Cicadellidae; genus Neoaliturus; species Neoaliturus tenellus. The sequence goes on along the minus strand of CM061537.1, from coordinate 23,280,744 downwards.
CATGAGTTAGATACCGATCATCAGCAGTACTAACAAAAGTTATGTTATGGGATAAAACGAGTTGGCAAATGAAGAACATTGTTTCTTTTTAGTCTATATATGTGTTGGCTATTGTCCAGAAGATTGACGGCAACGTGATTTGGATGTGTTTCAAGTTTTCTTATGTACTTATCACTAAATTTTGAAACTTCTTCAGTTACTAAGGGTATGGCACAGTCATTATGAATGGTGAGGTTTGACACAAACCAAGGAGCTCGTAAGATGCTTCGTAACGTCTTGGACTGGAACCTCTGGAGAATATCTATATTGGACTTGGAAGCTGTCCCCCATAACACGATCCCGTAGGTCCAAATGGGCTTGAGGACAACTTTGTAGAGAAGTAATTTATTTTCTATTGACAATTTTGAGTTATTATTGAAGAGCCAAGACATTTGTCGCCATTTTAGGTTAAGCTGTTGTCGTTTATGCCATATATGGCTTCGCCAGGTTAGACGTCTGTCAAGATGCATACCCAAATACTTAATTTCAGTGTGATCAGGCAAAATTACATTATTTAAATGAACTGGGGGGCATGTTTCCATTTTGGTTGTGAATGTTATATGTGCAGATTTATTTTCGTTAACCTTCACCCTCCATTTATTCAACCAATCCGACAAATCATTTAAGCTGTTCTGTAAGGTTTGGGATGCTGTATTAGGGTCTTCATGGGAACTTAAGAGAGCTGTGTCGTCAGCAAACGTAGAAATGAATATGTCTTGAGTGAAGGGGATGTCAGAGGTATAAATTAAATATAACAGAGGGCCCAGAACGCTCCCTTGTGGCACGCCCGATTTTATCTCGTGTAGTTCTGAGTAAAAACCTTGATGTTTTATTCTAAAACGTCTGTTTTCTAGGTAAGATCTAAAAAGTAAATAGTAATTGTGAGGTAAATTGCTTTTAATTTTGAATAGAAGACCAGAGTGCCAGACCTTGTCAAATGCCTGGCTTACGTCAAGAAAAGCTGCAGAACAGTATCGTTTCTTTTCCAGGTTCTGCCTAATTGTATCAGTTAAGCGATGTACTTGTTGCACTGTAGAATGCTGTTGACGAAAGCCAAATTGATGACTGGGAATTATCTCTTTCTCATCCAACAGTGGCGTAAGTCTTTTTAAAAGAAGTTTTTCGAAAACTTTCGATGTTATTGGAAGCAGACTGATGGGCCTGTATGACGTTACTTCGTTAGGGGGTTTTCCTGGTTTCGGTATTACAACAATTTCTGAAACTTTCCATTGGCAAGGGAAATATTCCAATCGAAGAATGGAATTGAATACAAAAGTAAGATATGTAAAGCCTTTGTCCGGAAGCTCTTTTAGCACCTTCGCCGTAATTAAATCATACCCTGGAGATTTATTTGAATTTAATTCATTGATGATGCACCTCTGAACTTCATTTTTAGTAAAATACCGAATAGGAAAATCCAACTGGTTTGGAGAATCAAGATAGTCTTGAATGTCTGAGTTATCTATGTTACTGGGATGTGGCTTAAATACGTCAGAGAAGTGTGATGCAAATAACTCGGCCTTTTCTTTGGTGCTTTTTGCCCATGACTCATCGGGCTTTGTCAAAGGCGGATTAGCTGATTTTGGTCTTTTGAAGTTTTTGGTTACTTTCCATAACGAGTAGTCTGTTGCTTCCGTTGGGGAAAGATTACTCGTAAACTCCTCGAACCAATCATTTTTGACACGCTTTAAAAGCCTTTTCAAGTTTTGAGAAGCTCTATTGAAGTTTGTTTTAGAATTTTGATTTCGTGTGTTCTGCCAGATTCTTCTTAACCTACGTTTTTCCGCAATGAGTTTCTTGATGTGGACAGGGTAGTTAATTCCGTCGTTAGTTTTCAGTCGAGCTGAAAACGCAGGGGTTGCTTTCCAAGCAGACTGCTGAACGACATTGTTGAAGAGTTCAACGGCGTCGTCTATATCTTCATTGGTTTTGAGGGGAACAGATAGGTCAAGATTGTCGTTAACAAGTTCTTTAAAAAGTAACCAGTTGGTCTGTTTGTTATGCAAAGTAGGAGGTGCTTCTCTGGTGATTATTGTCGAGCTGACCGTTAAAATTACAGGAGAATGATCTGAAGACAGATCGAGGGATTGAGTAACGTCCGTATAATTAACAGAAATGCCTCTCATGATGAAAAAATCAAGCAGGTCAGGTATCTTTTGCCGGTCTGTAGGCCAATAAGTTGGCTCCCCTGATGAGACAAATTGAAGATTGTTGTCCTCAATAGATTGTAAAAGTCTTCTCCCCCTTGGGTTATTCAACCGTGAGCCCCACAGTTGGTTTTTGGCGTTATAGTCTCCTCCAGAGATAAATCTACATCCTAACGTATTGAAATATGCAGTAAATTGATCATCTGATATATTATGCCTCGGTGGGCAATAAAGGGCGGACACAGTTAAAGGGCCATTAAAATCTTCCACTACTATAGACGTGCTTTGAATATAGTCAAACTGGTACTTAAGAGCTTCATAGTGTTTTATACTTGATTTTATTATGACTGCACTGCCCCCATGGGCTCGGTTAGATGGATGGTTTGTGAAATAAACTGAGTAGTATGGAATTTTAAAATAGCTAGCATCAGTGAAGTGAGTTTCAGAAACTAACATTATATCTATTTTATTTTGAGACAGAAAGAGTTGAATATCCTGATTATGCTGAATCAGGCCGTTGGCATTCCAGAGTCCTATTCTGAAGGAATGGCTCATTTTAATTTAGATACCACTGTGGTTAATAGGTTCAGTAACGAACCTATTTGTTGCGCTTGTTGAATCATAAGTTGTTCAAATCTATTGAAAAAGGAAGTCATAGTGTTGACTAAATTGGTGTTATCATTACCTGTATCATGGACTTCGTCAGCATTGGCAGTTGCTTGAGCGTATGTCATCTGTTCCCTTCTATGTGATACCACTGATGGTTGAGACGCAGAACTACTAGCAGAGGTGTTGCTTCTTTTAGGTCATTTATGTCTGTTGAGTAGTGCATATTTTTTAGCACCACTCTGTATGCCCTCTCTTGTTTTAATTGAAACGTGTGAAAATTCACTTTTAGTTCAGTTAGCTTATGAACGATTTTGCGATATGCTTCCACTGTGCTAGGTACTATTTTTACTTTGTTCATGCTGAGACACTTGTAGTGATAATCGTCTTTGGTGATAACTGTGTGAATAGTATTTATCATCTTATTCACGTCCCTTATGTCAGGAACAAATATAGGAGGAGGTTTAGGTGCATTATTCTCGTCTGTTACCGGCTGAGGGTCATCAGCCATTTCGTCTATTTCACTGAGCGCATCGTATTTATTATGAGTGACGATAGAATCACGACAATAATCGTGATCTTGTCGTGTTTTCTTAACAGCGGAGCTCCGACTAAATGAATTAGAAGAGAAAGAGTTTCCTCTCTTTTTCAGAGATGTTGATGTTAGCGGAACCGTTTTCCACATGCCTTCGGCATCATTGTTTATTTCTTGGGATATTTCTAAGACTTGAGCTATTTGAACATCGGTTTCAGAAACCGTATGAGGATTATCGCTACCCGAGGAAGTCATTGAAGACTTCGAAGTCCAAAAACAAGAGTCTATTTTAAATGTAAACAATAGTAGGCCTATAAACAATATTATGAACAATAACAAACAAGGAGGTTAGGTAACAGTTCTCTAATTAATATAGTTCATTTGAAGAAATCGACAAAAACTAATACCAGAAAACTAACAAATAGTAAGTAACGGTTGCCTCTTTACCATTTTTTCTAGAGTTCAAGGTAAATTCACACAATTATTAAGAAAAACCAGCGCACATAAAATAAACACTTCTTCATTTCACGAGTATCACAGCTGATCCTGGGCCCAATGTTTAAAAAATATTTTATAACTGAAACATGTGATCTTAGTGATTTGCTATTACACCAGCTGTCCTATGATTCAAGCAAACACCCTTCATCTATAAAATTAACATTGACACTTCAAAAGCTTGTAGGGCGTAGCTTTGGGGGCCAATGTGAATTAAAATGTGATTCTGCTCATCTACAGGACTATACCTTTCTAACGGTATGCGCAGATTTCTCCTACGTTGGGCACAAGCTGAGAAAAAGGAGGAAAAGAAACATGCTTGCCTATTAATACATAAATCTCTCAGAGGGGCCACGACCCAATCTAGTTGCATATTTTACGGTACGGTGGGTGATTTAGTGCGTTGCCAAAAACATAATAAAATTTTGAACATGAAACAATTGTTCATATACAAAAGGTTAGTTATGTGTTATTTTATTTTCATTTCAAAGTTTTTTAATCCACCATTGAACTTTTAATAGGCCTAGACTCGTAATTGAAAACCAAGCTCCAAGCGGCAACGTGGAATCCCAAATACAGCTATTGTGCTCGACTGAGCGACTATGCGTCGAAAATTCTTGGAACCAGATCTAGGCTGGGGGGTAGCGTTCTCCCGCCCCTCCTTCCCCTTCGACTCTCCGACCTCTCTCGAAAGCTGGCGCAGTGTCCGCACCACGAGGGTCCATAAACTTACCCTCGTCAAAGTTTTTATAGAAGTTGGCGCACTGTCCTACAGCCTGACGACGAAGCTTCAAACCTCACTGTGGGATCAATTATCCACCCTTTATTCATTTTTCGGTTTATGGCCAATATATAAACTCGCCGGGTACTTCCGCTCTCTGATATGCAATGCACTTCTTCATGTACTTCTAAATTTTGGTTCCTTAGTTCATTGGCAATTATCTTTCTCACATCATTATGTCTTTTGTTTATCAGCAGTTGACATTGAGTAAATGAGTATACCAACCTTGGGTGAGTCGGTGGCGTAGTGGTTAGCGCGCCAATCTTCGGGACCATGGCAGCGATGTCGTGGGTTCGAATCCGCATTCTGCCAGTGACTTTTATCAGTACCTTTCACCTTGTACTGTAGCTGCTCACCCCCTTACTTTGTCTAATACGTTCCACGCACAGATCAATAGCATTGTCAATAGTCTATGTGGACGGGGCAAAGTAAGGCAAAAAGAGGTCCGCCAACCTCTTTAAAAAAAAATACATTTACTCAATATCTGGTACATTAGTGAGCTGCTGATTTGAATAACTAAAATCATAGTTATCCTCGCGCTATTATTTTCTAGCATTGCATAAATTATTGTAAAGTGCCGGCAATACAAAACGCATCACTACCAAACCTGCGTGTCCTGCGGATGGTATCTCAGGGTTTGAAGGAATATTCGAAAACGATGCTTGTTTACAAGCTACGATCACGACTAAGAAACATTCTTCAAAGTAAAAGTCTTTATTAAGCCAGAAATCAACATAAAACTAACATTAGCCAAGTAATTTATACCAAGACTCAATATCCATAATGATATAAAAACTAAACTATTTACAGATAAAAAATATTATTCTTGTATTTACAAACTTGTCCCGCTAGCCATATATGAATTCTTGGAAGTTGAAAAAGGAGTTTTCTGCCAACAAATGCTGTTTGTTAAAATTTTCTGTGATATTCCTTGGCCTTCAGGAAAGAAAGGTATTGTAAAGTTTAGCCTAATACCGCAGTAAGAAGCTGATTTTGAAATAATGTTGTTGAATGTTTAGGGATTCTTAGGTTATGGTGATTTCGAAGGGGATACCAGTGACTTACTTCGGAGTAAATAAAGGAATGTTAGATTTAATGAATGATAAGGATTCTAAAATGTAAATTGACGGAAAAGTGAGGATTTGGAATTTTTTTAAAGGATTCTTTACTGCCGCACGTTCAACCTGAAAATGGTCCTGATAGCTTTCTTTTGAAGCCAGAACAGAACATTATTACGGGATGGATAAGGCCACGATAAGCAAATAACAAAACTTAATTATTTGCAGTTTTCTTAAGATTTCCGAACACGAAGATGCCTGTACCCACTATTTTAGATATATGGTCAATGTAGCCATAAAAAATAAAATTTCCGTCAAGGACCAGACCCAAAAACTTTACTTTCTCTGACGGATCGATTGTAGTGTCTACAAAAAGGAAACTGATATTGTTCTCGTTTGAGTGTAAGAATCTATTTGATATTTCGAAAGGAGGAAGTTGCGTTTTCTCCGGGTTCATGGATAAGGAATTTTCATTGAACCACTAAAAAAGACTATATTTATTTCATTTTAATTTTTTTAATTCTTGTCATGAAATTTGTTTAAGAGTGTTTATGTTGAATGCAGATGTTGAAAGAGATGTGTCATCCGCAAACAGACAAAGGTTGGCCCTTGATATTGAAGTTGGGAGTTTATTAATTAAGATAAAAAAAGGGTAAGCCCAAGTGTAGATCCTTGGGGCACTCCTCTCACTATACTGAGTCTCTCGATGACGAAAAGTACCGTAAGAATCCTGACATCTACTGCAGGTATTTGAAAAAACTGTTTCCCCCCTTGGAAAAATGAGGCGAACCAATTCAAGGCTGTGCCTCTGATACCAATATCGCTTAGTTTAGAAACAAGCTGTAGATCAGACTGTGATCCACCATCAAAGGCTTTTCTCAGGCCAAAAATAATCCCATTGTGTGATGTTTGCTATCTAAATCCCTTGATACTTTTATAAGTGAGAACATTGCAATAGTGTGTGTGAGAACCTTTTCTTCACAAATGTGTTGTTGCTCTGTTATTATATTTTGTTCATTCAAAAAATCCCATAGCCTGCTAAAACAGTTTTTCAGACACCTTTTCTATGGAGGATACAAGTGATATCGGGGCGATAGTTGCTCTTTTGATTTTTGTCACCTTTTTTTAATATAGGAGCAACAACTGTTAACTTCAGTTGATTGCTTTTCCATAAACGACGTGTTAATTAGATGGCAAAGTTGACTCTAGTTATTTTGCGTTGTGTTTTTTACAACTTCAATTAAGAATCAAATTAATTCTTTGGCTACATCTGTTGGGTCTTTTATTTTCCCATTTTCGTCGGTGATACATATTTCTTTCAAAGATTTACTTTTTATTCGTCTGCTTCCATTTATAACTTCCCAAATACCTTTAGTTTTGTTCTCGAAAAATGAAATTAAGGAGTTCAAATTGTATCATCTTCCTGGACCAATATTTTAGCCTCATGTAATATTGTCATGGAAAGTGGTCAGAATTTAAATGTTTTGGCTTTTCGTAAAAAATTGAAACTTCTTCTTTAAGATCCAATAATTCTTTGCTATACTAAATCTTCCCTGTTTTTCTTTCGTTTATTTTTTTATTATTTTTATTTATTTTTATTTTTTAGGCTTACTTGAAGTAAAATTTAAGGCTCGAAGTAAAATAGTGAAACTGATCATTTAAGTTTTAACAATGGTTATAGGTCACCCCATTTCTCTTTGTTGAGTAAATATTTGAATGTTGTGCCGTGCCGCACCACAGCTCACTCATTATATAATTCCGCGTCTAAAGTGCTGGCCATTCAAACAGCCAAAACCACCGGTCACGTGACCCGGGAATCCGAACCTTCAGAGAAAACTGCCTTTCCTCTTTCTCAAACTGGGAACGTCTGAAAAGCAGGTCGCCGGGGTTTTTCCTTAAGACTTCTGGCCCGGATAAGTACAATTAATTATGAGTAGTTAAATTAGGGTAAAAAGGGCTAGGCTAGGGTAGGGTTAGAGCTAGGGGTTATTCTCAAAATATTAAACAAACCCAAAATGTAAGGACAGGATTAATAAATTACTGTATGTAACAATTGCAATAGTCAGGCTCTAGCATGTGAGGTTGGTACGGGATTATTTAGTTTAGCTTCTCATGTTACATACAGACCTGAAATTCAGTATTAACTAAACATTACGTTATATCTAGTTCATTATTATGCCGCATCAAAGCTGGCTTAGGGTAAGAGCTCATTCGGTAGACCGATCCTGGTTCTGGGTATCAACACCAAGTCAGTTTCACTCGAGTTAGTTTCCATGTGACCAAGTCTCCATTGTTCAAATGCAAGTTTCCACCAAACCCCATAGCCAATTCATAGGGTAATTATGACCAATAGCTAGTTCACATTGTGACAAGTTCCGCATCTCATCCGAAACCCTTTACTGTACCCAAGCAAGGTAATACCAACGAGCCTGACCATCACCAAACCAAGGTCAGAATCACAAGGGATGAACATCACCCCTTTCATTTACATGTAGCTTCCACCAGTCCACCACAATGTAGACTAAGATTAGCTTAATCAAATTAATGATCTTACGTTCTTAAATTTAGCCACTGGATTTTGAATTGCGACACATGATAAAATAGCACGTGTCAATTGAGCATAATGATCAAAATGTCCTCATCACCTGAAGCAGTATTTTCTTTTATAGGAGTTACCCCAACTGTATTAAAAACATTGTCGAAATTTTTAATTTTAATAAAAAATTAGTTTAAAAGTATTTTTTATCATTTTATAGACAAATCCGTTGACGTGCAAAATAACATGGGGAAAATATGCTATAAAGTATACACCAACCTGTACAAACGACATCTTGATTTACGAGAGCTGGTGGTACATCCGCACCTCAAGATGACTGTAGGCCAGGGCCAGGTGAGCTACATCCCATAAGAGCAATGGTGTCTTTCTGCGACATCCGTGGATGTCGCCACAGAGGTTTTGTCGGTTAAAAAGTGTTAAAAGTTCATCATTTTACTCTTTGCTACATGCAAGTGTTGCCAACGCTGCAGGAAACAACTATCGTTCTCTTTTGAGTTGGAAATGTTTTGTCTCAACTATTACTAAAATAAGGAATTCCAAAGCAAACTAGGGTAGAATTTGTGGTTTTAGATTTACCTTGATTGATAATTGTTAATTTGGTCATTACCTAATGGTTTGTTATTAACTAATAATCCGAATGTAAAATAGAGTAGTATGGTGTTGTTACGATAAATATCGTACCCGTGGCAAGACTGTTTCATTCTCTTTTTCAATCAGCTGTGTAATGGTAAATATTAAAACGTAACTTGACTTCCGTTTTAGTTTAGACGCTTCATATCCGGAACACAAAAAATAGCTATTCAGCTGACCTGGGAAGAAGTTGCTTCTTCGTTTACAGACCTTGTCCGCACCTTGGCTTTAAGGAAACTAGAGTTTGCCCCCTGGTCGAAATTTGACTAAAATTATACTTGATCCAGGCTCAAGCGGTTTTTATTTTATAACTGAAACATATGTTCTTAATGTTTTGCTAACATTTGTCATAAAACAGCAGCTGTCTACTGATTCAATAAATTACCCCATCTCTACCAGATGCTTCGTCGTACAGACTCCACAGTTGCCGAGTCCGATCAACAATCACCCTGAGTCATCGCACGTGACAAAACACAGATCAAAACTCATCTGTGAAATCGCCGATCACCGATAATGACTTAACCTGCTTTGACCCAGTGGTACATTTCGGCGGTAAATGGAGCGCGCGCGGTCAGCCTGGCGTGTCCTGACGTGTTCTGACGTGTCCCAACGTGCAGAGACACGCAACACTGTTTCCCCACACGAACTTCTCACACGCCCTTTAGGACACGTGGAAGAAGGGCGGGAGGTCTTTCAATGTGCAGTGACTGTAACAGGTATTTTGTTATTATCACAACCTTTTCTAAATGTATTGGTTCAAATTTAAATTTCCTAGGACTTCCTGTAATTTTTTATTATTTTTAAAAATCTCGTTTCTTGAATTTATATTTTTAAGGGAATTAGGTCTCTTGTGACTGAATTTCTATATGTTTGTATGTGCATATATAACATTTAATATAATTAATTTCAATCGATATTTTATTAAAATACATATACAGTAAAATGTATACAAAAATAAAATTTTAAATTTTAAATAAGTATACAATAATTTGATATCGACCTAATATAAGATTTTTATTCGTGCACCATCCTGGAATTCATTGGCAGATCTCCACTTTCTCCTGGTTCTTCTAAGATACATGCGCGTTACTCTTAGTATTGCGCATGTTATTCTTGTTCTTATCCAGTTTATAATCATGCTGTAGGGCTTTTGCCATTTTTCAGACAGCCTCTCAGCCATGGCTCTCAGGAGATATGTGAATTCTTTTCCGAGTATACCTTCTACTGAAATAACAAGGGGAGTAAACGTTCGTATATGTATTTACTGTATATGTATTTTATTAAAATACATATACAGTAAAATGTATACAAAAATAAAATTTTAAATTTTAAATAAGTATACAATAATTTGATATCGACCTAATATAAGATTTTTATTCGTGCACCATCCTGGAATTCATTGGCAGATCTCCACTTTCTCCTGGTTCTTCTAAGATACATGCGCGTTACTCTTAGTATTGCGCATGTTATTCTTGTTCTTATCCAGTTTATAATTATGCTGTAGGGCTTTTGCCATTTTTCAGACAGCCTCTCAGCCATGGCTCTCAGGAGATATGTGAATTCTTTTCCGAGTATACCTTCTACTGAAATAACAAGGGGAGTAAACGTTCGTATATGTATTTACTGTATATGTATTTTATTAAAATACATATACAGTAAAATGTATACAAAAATAAAATTTTAAATTTTAAATAAGTATACAATAATTTGATATCAACCTAATATAAGATTTTTATTCGTGCACCATCCTGGAATTCATTGGCAGATCTCCACTTTCTCCTGGTTCTTCTAAGATACATGCGCGTTACTCTTAGTATTGCGCATGTTATTCTTGTTCTTATCCAGTTTATAATTATGCTGTAGGGCTTTTGCCATTTTTCAGACAGCCTCTCAGCCATGGCTCTCAGGAGATATGTGAATTCTTTTCCGAGTATACCTTCTACTGAAATAACAAGGGGAGTAAACGTTCGTGCTCTCACTAGCCGCTAGGTATTTTCTCTTCTTTTCTGTCTCTGCATTTTTCAATACTTTTTCATGTGTAAGGGAGGCATACGATGGGGCATCTGTGTCAACGACACGTACATCAAATAACGCCTCCATCTGCGCCTCCCATGCACCTCTGCAGGCTAGATCAGCTTTGAGAGCAGAAGCATTGAAATTTTCTTGCTCTGCAACCAAGGGTTCATTATCACAGTATCCCCATGCCTGGTTCATCATACTACCTAGGTTATCTCGTACTTCCTTGTCTCTTTATTATTAGTCCTCTAATGGGGCATTGATTTGTGTTGAACCCTTGGCCGCAACATTCACACTTTGAAGGGAGGGGTGACTTCCCATATCTCAATGCCAATGAATCCCTAAATTCCTGGGGTGACAGGTCTAAATTTAGTTTTTCCAATGGCATTCATGAAAGCCAATTTCCCTGTTTCGCTTTGGTATTGGAACTACGCCTTATTATTCTTTGTCGGCACTGTGGGAAGGATTCTAAATTTTTACTTAATATTTCTTCTTCTATAATGTTTTTTCTTTTCATTGTATGTTTTCGTACTTGATTGTAAGGCATGTTCATGTGAACTAAAATCAAATTCGTTTCCCATTGTTAAAGCTGATGTTAGGATTTCACATCTTTTTCAGATGTTTTAAACAATCCGTAAGATTGAGATGTAGGATCACTTAATCCTATTCCTCCTCCTTTTACTCTCAAATGCAATATTTCACATTCTTCTTTAGAGATTTCAGCACCAAAAAGTTTGGGAAAAGGGATAATCTAATTGTCTGTTGGATTGGCTCAAACATGTCTGACTGAACGTCAACTTCCCTCTGAAAAAAGTCCATTCAGGTTGAAGGGAATTTATTGCAACAACATGTGCTGATTGAGGGTGTTTCTGTGCAATTTCCGCTATTTTGTCAACATGCTGAGTCCAAATATTAATTTTTCTATGGCATATTTAGTTTTTTTTTTCTGTTTCACAGCCAATTTATCCTACAAAAAATTTTTACATTTTACAATTTTCATTCTTGTTACTTTATTTAGTGCTTTTTTAGGAAGGTCTTCATCGTGATTCCAAATTAATTTTGTTTTGTTTACTTTTGGGAAATATCCAAATTTTGGACCACTTTCAGAAAGCTTTTGCCACCAGTTCATTACATCATCAAAACGTCCTTGACATGAAGAATAGTCTGCATACCATACTTGAGATGTTTTTGGCAAATGTTTTAGTTCTTGAATAAGTGGAAATGTTGCTAAGCCGTACAGTATCATCGCCGTCACGCACAAAGACATGCGACACGCAGCTTCAGTGACAGCCTGCACGCCGGTTAACATACTGGGGTGCTTTCCTATTTCACCGGTAACCAAGAGACAACGAGATGGGAGCCGAGATGGCATTGTGAGAAACTGTGTCGGCCAAGAAAGTGGAAAACGCGCCGCGGCCCCGCGCGGAAAGTGTTGCGGATGGGATCCAACCGGGAAACAATCGAAACTCACCTCCAGTGGAGCGCAGTGGCGTAGTAGCAGAATGTGGTGTGGGAAATCAGTAACAGTCACTGATGATGAAACCTCTTAAGAGTCATCCTCACCTTTGGACTAGTAGAGCAGTTGGCAATGTATAAATACCCCCGTCGCAGCAGACCTGCGTACTCAGCGAATTTCCAAACGATCTTGAGATATTCTATCTCCCCATAAACACCATAGGAATGGGTACGTAGGTTTGCTGCCTTGGGATGTTGTTAGAAAATGTTGGTTTTGTTAGGAAATGTAATGTTTACGTTAGGTAAATGTCAAACTGTATCAATATTCGGAACTTTTTAATTTTCCCCATAAACAACATAGGGGTGAGTACGTAGGTTTGCCGCCATGTGGGTGTTGTAAGCAAATATCAGTTGAACCCTACCAAGAGAATGTACATACCAAATTTTATCAAGTTATTCCAATAAACAAGCGAGATACAGGGTTTCGTTGATTTTCCATAAGATTAATTCCCTATAGGGAAATTCGCTAAAAATGCGTTTTTGGGGGAAAACATGGTTTTACATTTCGCAGATTTTCTTGAAATTTGGTCATCACATAGTTGAATTACGTTGGTAATCATATGCATTATGCCTTCTCATACATTAAAAGTTTAAAAATTAAAAAAAATATAAATCTCAGAGACGTATAAGGGCAAATTAATTTTCATTTATCAAGATTTTTTTGTACTAATACAATTAACTTTTACCGAGGTATGAGGGACCTAGATCCAACCTTCACATACAAAAAAAAAAAAAAAAAAAAAAAAAAAAAAAAAAAAAAACACACATTTTTAACCATACATATTGAAAACACCGTCCAAAACAGGAAATGTGGAAGCATGAATTCAATGATATACTTTAAGGGTGAAGATGACTCTGTTGACTTGTGGTAGAGGTGAGGTTCTCAAATAAACTAATTTTTATACAATAAAGGATCAATAATCAAAATACATTTTTAAAATATAAAACCATTAGCTAACTGTAATAACAATTTATAAAATTATTCTGATGTACTAGGCGGATTGAAGAGTAAAAGTTATCCCAGTTCAGGCTCTAACCTATGCCGCCTAAGTGATGGTTTCATCTCTAATGTATGCATAGGTGTATTTCTTTACGTTGCAAAATTGCCTAAAATTCACAATAAGTTAATTTTGCTCATTGCTTGAGATATATTTTAATAAAATACATTTTTGTTCTATGTTGAATACGATCACATTTTCTGTTATGTCCTCAGGGCATATGAAGCATTAATTGCTTGCAAGTTCAAAGATTTTATATGGTATAGAGAAATAACTTGAGGAATTCGGTTTACACAGTGATTTTACAAAATACTTAAGTTTAAGTTTAAAGGTAAAATCACAAAACAAATTATTTAACCCTTTGCAAATAGTGGGTTCTTCATTATAAAGAACGGCAAACCTTTTTGCGGAAAACCCTTTTGAATGGATACAAAATAAGTAAGGTTCATGAAAATAGTCCTATGGTACATTGTTGCCAAATCTATATCTACACGTTGTAAACCTAACCACAAATGACATCATTGCAAGGGGAGAGTTGGTGAGGGGGTCACAGCATGTTGTCAAGGATTTGTTGAAATGTGTAAAAGAGAGTTTCAAGTTTTTCCTTGATGGTAAAATTTACCGTGGCCGTTTCCTCCGTTTGACACACGTCACACAACTCGCCGGAAGTTGTATGAAGAATTATAAAGATTTAAAAATAAATTATTCATTGATTCTTTCTACTTGAATGTCAGGGTATTGAAGGATAAAACTACTAAAATCATATGAAAATATGCTGCGTTATTCATGAGTGAAAAGGAACCAAACCTTATCTTATCCATGCATTCGAGAGAAGATGAAGACAAATTATTCAGTAAATAAAGTAACACTCATCGACCATGAGTATTTATGATATTTGAAAAAAGTGCATTTTTTTAGTATGTTTTCTAAAATGAAATCCTCTGCATTGATAATCGTGAAAACAAATAAAACGTTGATTTAAAAAAAATCGAAGTTTTTTTATATTTTGTGTACTTTGTTTTGTTTTTGGTCATGTTTTTTATTCCTTTCACCGATGATTTGATTCCCACAAACACAATTCAGTTTAAAATTGTCCATGGGATACACACAACAAATAAGTTCCACTTTGCTAGCTCGGATTATAGGTACATGTAAATTTCAATAAATGATAAATAAATGAAATGGAACCTAGTTTCAAAGTATTTTGTGTAAAACCCCATTGATTTATGTGTTCCAATATAGTCGCCACCAAACCAATGGGGCGGACCGCCGATCTTTGCTACATCGTCGGACATTTATTTCACTTATTGTACTGTAAGTGTGTAATAACAGCCGTTTAAGGGGGGGGAGGGGGGGGGGGTAAACGTCTCAACCTACAGAGCCAGCCGACTGTACAGTGAAACTCTGCCGTTAGGAGCAATAAACTATATAATTGTGTACATTATAAATGTGAAAACGGTCTTAAATTGTGTTAATATGTCGAATGTTCGGGTAGTCATTCTATTTTACAATGTGATTATTTTATCACTTATTCAATGGATACTGTAAGAGGAGTTATGTGATCGTATTTTAATGTTACACATGGAAAAATCAACAATTCACTTAATTCATTACATTTTTGCCTTAAAAATGTTACTGGGCCTAAATGAAAAAAATATATGAAAATTTTTTATTTAAGAAGTCTACAGTTTATTAGGCTAGGAAAATACAAGATTTTTTTAATATCATTACTGACGAACATTGTTTTATGTATAGAAAACCTCACATACTCGCAAAACACTACGGTAATTTAAATAATATTAAGTACAGTAAGCTGAATTTTTATTATTCCTGAGGATATTCCCGTATCGGAGCACGGGAGATTATCTAACTATTTCTCATGGGTAAATTAAACTATGAAATAAATTTCAACTACAACCAGCAACGACGTGATGATATATATATATATATATATATATATATATATATATATATATATATATTTCTGGTATACATAAGTATACAATATTTCTGGTGGCTATGTGAACTGTGACTACTGCCAATCAAATGGTCATGTGACGTTAACAGTCAGCTGAGAATCACTCTTCCCACAATCAGCTGTTTGTTGCGGGTGAAATCAGCTGTTTACGAGCAGTCAGTCAGCTGTCAGCCGTCCACTCGACCACTCTCGCCGTCCGTCGCTCGCTTCGCTCTATTGTTACCGCTGGTTCGTCCCACCGTAGAAAGTGGTTCATTCAGCTCTGTCCGAGTAACCGCTGCCTTATATTTACCTCCGTATTTTTCTTGTCAAAAATCTCAGCTCATCTTTCAAATTGTTTCAATAAAGTTTATAAATCGTATTCCACGTATACAGATGGAACTAAATGATGTGACGAAAGCCAAAGCATATTTCTGTAAGACTTCATTGGGAGACATCACATAGAGGATGTTTAAATTGAAACTTCTTTAGCCTCTGTCACATCATACATAATTTTAAACGTCTTTGAATTTGGACTAATTAGCCACAATTGACGTCAAAAGGTTGAGTATTAAGAAAGTTGTCGCATTTTTAATTGTTACCCGTATGATTTTAATGGAAACTTTGAACACCTACCATTTCTCTCCGAGTCGATCCATTTTAAGTCTAGTTTTGAAACATTGTACTCTGCTGAGTGAGACCTTTAATTTGATGTAGGCATACATATCCACCTATGCTTACATTTAAGATTTTCTTCTGACTCCTGGTGGGCTGTTCTCCTGACAAAACTAAAAATGTTTGATAACGTCAAAACACTTACTTTGTGTTAAGTTACTATCACCCCTTAAACGATATTTGTTTATCTCAACAAATAAAAAATTAAAGGAGGAACGGACTTTTTTACACCCTGTATAATAATGCTGATTGGTTGAATGAAAACAAATGGCTAGAATCAATTTCCACGAACTTTTTTTTTAACAAATATGCTCATTTTGACATTAAAAGGTAGAAAGAGCGCTTCCCGTGGCAATTGGGAGAAGTAGACCTAATCCTAGCATCAACGCTTCATTTAACTCTAGTTTTCGAGAGCAAAACTCAAGGATAATAGTTATTTATTAACCTTGGGAAAAACTAATATTTTTTAGCATGGGGTGTCCTTAATTATTAATATTTTGATTTTTTTTTTAATTTGGTCCTAAGAAGATATTACAGTATTACTCATCATTGCGAGGGGAATGAGATGTTAACGTAAACAAAATGTCAAAAAATTGTATTGCTATTTATTCATGGTTCAAAAGTAAAATGGTTAATTACAATGATTTAAAAACAGCTATCAAACAGAATATTACAAAAAAATTCATAAAAAATGTAAAATTAAATAATTTTGAACTGGCACTGAACAGTAACAAATTAAGCGAAAGGCTTTGGCAAATGAGCACTCTTTGTCTAGGTGATTCTAAAAAAAAGTAAAAAATCCAGCTGTTGTGTTATAAATATTAGTTTTAAAAAAGTATACTGCCAGATGACAAAAAATAATCGTTGATATTATTGAGGCGATAGTACAAAATCACTACAATTCAAAAAGTAGGCTAATAGAAAGTCATACTATTGCATTCTATGAAAAAATAGGTATTGAAATTTTTATATATTTATCAGAATTTAAGTTTAATTAATTATATTTTAGTATATATCATAGACACATAGGCCAAGGCAGGTGAACTAAAACTAATTGGGTTTGAGGATAAACGTTGTTCTTTGGTTCATTGTTG
The DNA here is from genome assembly GCA_030545055.2 of Neoaliturus tenellus. Lineage (NCBI taxonomy): Eukaryota > Metazoa > Arthropoda > Insecta > Hemiptera > Cicadellidae > Neoaliturus > Neoaliturus tenellus. The sequence goes on along the minus strand of CM061537.1, from coordinate 23,263,641 downwards.
ATGTTAACCGACGTTTTAGATGCCTTACAGACTAATCAATTTGCCACTGAATAATCCATTCACTTGGCTCAAGATATGGTGGAATTTGATGATGGTAACCACTTCGGTTGCAATTGGCGGGGGAAAGGGGTAAATCACAGGAGGATATTAGTCTAAGTGGTTTCGCTTTGGCTTCAGTTGTTAGTTTAAAATGGCCATTGTCAATAAGAGGGTCATAGAAGGACCTTGAAGAGAGAGTTACTATTGTCACGAGGCGAGAGGAGAGGAGAGTAGAGTGCAGGCACCTGAGGATCCTTTATACTCCCTACAGGATGTTGGAGAAACAAGTAGTGAATGTGTCACGGAAGAAAGATATTATAACTAAAATTTACGATACAAATTATTTCACCAACTTGTCGTAAGTTACAATATCGATGCTGAAAACTAATTTCTGTCAAATTTTTCCTCATATGATTCAACCGAGAGAAATAATTTTGCACTCTTCCCAATAACTTCAAGTAAGAAATTCGGCCATTAAATTTTTTCGTGTCTCTAATCAGTTACACAGCACATTTCAACAATAAATTGGCCATTTTGTTTTTATATGAGAATAGCTGGTTTTGTTAGGTCTATTAGAAAATTTGTTTAACTGATGGTCAAATTGTCATTTTTCAATTCATTTCGCCTCTGGATTGTTTGATTAATACATGTTGATAGGTTATCTTACCTTAACAATCATAGAGGAAATATCCTTCAAAATTGATTTCGGGTTCGAAAACCCAGAAAAAGGCCACCGGATGGAAAATTTTAATTAGTCTACTCAACCTGGTCCTTCAACGATTTTGAGGGATATTTCTACTATGATTGTTAAGGTAATATAACCTATCAACAATTGTCATTTTTCTTTTTTAGAACCACGTACTTATACCATTGACTTTGTACACTGCACGTTAGAGTACATAGTCAATGCTTATACTAACAAGTTTGTTTGGCTCTGTAGTTAAGTTCATATTAAAACCATTATTGTTTAGAACATTATAATCTTGTAATACACTTAATAAAAATACATAGTTTAATCCACAAAACACAATTTTTCTGCCATTGCATGAAAATAATCACATTGCAATACCTGTAACCCCTGTGCAAAACAGTTAATTTCCGGTTTCCGTTACATTCCCGCTCTAGATGAGCGGCAATGATTCTTTACCGCACGCTAGATCAAACAGCAATTTAAAGTCAGCTGTTATCACAAACCATGCCATAGCTGGTCATTGTTGTAGTTTAGTAATTGCTTCTTTTTTAGTTTGAGGTTATGTTTGATAGTTAACAGTGTTTTCCAACAGAAACAAATAAAAAATCATCTAAATGACATTTCGTGTACAATAAAACATTAAATGTTTTGCAATTATGATGGTAGAAAACATTTTGTGTGTATTACGAGCGCAAATAGTCATTGCCGCTCTCGAATTTTTTGGCCGCACTCAGCTGACGCTTCGTGCCGCCATCTATAATTCTCGAGTGGCAATGACGTACTTTACGCTCTTATTACACAAATAGCTATTTCTTATTCTCTTTATTTTAATCCCAAGACGTTGCCCAGTTTCCTCCGTGGACCCACAACCGCATCGCTGCCCCAGACCGCTATCTGTCACAATTATACGTATGACAATCATACTCTGTGTCGTCAATTATGATCTATGGCAATTAAAGCAGTTGTGGACGCGGCGGAGCGGCAAAAGGCGGGAAAGCAGGGCGGCGGGAAAGTGCGATTATAATGTCGGAGCGGAGGCGAGTGCCAGTTCTGCAGTGCAGGGGGGACAGTCACAGTCAGTGTGGTACCGTGCGGCGCGGCGGCAGCTTCGGGTACGTAGATGGAATTTGGCACCTCCTCCCTTGTGTGTGGCTAGAGATAAGTGGCTAGAATAATGAATCAATATTATAATAATTTTTTACTACGTGAGGTTAATAATTTAAAGTGGGAATTAATGACAAAATGTTTTAAAAGGGGTTTTTTAAATGTTGAAATTTTAATATAAATGAAAAAATTTAAGTCATTAATTAAATTTACCGCAATCGCGTATGATTTTTTTCGAAGTTTAGACTTTAAAAAACTTTAATAACACATCAAGCTTTAATAATATATTTGAGTCAATTATTTAAATTGTCTGTAGTTCACATGGTGAAAATCATTTAAGTGGCTCTTGAAAGTAAACTCACCCATTCATCACCCAAAAGGAAAGGTTGGTGAAGTCAAGTTTCAGCTGTAAACTCGAAATGTGCATTGAGGTTTGTTAGCCCTATATTGTACTGTCACAACTAGGTATAGTAAAACAAACATTCACCATTCAATTGCCAGCATAAGGAATGGTAGAAAATAGTTTTCGAAAATTCAAATGAGTTTTTAAGCAATCTTTTAATTACGACTCCAAAAATCTTTTATTAAGTTTTTTCTTAGTTTAAATAAGACTTAAAGCTCTGGTACTTGCAATTGCAATAGTAGGCCTAGTGTTTATTTGTATATTGTACTACCCTCTACCCTACCGTAAAATATTTTAATTATCAATTAGGCGGATAGTGTTTTACCTATTTTTAATTATGTGTTTATATCAATGTTGGTACAACGGAAATATTAAATATTTTTATTTGTTCATTAAAGCCTTGAAATATTTACACAATAACAAAACCTAATTCATAATTTGTTTAGAGTTGGTACAAATGTAAATTACGATATTCAAGTGTAGTAGTTTAACTTACTCGATTAGGAAACTTGCCTTTGTAAGTTCCTGGTCTTTATACGTTTGAATCTTACCATTAAAGGTGCTGTCCAAAGATATGGTTTTAAGAATATTTAAAATATAATTCCTCAGTAATAACATGGTTTCATGTACAAATCCCTAGGGTCTAGTATGGGAAGGTGGGGCAAGACGGGGTACTTAAGCACTTAATATTTTTTTGTTGCGTTATGAAAACCTCAATAAACATACTACATATATCAATTAAAACTGCAGTATCTATAGAGTCAATAAAAAAATTCGAACAAAGAAATAAAAAGTATTAACACTAATAAAAATTTTTTTTCTAAAGGTTTACCAAGTACCCCATCTTACCCTATAGTTAGGGCAAGATGGGGTAGCTCAATACTATAAAAAGGAAAAGGGGTTTAGTTGCTAAATTAAAACTGATTTACCTTTTAAAAATATTTATTGTTTATACCTATAAATAGGCACTGTCTCAACACTAAATAATGTTATATTTACCTTAAAAAATTAATCAAACAAAATTATTGATAAGCTTAATCAAAGATTAACCCTGAGCTTACTCGAAAATCTAAATACAAATAAGAGTCTTGCTAATTTAACCGTTTTGGCAATAGGCCTATTGTTAAATGAATAATTTTTATACCAAATACCAAAGTCGATAACATTTAAAATGAACACCATTTAAATTGTACACCCCATCTTGCCCTCCTTCTAAATACCCCGTCTTGCCCCCAAGGACAAGTTTTAGGTTAGATTGATTTAATACTACAAGGATATATTCCTCTAGGTTATAGTATGCATTGATGTATTCCTAAAAAAGTACCTTACTCAATAATAATAATCAATAATACCAGAAAAAACAGGTGTCTAATTCTTTTCACGTTCTAGACTGACAGAAAATTAGATCGTCACATCATAAAAACACATTTAAATCCATATTCTTGGAACGGTCTGCTCAAAATGGCTGGTAGCACTATCAGACATTCACATGGCAACAGGCTATTAGTTAAACTATTTGCCGATATACTGTGACATCTGCCGGAGCAAAAAAATGTAAAACCCCGTCTTGCCCTCAACCCCGTCTTGCCCCGCTCTCCCCTACAGTGTCAGTAGCTAGTAGCAACTACTTAACGCCCCTGAAATTTGCCATATGAGGACTAGATACTTTCATTATGACCTCTCCACGAAAACCTGCAGTTATTGATTGAGGAAAAATACATGGATAGTTGTTTCAAGACTTGTTTAGTCACAATGCAGTCAATTGCTTATAAAATTATCGGTATTCAAGTCGTCTATTTTATCTAATATAGTATCATAAAACGTGGTATTTACACAATACTAGCAGTTTAACCGTTCTCGTACGACGTATGATGTCATCATTATCATTTCCAGTAATAGTAAATGGTGATGTCATAGGTGCAAAAGAACACCTGGTGCATAGATGGCGTTGAATGTCTTGACCCCTACCTTCTCTTTATTTATTTTAGATTCCTTGCCCATTTTAGATTCCTTGCTTATGGGTAAGTGAGAAACGCCGGCCACGAAACACAGATAGCACCCCAACTTGATGGTTACGCTCAACGCATTCCTCTCTACCTGAGCCGGAATTTCTACTCGCGACGTTACCGAATGCCGCCCTCGGACTAGGTATAACTAAGTTATACTTAGTCCGAGATGACGTTACCGAATGCCGCCTCGCGGCCGTAGCGCTAGGCGAGTTTGATGGCTGCAGAGGTTTACGAGAATCCTGTTTTAACTAATTACTAAAGCACTAAGATAGAGATTGGCTCTCAACTTCTTCTAAAAGTAGATAGACAAATCTCTTTTTTGCGGTTATAGAGTTTTTAAATAAAATTTCTATTTTTAGATACAAAAGTTTTTAATTAGTTAAACAAAGTTTAACGGAGGAAAATGAGTACCGTTCTTCTTCTTCAATATGCCACCTTATTTATAGCTCTACGCTGAATGTAGCAGGAGGGAACCGGATTCTCGAAAACCCTTGCATGTGTGTTACGCCAGGGGTGGACCGGAGCCTTAAGTTTATTTTTCTAATTTCAGTTTTTCAATGTCCCCAAATTTATTGTTAAAATCATTGGCCTTTACCTATGACTTTTTGGGTTGATCATTTTTTGGGCTACACTACGTTTCATTTGACAAGGAAGCTACGTTCGCTTTAGCAAATGATCCCCAACAATACCCAAGTTGGTTGCACTCGGTATCATGAGTAGATCTCATACCCCCATAGTGTAAATTGAAACATTGAATAGGTAAGTTATGTCCAATAGTGTCAATATAATTAACTAATCCATCGTTTTATGAATTTAAAAGAATCTGCTCTCCTATTTCTATTGTTAAAAAATGAGCATTCGATCTTCAAAAAGAGAGTAAGCCCAGTAAGTAACCTCTAATTGTTAAATCTAACTATAGTATTTGTCAAAACGTTTGACCTTCACTCTGCATGCCTGGTGGGAGGGGGGGGGGGGTGTGGAGTTTTCGTGTGAGAGAAATGTCATAAATACCCAATTCTCACGACTAATTTTCCAAGGGCAATGGACGACACTCCATTGTTTACCCAGTGTGAGCTCCGTAGCAGCAATGGTACATTACGACAGAGGAAAGGCTACTGCTGCTTAGTGCTCGGTAATTATTGCTGCACAAACATGAGTAAAAAGAGAAAAATTTACTAATAGCCTAGATGGAGTTTTGAAAATTGATTTTCCTCAATGAGACAGTGGTTTTATGTTTTGTTTGGTCTGAGAAAAGGATAGGCTATGCCTATGTCATACAGGTGCTTACTTAAAGCCAGTACTTTAAAATCAAGAGGGTAAATGAGGTAAAGGATTTCAAACGGTTGCAAAATATCAAAATATCAGACTAGAAAAGTGATTAGTGAATTGTTAAAACGCCTTTAGGGAAAGTGGTCCACCCCTTGAAGTTTGTGTTCATCCAGGGGTTCGAACCCGCGACCTCTCCGTCTCGTCAGAAGTCCTGGACGTAACCGTTAGGCTAGCAAGACACCCCAATGCAATGCTACAACACAGGGTTAGAATAATTTTATGATTGCGTTCTGAAGGGGCTTAATCAGTTTTATTTTGGCGAATTTCTCTATAGAGAATCCGCTATTACGGTAGTAGTCACGGTAAGACCTAAGCCCGCGACCATGATACTTTTTCTTTTTGAGGTCCCTAGAAGCCAAAAACACCGTTCGTTCAAATTGATATAGATCTATCTATGTGTCCGTGAACACGATAACTTTTGAACGGAACCTCCGATTTTGATGAAATTTGGTACAGGGGTGTAAGCCAGCGTCTACTAGGTTGAGTTCGCGAACCAGAATGATCGGACCATGGGAACGGGGTTTTATGGGGTTTCAAAAGGGTTAAAAATGGGTTTTTGCTTTTTTACTTTTATTTAGAAAATTCAACAATTTTAACTTAAACTACTAAAAAGAGCTTAAAAAAAAACAAACAATCTATAGTCCGTTTTTTTAAACCTGATCCTTCGAAGGAGAGATGGTGGTGGGGGTTTGTTTATCCTTGCTAAAATCCCGTTGGCTGGAGACCTTTGGTTTTTTTGTTGTTTTTGTTTTATTTCACTGTTGCATACCAGCTGGTAATTTTACATCACAACATATTGTGTGTCAGTTTTACAATATTATTGGTAGCAGTTGTTTTTAATCAGTTTATTTTAGAACTGTTACATTTTAACAAGGAGTAGGTTTGGTTTAAAATATAACAGCTGACTAGGAGTTACTGAAAGACATTTATAACTTGTTTAAAACGTTACTTGAGGAAATCTGATACTCGAACATGTTTGTCACGAGTTTAAACGTTTTGTTTACAGTTTAGATTTTTGTTTACAGTTTAAATCTCTCCCCCACCTCAATATTCTCGTGAAGGATCAGGTTTTAAAAAACGGACTATAGTACTTTGAATTTTTTACCTAGCTTAAATGGTTATGGAGAAAATCCAAAAAGTGGGAAATCAACAAAACCTTCTATCTTGCTTATTTATTGACATATCTTGATAAAATTTGGTATGTATATTCATTAGGAAGCGTTTAACTTATATTCGCATAAAAAACCCACATGGCGGCAAACCTTCGTACTCACCCTTATAGGGTTTATTGGGAAAATAAAAAGAACACCATACCCTTATAGACTAAAATTTGGTATGTACAATCACTACGTAGGTTTTAACTTATATTTACCAACAAAACCCATATGGCGGCAAACCTACATACTCTCATCCCCATGAATTTTATGGGGAAATAGAAAATATACCAAAATTCCCTTGGAAATTCGCTGAGTACGCAGGTCTGCTGCGACGGGGTATTTATTCTTTAACTGGGTTAAAGTGAGTGAAAATAACAAAATAGTTATTCCTCTCCTAAATATATCCCTGAGTGTTTGATAAACAAAGGAGGGTCCAACGTGGGTTCCAAGCCACTAAGCGTGACTCCGTCACGTAGCTGACAACTGTCACGACCACAGTGGGATCCAAATCGGCGCTTCCTTGTCAAAAACCAATATTGTTTCATTGTGTTTCTGTTTATGATTAGGAGTTTTCCATTAAATTAATCAACTAAACAGAGTTCAACTTACAAAAGATCCAAGGGTCGATAACAATTTATCCAATCAAAATCTCTATATTTTCTGTTGAGTTTACTTGGTTAAGACTTTGAAACGCTTGATAGGAGTGTTGATAGCCTATATCGTGTTTTTTTATCATAGACTTTGTTTACTAATGTGCAAAAACGGTGGTTCGTTGTGAGTAGTGTACTACTCCCCATAAATTGTTTATATAGTGAAAGTATTGTTTTCGTAGATTTTTTCTAATATGAGTTAATGGGAATATTCATTTGGGACTTTGATTCCAAACAAAGTAGGCCTAGCTCCTGGTGAAGGGGGGATTACAAAGTATAGACCACAGACCATACCAGTGGACAGATGACATTTTGTATGTATTTTCGTTCATTTGTTGAATATCAAGCAATCTTTTATTTCTCATTTGAAGGATAGTTTTCCCCCAAAAATCCCAAAAATATGTGTTGCTATAAAATAAACCTACACAGTACCACTTTTCCCGGATACCATTTATTTTTACAGAATACATAACAACTTTGAACCCTTATATGGCAAGAAATTAAAAAAAATTTCGCATAAATTTGTAGTAATGACCTATGGCATCTAAGATCGATCGGCTGCCATGCCACTTACTAACGATGTGGTCTAACCTTGAAGTGACGTGTTGTGGTAAGATGGAACCTTTTTGCGACCCCGGGAATCAAAATGTCATTGACCCCTCGTCTGACTGGTTTTGTACATCAGGGGTCACAATTCCTCTCAAATGAATATTTATGAATAAGGAATTTCCAACAATAAGGATTTGTGGATGGCAAAGTTCCAAGAATTGAGGCACTCTAAATGGTTTTGGGGTTAAAAATATAAATAAAGATACTGTTTCATTGTCAATGTATTATGAATGAAATTAAGGATGTTAATTTTGTATTGCGTTTTATTGCTTTAGCCAGGCAATTATTCAATTTATATTAATCTTTATAATAAGTATGTCAAACGTGACAGGTACTAACAATTGAATTTTTTAACAAGAATCGGTCAAGATTTTGTGGACTATCTAATTTATAATCTTATACTCTAAAACAAGTAAAAAATCTAATTTTTTATCTTAAACTCTAAAACAAGCAATGTTTATATAGGCAAAAATTCTTTCTTTCTCCAAGGATTTCTGATATTTTTGTAGAATAGGCTATGTGGCTTTTGGCCACGAGGAATCGATTGGAGCTAGTCCCGTGTCTGGGAAAAATTCTGTTTTCGTCCTAGAGCCCTTCAAAGTTTCCATGTTATCATTTATGGAAATTTCTAAATTTAACAAAAATCACATGATAATTGTAGATATGAACAAATGTATCAATTAACACATCATTAACCTGTAGTTTAGAAAAAATATACGAAAGTTCAGCACCCTTCTACCTGGCAAGTGAGCGAAGCGAACAAGCTTGTCTTAAAATTAAGAGGGCGATTGAGCAGAGCGAACAAGCTTTGTGTGAGAAAGAAAGTGATACTTTTACCGAGCTTTAGCTCGGTCCCCATGGAACTATTCTAAAAATAGCCATTTTGACAATCAGTAATAAATTTGGAGGATCTCCTTTGAATATATCATTTCCAGCAAAGAAGATGTAAACAACTTCAAATAGATAGTTGATCCAAAAATCACTATTCCAAGTGATAGTTGTCACAGATTTCGTATTTCTTCAGGCCTCATTTTTTGGCCAAAGCTGTATATGGACAATCAGATAATAGCAGCTCAAAAGAAATAATCGGCAGCATTGAACAATCAACAATGTGTTGCAAAAATCTGGACGAAATATCGACAGTCACAATGGTCAAATATATGTCAAGGAAAACGATACGTGTACACCGTACTGTGTACTATCTCGCGTCGTCGCGAAAAAAAATAAGTTTGGAAGGATTTCTAAAACGGAAATTAAATAAAACCGCAACACCTAACTTTAGGTTTAAGAAAAAGCTCTTGGATTTAAAGACAAAAACGTCTGAGTTTATGAAGATAATATATATTTTATAGTTCTATGGTCTGGATTTCGGTCTCAATGGTCGGGTTCACGTTCATCCACCACAATCCACCGCAACCGAGATTTAGATAATCATGTGACAAATCCCAATGGTCACGTGATAAATCGCGGTGGATCCTAGTGACGTCATTTTGCTGCCGTCTTATGGACCCACCGGGATTTTGAGTGTTGACGTTCACGTGCCTTTTTTGCTAACCGTAAAAAATCCACCAAATCCCGGTTGCGGTGGATGAACGTGAACCCAACCAATGAATCAGTATTTGTGACCGTCTCGCGTTTCAGTCAGACAATGAGACTTTCTGTAGCAAGAAGTGACGACCGCCTCAGTTGTATCCCTTCCGATGCCCATAAACTATTCCCTCACCTCTTTTGTACGTGAATTCTTAATAATTTCCAAAATTTTTTATTTGAAAGACGATTTCTTATGACAATTTGAGAAATATAATGAGAATTCGTTACAGAAAGATTTCAGACTAATGTATCAACACGAACCCTGAAGATTTGTAAACTAAGTGTATAATAATTATGTTCTAATAAAATAGTGTTCTAATGATATATGTTGTAATAAAATATTTTTTTCTTAAAGAATATAATAGTTTGCCTATTGCACATTTTATAGGAACGATGTAACTAGGGTCGAGCATTTATTTGTAGTAATATCCGTAATAGACGGTGCGCTAAAATGCCAAGTTAGTGCAAAAAGTCTTTTGTTTCTATTCAAGACGACCTCGTTCGCTCCGCTCAATCGCATTTCAGACTGTTTTAACGTAAGCCTAAACAAGCGCTGCACTCTGGTACATATTTGTTGAATCAAATGTTAAATATTGAACACGTGGATTATAATGCTTTGGTTAACTATTTCATCGTTGATACTTTTTCTTTAGGTTTTAAATTCAATTGCAATTTTACAAATAATGCTTAGTTATTTTAAACTTTTACTTTAGGTACAAAAAAAGTACCAACTTCCAATCAACTAACCCTAAAAATCAACCCCCTAGGAAGCTCTGGTCAATGTGACCTTGACCCGCTATCGTCGTTTTGTTCATCTGAACATTCATAACCAACAGTAAAAAGCACAATAAAAAAATATATAAATTGGTTTAACTATAGTATCATTCAGTAACTGGCTACAATGGAAAATTGCATTGTTTAGTTAGTTATTGCGGTCATTTTCCATCACTGATTAGTAAATTCAATCTGTGATGGACTACTAATCAGTGATGGAAAATGTCCGCAATAATTTACTAAGCGTTAACTCATCATCACTAAACAAAGATAAAATTGCATGTTTATACTGGAAAATGTAGTCTTTGGTCTGTACATTGACAGTTGAGTCAGCTGTTTTTTATCCCAGAATTAGGTTATTTGCAAAGTTTGAAGAAATCCTTAGAGCCATTTTAGAGATAATTGGCATACATATATAAAAATATTCCTTAGTAATCGTGAAGTAGGCCTACAAGTTAGAATAGGATAAAATAACATTTTTATGTACAGTTAAAATTACATCGTGGCTAAAAGGTAACTGAAATAATTAGAAATTATAATCTATTATTCACAAAGCTCTTAACACTTTTCTCTATCGCTGGGACTTCAAATTCGCTCTCGCCTCCTCTCTGGGCGGGGGAATCGCCCTAGCCGCTATCGCTCGGAGTCCAATATTCACCCAAATTATCCCCATTATCCCCGTCATCATCGTCGATTTCCATACCGCCCGCGCTGCGGTCCCCGGCTCGTTTTTTTCTCGCGTTCACTTTTCACCGGCTCGGATGCGGTCGGCGGCGGCGGGGGTGACGCAGTGAACCGTGGCGCCATAGTCACGGTCACGGCCGGGCGAGTAAACACGACGACCGTGGCGCCGCGCCGCGGCCGGCAGCCGCACTACACCGCCTCATGCGGCCGCCGGGCCGCCTCCCAGTCCAATGAGTCCATCGTCCATCACAGTGAAATGTTGTCCAAATCTACATGATGAGAGAGCAATGGTTTCCCAAGACTACTGGACGTCCCTAGTGGAAATCGTCAGAGAAACTACATTGGCCTACCTACGTCATATGATACATAATTTTGAAGGGCTTTGCATACTGAGCTACTGAGCAATTGGCCACAAACCCGACCTCAAAATGTCGAGGGTACGGTATTTGGATTTGCATTCGTGGTTTTTGGCATTAGGCATTATGATTTTAATGTACAGTTTCCTCGCTTGCTATTTTTGATTCGGTCGTCCTTTTAAGGTCTAGTTTGCCTTTAATTCGATGCAGGCCCGTGCTGGCTCCCTTCTTAGGGCGGTGGACAGCCATGGCCAGAGGGCGCCAGTGTAACCCCCATCCACCACCCTCTCCCACCATTTTTTGCCAGAAGAAAATTACCTAGGGTCTTAGAGTATTGAATATATTGAATACATTTTGAAACGTTAACCCTTAAATACACATCTCAAATAATTTGATAACTTTAAATCCATTTTATACATAGTACATTATTATAATAGTTACTCTTTTTAATCATTTATGCTTTAGGGAAAAATTATTTTCATAATTAGCTAAATAAATATTCCATAGCCTTATAGGTACTTCATGGTGGCCAGTCTGTATTACTAATTTCATAGAGCAAAATAGAATAAGAGACAAAAAAAAATAGTTGAAACATGATTAAAGTGTCACTAAACACACAATACTGTAATAGGCCTAACATTCTAACAATAAAGCAACTGCCTCAAACTATTAATTGTTAATACATACATTCAATAAAACGTTGCAAGAGTTTAGGCCTACTAGTTAAATCTCATTATTTCACGATACTAAAAGAACATAATAACAAAATACTAACAATAGAAAAAACTAGCACAAAAATTAATTAAGAAAAGTAAATATTTTATACTTATACATTTAATTTTTATATATTTAGATGAAAAAACTGCCAGAATTTACTAATTAATTTCTTTTTATCATATAACACTGAAAACAAAGTAATGATGTACTAACAATAAAGTATCCAACACAAAAATTAAGGCAAGACAGTTTTCGATGGCATTCGATAATTTTGTTGTGTACGGTGCCGCAACGCAGCCACACGACACGCGCTCCCCGTTACTGATAAGCCGCATCACAATCAATTAAGCAAAGTTATAGGTACTTATTATTTCACAATTCCTTTTTTGGAATTTCATATTCCTTGAAACAGTGAAATACAATGTCTGTGGACGGTTTTCCTCAATATAACAGACAATATTATCGATCGAGTCATCAGACCTCAAAATCACAGTTACCGATCACAGTAATCACAGTTTACGGTTTCCTTCACCATGGGGTGACGGAAGGTGACTATGGGGACCGGTGACGCGGCAAACTCTAGTCGGCCTGCCGCGTGCCAGTCACCTTGCCGCAGATTCGGCGACGGGTTCGATCTTCGTTCATAGTTATTCACTGTTTGATATTAGTTTCTTGGCAACCTCTTTCATTGCAGTGATTTAGCCTTCAAATAACAATGAAAAGTAAAAATGTTACCTGTCTTTCTGGATCCCTTAAACAAACATGCCAAAATAAAAATATACCCGGTGTCCACAGTCTTGCACTGATTAGATAGTCTGGCTGTAATAAGGACACAATTATAGTCAAATGCATATAATATTTATTGTTTTCAAGGTAATCTAGTATTTTCTCATTTATTTGTTAACACCTAAACACAAATCATTGACAACAATGCAGTTTGCACTAAAAGCATGAATCTTGATTGGATTAAAGAAAATAATTCCGCTGTAAAATAATGTTATTTTAAATTTTGAATTGTATTAATTTTGTTGTATTGTTCATAACAAGTTTGGAAGAGTAAGAGCAGTAGCCGCCATCATTACAGAAACTTCAAGAACCATCATTTTAAAATTAACCTTATGGCGAGAGAGATTCTCCCGAAATAGTGTTTCCTTGGTAACCATTTAACACTGTTTCCTTGGTAACCAGTTTTAGCTATTCTATACTTGGCCACATACAAGCCTAAAAAAATACAGATTATACTTTTAAAACATCTGATTATTTGTTGTTTTAAAGCCTTTGAATCGATGGTCTTTGAGCAGGCTATTGAATTTATTTGAGGTTAGTCATCATAGACTGTTAACTAAGGAAACAGCGGGAATAGGGGTTAAATGACGGAAATCGGAGGAGGCAAATTTCCTTCTTTAAAGCACTCTATATGTTAACCTCGTTGTTCCAGCCTTCACATATAAACAACAGAAAAACCACGTCACTTAAGCTACCTTTATTATAAAGAATTAGACACTTGCACAAGAAATCACAGAATAATTCACCACACATGTCACAAATAGGCATACTGCATGAGGTTATTGACACTGATTATAGTGACAAATATCAACAGGCAGACGAAATGGAGACGGCAATGGCAGACTCTCGTTCCAACCCCACCCCCCTCTTCTACCCTCATCTCTGGCCAAGGCCAAGGGCGCCCCGCGTGCTACCGTGTAGACCATGAGTTCCATTTAGTAGTAAAATTCAGTCTTCCGCTTTGTAATATTGCCGATTATCCTAGTCCAAGAAAGAATGGTCCGGATTAAATTATATTAATATAAATTATTGTTTTGTTTACTTAAGACGACGTTCAAAGCTGTTACATAAGAAAAAAATTTACTTTTTGTTGTTGATATTCAGAGTAAAATGAGTCTGTTTCGGAACGGGAGGGCGCCAAAAATTCTCTACGCTGAGGGCGCACCGGGATACGTCCCGGTGTCCCGGTGGGCCAGCACGGGCCTGATTTGATGTGCATGACCTATGCCTAGTTTAAGATTTTCTTCTGACTCCTTGTGGACCATTCCCCTTATGGAGGTTCAAGGACTATAAGTAGGCCTAATTTGGAAAGTAGACTTTGAGCCTAAAAATCGGTTTTCAAAGTTTTTGTTTTGTTAAGCAAAATTTTAAAGATATTATACTGTTTCTAGATTTTTTCCATTCTGTATAGTAAATGTTTGTATCCAAAGGAAAATGGAACTATACAGTCCATTGAAAGTACATTTTTAAAAACTTTTTTGTTTTTATCCATAACTAAGTAAAAACTAACAGAAAAAAACAATTATTATGATTCAACTCTGTTGTTTGAAAAAAGAAACCAGTATATTAAAAAAGTAATTAATTCAAATGGACTGTATAGCTTTTTAGTTTAAAAATCCATTAATATTCACATAATGACTTTAAAAAAATACCTTAAAGCCGTTTTTTGTTGATGCGAAAACGTTGGCAAGCGTTCATCGTCTGCCCGCCCATGTTAATCAATTAATCCATAGGAAAACAATGTTGTAACATTGTTTGGAAATTATCGGGTAGGAGTACCTGAAAACCAAACGAGAAAACATAGGTTTACGCAGAAACAAATAGCGCATACACCCCTGTTGTATAGTAACTGTTAAGGTCTCGTTCTAATGACAATTAAAGTAGCTACATATGTTCCATCGGACGAATACTGTATTTTACAAAATTGTTTTTAATTCTTTACTGGGCCTATATCTTAGTAAAAACTATATAAAAAATAATTGAACTTTTTTTTTATAAATTAATTTCAATGAACTGTTGATTTGATCTTGAACAATCCATAACTTTTAACTCCACACGTTGAAAAATTATTTGTGAAGCCACTGTTTGTTCCAACAAAAACGTCTGCAAGCCTTTGTTAAGGCGTTATGAAAGATTGCATAAAAAGGAAGAACACTAATATAAAGTGAAATTAGGAATTTCATTTATCTAAACAATTGATATTATTGCTGAATGAAAATAGAAACTACCTTGGGAAAGGATCAACTGGAGTGTGCGTTATTTACAATGGATATTGCTGAAATGATTACGTAAAATTTTACTAACCGGAAGCTTTTAATTAGTTTACAGTTTTTAGACCGTAAAAATGAGGAATTTAAAACAATTCCACAAAGTAAATCTTCAGTTCACCAGTATGAAATGAAAGAAAAAAGTGTATTTTGACATAAAAAACAAATTGACATAAGTACAATACAAAAATTGGTACACTTATAACACTTAAGAACAATGGTTTTATAACTACCGTCTGTCTGGTTGGCAAAACAAAAACTGTACTTTCATTTAAAAACACAAATATATATATATATATATATATATGTATATATATATATATATATGCATTGATACATTGTTATTTACTAGAATAAATAGTACTTTGTGCTTAGTAAACTACCACATACAAAATATTAAATACAACTCCTCCAAACAAAATCGGAGGATACAAAAAAGGAAAATGCAAAATCGTATAAGAATTATTAAATACAAAATAATATTTTTTTCTTTAATTTTTTTATTAATTCACCATTACAGTTTGTTTTACAATTTCTAACTCCAGTTTCTCACCATTACAAGTACAATTAATTAATTTATCTATTTGAATTTCAACACTTTTAGCTAAATATAAATTAACTTGTGACGTTTTTCGGTTCCAAACAGTTTAATCAGTTCATTTAAAAATATTTCAAGTCATAATGAGTGCACTCAATTCTTACATTTTAAATTAATTCAATTTAATTAAACAATTTTTTTTAACTAACAACACTATAAAAGATTGAAACATCTGAACTCCAATAAATTAACTTCTCTTAATGTAAATTGTAATGTGAATTGTCATAACGTAATCAATGTAAATTGTTGTATAGCAAATAAATATTATCATTATCGTTATTAATGTACGTTTACACCAGAGGTTGACAACCAAAAGTTGTTGACAAGCTTTATGGATTTACCCAAAAAAATCGACAATGTTTGGTTATCAACCTCTGCTGTAAACGCACTTGCACGATTTCAGAGATCACTCTCAAAATGCTGTGAAAGTCATTTAAAACATATAAAAAATTATAACATATTGAATTGCTGATACTTATTTAGGACTACCACAATAGGTGTTCAAATTATCGACCAAATAGTCCTGAGGTCACAAGGCAGAGGGCATCAATGGTAGTCTAGGGTACGATTATCAATTTGGTGGCACCGGAGCTGAACTGTGACAAATATGTTGGGGGGAGGGGGGGGGGGATTGAGCTATAGGGCATAGCTATTGTCACCAAACCTTCGTGGAGGATTGACTACCAAGCAACAATACTGGGGATTCGTTCGTTAAGATAGATACAGCAATAAAAAGCGCCCCGACCGGCGGTAAATAGTACCAGTGATCACGGTAAAGAGCGCTCTCAAAATATGGTTAATAAACCTTGTATTGACGGTAAAAAGCGCCTCCGATAGGCATAAATAGCACATGGGATCAGCCTTTAAAATCTCCAATAACCGTCATTAAACAGCGCCCCGAATAAGCGCAAATACACAAAATCAGAGTTGAATTGTGCCCCCAATTGGCGGTAAAAAGCGCCCCCTGCTGGTGGCAAACATTGCTTTCTTATCAACAGTAAATAGCGCCCCCGACCGGCGTTCAACAGCGACCATCGCATTGGTAAAAATCGTCCATGATCGACGGTAAATTATGATCCATCCATGATAGGAGTTAAACAGCGTCCCCTCGGCGGTAAAAGCATCCATGATCGATGGTAAAAAGCGTTCTGAATACGGCCGTGGTAAAGAGCGCCCCCAACCGGCGGTAATCATCCCCCCAGACATCTGAACGCCTAACAGGGATCTAACATCCCTAAATATCTGGGGGGATCTTTATGCCGGTTGGGGGCGCTCTTTACCACGGTCATATTCAGAACGCTTTTTACCGTCGATCATGGACGCTTTTACCGCACAATGCATGGTAAACAGCGCCCTTGAGCTATAAAGAGAGCTCTCGATTGGCGGTATTAAAGGGTTAAACAGGCGTTTCCAGAATGCGGTAAATAGCACCCTAGAACGGCAGCAAATTTGAGGTAGTCGTTGTAACAATATAACAAGGCATATTTTGAACCACAAAAAAAGGTAAAATTTTCTCCACAAACTTCGGGGTTTTCCATACTGAGGAAGGTTAATATCTAATTCTCCTTTAAAATATTGCGGCTTGAATATTTTTTGCCTTTTTAAAGTTTAATTCTTATTGCCTTCTTATGTAAAAAAAAAAAAAAAAAAAAAAAAAAAAAACATTTATGATATTGGCAGATGAACCGATTTTCAAGTTTTTTGTGTTGTTGGATAGGGCTTGGTCTGTAGTTGTTTCCCCCAAAAATTGATGAAAATTCAACTTAAAATAAGGGCACTATCCACAAATTAAAACTGAAATTTTTCCATTAGAATAACATTGAGATAGCTTTGAGCATTTTAAACATGTGTTAATGTACAGCTGTAGTTTTTGGTGATCATGGATATTCACAATATTGGATTGTTCGGATGTCATTGATTTAGAACTAAATGTAACTTTGTATTATATCAAAATAAATTGCTCAATGTCGAGCAAAACGTGCACTAGTTCACATTTAAAAATCTTATAATTTAAGTTGTTCAACATTTTAAAGCGCCCTCTAGAAATAAATCAAAGGCTAAAAAAGTGGAGTAGGAACAAAATGACTTTTTATTAAATTAAAATTCATTTTGTGGCCCCTGGATGATGTTTGAACAATGAATGGTAATCTTACCTCCGTCAATCATCCAACGATAAAAGTTTACATTCTCCGACGTAGCTGACATGTTTCGTTGTTATTACAACATTTTCAAAGCATTGGTAGTCGTCAAGAGTTAAAATTACCCAATTGACAATCGCCATTCGCTCACACACTAGATCATAAGCTTTAAAATGACACCTCAATTTTAAAAATCAGTTAATTATGTTGAGAGAAAAAGGGTTGTAACTGATAAAACATTTAATGAATTAAGAAAATAAAATATTGCTCTTGATTTGCTAAAAAATTTAAGTAACTTGGTTGAAATTTATTCTGAATTTTTTTGTATATATTATTATGAATAAACTAGTTTATAGATACAATACCTAATAATTCACTGAAAGTGTATAAAGTGTAACTTCTCTACAACTGCTCTTTATAATAACTCCCATGCAAATAATTGTTGTTTTCTGTAAAATGTAATGTTCATTGTTTTTTATAGTTAATTCGTTACCGTAACTGTGACACCAACAATAAAATTATTAGTTTGCTTGCTTTTAATGGTCTCATACTTCATACTATGTTAAGAACGAAAATTGATAAAATTTCATAAAAAAATTAAATCTCACAAGAAATAATACAGTAGAAGTACACAAGCCATCAAACGATTAGTCGGACAGCCCGACTGTTGTTGCGACGCAATGTGAGCGCTGCTGTCATATTGCCTACTCAACCCCTGGTTTCAGAACACTTTGCAAGCGAATAACTTGGAATAATTCATCTGTACAATGGATTTTAATGAATATAGAGTGAATAAATACTGCGAAAACATTATTTTAAAGCTGGAAGTGTTAACCCTTGTAAAATTTTAACCTTTCACAAGAGTTTAATTCACAGAGATAACACTTCCCATGGACTCAATTGCCGTTATTATATTAAAATTTCAATTTTTTTAGTTGTGACAAGTGAAAAAATGTTGATTAGTTATCAGTGCTGATTTATGCTCAAGAGATTTACAAAAAGTTGAGAAATTTAGTTCAGGCTTATGGCTTATTATATTTTCTATCGATAAAAATCTGTCTTTAGGACTTTGTGAGCTTCCAACAAAAATTTATACATTACACCTAATTTAAATACTGTTAGGACAATTATACACAGTGCAAATTACTAAAACAGCATTTTTGAACAGTATTACTCATAACTAGGGGCCCGTGCACTAATTGTGAATTTTATAATATATTTGTTTATGTTTGTGAGAAACTCATCACAATACGTTTCAAAGGAATTATATGAATTTTCAAAGAATATTTATGTTGATTACACTCAAACATATTTTAGGACTTCCCTAATGTAAACAAATCTCAACACATACAATGATACAATATTGTATAAGGGCTATACGTAAAAACCCTTAGTTGATTAGACATGTAGCATAAAAACTATAAAATGTTTTCTACCTCTATCAAGCTTTAAATACGCTTGCTGGACCAGTTCTTTACTTTATACTTCAATAAAACCACGATGACTGGCAAAGCGTCAGAGGAACGAAATGAAAGGGAAGCGTTAGATGTAGAACGATCGGTTTCCCTTCGCTTCACTTTCGGTCACGGCCTAGATCTTCTCTCTCACTCTCTCCCATTGGTTGTCAAGGCTCTGTGTCTCTCTCTCTCTGTCTCTCTCACTGTCAAGGACTCCGGTTGTAATCGCGGTTTCCCTTTTGGGCTATAACAACCGAGTAAATCCCCATTGTAGTTTCACTCCCCGTGAGCATGAAATTGCTGAGTGGTTTCTCTATTCAGGATTGAACTGGGAGGTTTTTTGCTTTTATTTCAAATGCTGGATAAGGAAGAAAAAAATTTGTCGGAATGAGTGGTGGTAGCAAAGAGAAGTTTGGAGTGTTTAAACACACATAAATGATTGATTGGTTTATGCATATTGATGATAACATCAGTAATAATAATTAATTACCGGTATTAGATGTTGAGGGAATTTTGAAGCCAGATGGTATGGTGCGGTGAGTATAGTTTTAAAGTAGAGTATACATTGATATTAAAAGATATACATGTCTGTTATTAAGACTTACAGAAGTAAAGAACATAATATAATAAGTACAGAAAAGACCTCTTTCATAAAAGTATTAATTATAGAGCCCCAGCGATCTGATAGATTTTGGGACATTAGATAACCAATTTTAAAAATTGTCAGGAAAATTTATTAAAATGTAGCTTAATATTTGTTAAGGAACAAATATTTCCCTTGGCCAATTTTTTTCATAAGTCTCTGAAAATACATAAAGTTTTTTCCGAAACAATACCCTTGAAATTTTGTTGAAAATCCATTGAAAAAATATTTAAGAGTGGAATTAATTTTGTATAGGAGAGGAGTTCAAGAGAATCAGATTTGGACTAAATATCGCCATTTAAAAATAAAATTCAAAGTTTATTAATTGAGGATATTCTATTATTAATAACATATTAAGTTTATATGTTACCATACTTAGATATATGGTATTAGCATTGACTATGTACACTAACGTGAGTAAACTTCTCATAGCATAGGCTTGTGTGAAACCTATTGACGGTGGTGCGATCTCGTGCGGCGTACATGGAAGTACATGTAACATATGATAGATAAATCAGTATTATCACTCTTCTCAACCGAGGATGAAGCGTTTTATAACTGAAAGTTATGTTTGTTTTGTTTAAGTGTTTTTGCAGCACTGTAAATTCAGCCGAATAATAACAACATCGATGGCAGCGACTCTGGCGCGGCGTACACCGAACTTCCAAATTTTTGCCTCAAACTAAATGCATTGGATGAGAGGTCTATTCACGTTAGTGTACATAGTCAATGGTATTAGCAATACCATATTGGGAAATCAATTTTGATTGGAGACAACGATCCTCTCAAAGAAAAATTGTTAAGTAGGTTTTCAATTTTTAGTTTCTAATATTTAAAATATGATCTCACTGTTTGTTCCAGGACTCTTCAAGGCAAACTAGTATGACGTCAACGGCTCCAGAGAAACCGGAAATTTAAATTGACTTGTAAAATGCGTACTGTGTCTGCCGTTGTGGTTGTCTTGCTGGAAGTCTCAACATGTCTCTCGCTGCAATTCCCAACCCCATCGGCAGACCACTTCCCAGCCACGTACGGCACCGGGAGGTCCCAAGGTCAATCACAAGAGAACACCATCGTCATCCAGAGCAAAGCTTACAACGTGTCCCGCAGCAATGACTCTGTACCTGAAAATGCCCAGGTGAAGAAAAATATCTATGTACAAAAACAAGAAGACTCAGAAGAAAACATGACGGAACCAAAACTACCTCAATATGCCATTGACTGCGGGGATGACAAAGCTTGTTTGGAAGCTCACGGAATGGACACTCCCACTTTCAAACCCTACACTCAAGAAGAACTCGAGAAGTTTCTATCTCAGTACGCTTCCAGCCACGGAAAGACTCCCGATGATGAAGAATCCCCTTCGAACAAACTAGCGAATTTGTACATGGACGAAGAAGAAGCGGTTATCAACGTTTTGGAATCAAACCCAAAAAGCAATAATGTTCAGGACCAATCAAAATCGGCTAATTGGCATTTATTGCAAGCACAAAAGCATAATCATCCTTACGATGACCACAAAGGATGGGTCACTCTGGAACCAGTTCCTTGGGCGCAGAGTCAGATTCAGAAGTGGGAGCCGAACGCGAAGCCGCAGATACCCTCGTGGGACCCGCCACACCATCGACCCTCCAGCCACTGGGACGCCCCTCCGAGCCATCCCCACCACGACTACTCCACGGAGCGGCCCTGGAGCAAGCCTTCATACGAGTACAAACCTTCCCGGCCGCAGTGGAGCGAATGGAACAGACCCAACGACTTCCCGGAGAGACCGTCTCCAGGCTGGGGTCAAAACCCGGACATCATCACGGACAACAGGCCAGGATACTTCCCCGGGACCCATCCCAGCCAGCGGCCGTGGTACGATCAGGAGCCTTACAGCTCCAACCGACCCTCCCAGGTAGGACTCACGAATACAAACAAGCTTTGTAAATTAAAACACAAACATAATCTAGCTGGAACATGTTGAAATTTAATTAACTCTGGAAAAGAAATTGATTGATTTTCAAGTTTTAGTAGCAGTAAAGAATTAAAACATAATACCAGCAAAAGCATCTGTCCATTCAATTGTTGATTCATACCCTTCATTCTTAACCAAAGAGTTACGTTAAACCAGGGAAGGTAATCTGGTTAACAAACTGAAATAAGAATGTTTACAAAAATATTAAAGAAAACTTGTCCGGACGTTTCACAATAAATCGTAGAATGATGGAAGTGGTCTTACATTAAAGGTCTTGATCCATGGACTTGGGAAAAACAGATATGTGTCGAAAAAAGTACAGGGGAATTATTATAAATGATGCAAAACGTTCTCCTTAAGAGCAATGGAGTTTAGAAAAGTCTGCTTTGAAATGGGTGCTCGGAGCCAGTCTATCTCATTGCCTCTAAACTTGGTTATATTAATAAGTTATTCACTCAAACATTGTGATAGAACGATTTTTACCTTTTTGAATATATTGCTTTGAAATCCAGAGGCAAATGGTTGAGGCAAATGGGCTGGAATGTTTTTATTATGTATCACTTATCATTCTATAACAAAGGGCCTGTACCGCGGCGTTCAGCTATGGTCCAACTCCTAATATTTGAATATGATTTGTAATGATAGCTATTTAGGGACTTTGTCCTCTCAAAGACACTAGGGATGAAGCCACTATCATACCAAAGACCAAGGTCATCAAGTCTTAAAATTATGTATAGAATCCAAAAATACTTTAAAAAGTGGGGGTTTGTATTTAAAATTAATGACTTCCGGTCTGGATAGGTTACTTCTGGTACACCTTGTACATTGAAATTATCATCAATGGATAGGGCACAACCGGTTTACCTATAATAGCACAATTCGTTTTTTTTTTTAAGGTCTTGGACATCCATTATATTGAAACAACATCAATTCCAACAGCTTTAGTATAATTTTGTTTATTATTGCTTTTCCTTCAAACTCAGAAACCTCTTTACAGCCAAACACTTTAGCTGTATCCAATTTATTCGTAGAATAAAATACTTCTGTAATAGTGTTAGTGTATAGTACTAACAGGGCAAGATGTACCCATGGAAGTAAAATATTGGTATAGATCATCTGGGGTTATTTCATTGAAGCATCCATGAGCGTTTTGGTTTTTACTCTCCCTTAGAGAAAAATAAAAGAACAGTTTTCTGCCCTGCCTTTGACCTTGACCGTCTCCTCTGTCCCAGGTGTACCACCAGCAGCCGGTTCACGCCCCCCATCCCCACCACCCCCTCAGCCACCCCTCGGAGGGGGACGGCCAGTGGGTGCTGCTCTCCAGCACCAAGGGCTACTCCCTGCCGCACCGCAACCGCGGCGGCTACCAGAGGGCCCTCACGCTCGACGCCAAGACACCGTCCGGTGAGTAGCTTTTGGGACACTAATGTCATCACAGTCTTGAAAAAAGGCACCAGTAGTGGCAATGTAAGGCTGCTGGGCCAGTTCAAGGTCACCCGAGCGATGACTTCATCGAGGTCAATGACCTCATTGATGACATCATCGCTCGGGTGACCTTGAACTGGCCCATCAGCCTTACTTTGCCACTAAATGGCACCATATTCCAAATGGCAATGGAGACTTAGGGTTTCATTGCGCTGCAAGTCGGGAATTGCAAGGTAAGTGGTTAAACGGATCATGTTTAGCGCTCAAGTGCCAGGCGACCAAATTGGATTAAATTTTATTCCTGCATTTGATTACAAATTTCATACTTAAGAATACGTACGAAAAACGTATTGGCCTATTAAAAAATTTTATTTTTAAACTTTTTTAGTACTTTTACCAAAAAACCCCATGGCACAAAAACTAAAATTTACTATTTCAAAAGTTATAAGTATTGTAAAGTTTTGTTTAAGTTTAAAATAAGTATTTAGTTTCCATAAATATACACTGAATTCTATTTTAGGCAGCTTTATAAAGCTTTATAACTTTCAGCAATAGTGCACGATGTTGGATTTATGACCACTTTATCAATTTGTGACTCCAAGCATAACGGCAACCCTAAGCCTCGGTATTGCAGCGTTGCCAGTTCTAACCCGGGGAATTCTTTCAAGGTGACTACAGTGTAATATGTTCATATGAGATGTTTTCTCCCAAGTTCTCCATGACGTCTGTTTAAGATGATGAATTCTTTGTCACAGAAGAAAATACCTGGCCAAAATTCAATTAAGGAACTCAACTCTGATAAACTTACATTTTGAAATAATTTTTATGTCTCTTCAACTTTTAGAATCTGTGGAGGCTTCAAAAATAAAGTATGTCATAAGTCTTCTTAACTAAATAGTTAATATAGAATGTCTACTTGTACGTTATTACAGTAAGAGAGTTGGTTATCCAAACTAATTGGGACAGAGGGGGTTCAGATAATCAAATCATTCCGATAATCAATCATGTAAATTATTTACCATTTATAACCACTAAACAGTTCATCGACTTTTCATACAAAAAATACCTCCAAATAAATTATATGCTTCGATAAAAAATTAGATCCAAACAAGAAATAGTAAAATTTTTTTTGTTTTTGTAAACGTGTGCGCTGTGTTTGTTGTATTGCAATAGGTTTTTTTAAAAGTCGGGGGCAATAGAACAGGCGGGTGAAGGTCAAGCTAATTAACATGTAGTAAATGAGCAAAAATCAGCTGATTTATTAAAAGACTTGACCTTGACACGCCTGTTCTATTGCTCCTGATAATAATACTGTACAATGAATGAATAAGCCGATGACAGTTTCCAATGGTCGACTGTTTCAATAGTGGACTTTCGACTCTGCACTGTAATTTGTTCATTTTGCTATGTCAGATTACACAAATTTGCTATCAACATTGATATTGTGGCACTGTAGTCAAAAATTTTTCATATTAAATATAACGATCCAATATCAACCAAATAGGGTGACCCCAAATAAATTGGATGAAACTGAAATATTTTAACGTTTTTATGGTCACTCTTATTATGATGAATTTAATTCAGTCAAGATTTTAAAAATTAAATCTCAATGTATAAAATATGATATAAAAAATTATGAATATTAAATCTAGATTCAACTTTTAAATAATTAAAACTTGGATTTACCTCTCCTAAATGTATTTTTTTTAAGTCGATCCCTCTCCAAAATTGATGGTTAATTAGCCTATATACGAGGTATGTTCGGAAAGTAAGTTCCGTTTTTAAATCAAAAAGAACAAGTACAGATACAGCAAAAAAATTTATTGCATTCAAATCTACAACTCTTACATTATTTTTCGACATAACTCCCGTGATTTTCCAGGCATTTGTCATAGCGTAGCACAAGTTTTTGTATACCCTCTTCGTAGAATTTTGCCGCCTGTGTAGTCAACCATGATGTAACACGTTCTTTCAGCTCTTCGTCGCTGTTTAACCGCTGATTGCCAAGGAAAGACTTCAGATGGAGAAACAAATGAAAGTCGCTAAGAGCGAGGTCGGGGCTGTACGGCGGATGGTCAAACACGTCCCACGTCAATTTACAGACCACGTCAATCACACATTGGCAGTGTGGTCGAGCATTATCGTGAATGAAAACCACGCCTTTTGTCAGCATTCCTCGGCGCTTGTTCTGTATTGCGCGGCGCAGTTTCTTAAGCGTTTTGCAATAAACATCTTTATTGATTGAAGTCTTTCCTTGGCGGTCAGCGGTTAAACAGCGACGAAGAGCTGAAAGAACGTGTTACATCATGGCTGACTACACAGGCGGCAAAATTCTACGAAGAGGGTACAAAAACTTGTGCTACGCTATGACAAATGCCTGGAAAATCACGGGAGTTATGTCGAAAAATAATGTAAGAGTTGTAGATTTGAATGCAATAAATTTTTTTGCTGTATCTGTACTTGTTCTTTTTTTATTTAAAAACGGAACTTACTTTTCGAACATACCTTGTACATCAAATAAAGTCACCAAAATTTAACTAATTTTGCTCTTGGTCGCAGCGTCGGTGTCCTCGCACCGCACAGTCCGCCTGACAGTGCTGCCCGCCGACAACTCGACCAACACGACGCTGTCCCACGGCGGCCTGCTGGAGGTGGAGAGCACGTTCCAGACGGTAGAGGAGGCGCAGCGCGAGCACGCGGCCAAGATGCTCAAGCTCAAGACGATCACTCCAGAGGAGGCCAAGTCCACGCCGAGCCCCACCGCCAGTCGGCGGTCCTCGGAGGAGATCCGAGTGTTCTCGGCCTCCCCAAGCTCAACGCAGAGCAAGACAGCCGTGCTAGCAGCCATCGGCGCGGGGATGATACCCCCCACGGTGGCGATGCTGCTGCCGATGATGCTGGGGAGAAGGAGAAGAAGTGTGAGTGACGATCGGTTGAACCAGACGCAGTTAGAGAATGTGCTGAAGCTATCATCCAGGGAAAGATATTATTAGGTTATGTGTATATGTTTTGTACTATTTATAAACTAGAGTTATTAATTTATGGTTGTATATAGATAGTTGTAATGCAAAGTATTTTTAATACTCAATTTTTGTATAATGATGCTGATAACAATAAAACACCCCTTTGTCAAAGCGAATGTTAAGTTTTAAATGTTAAATTATACTTTAAAATGTGCGATTCATTTTTTAAGTCGATAGTTAAGGGTTATTTATTTGTTTTTATATTATTTTTTATTCTAGTTCACAACAAGTAGGCCTACTGTATGTAAGAGTGTGAATGTGTTTTTAAATTAAACAGTTTGGATGGGAGTGTTTGTGAGTTCTAATATTTAATTTTTTTTATCACTGAGATTCAAATTAATTTAAACTTAACTAACTACCGTACAATAAATATTTATTTGTGAAAGCACAGGAATAATGAAAAAAGGTATTTACAAAACAATTACCCTGAACGGTTATGCGAATTACAAAAATGTTACTAGTGTAGAGTACATAAAAAACCATCTATTTTTAACTAAGTTTTACTGTATAGAAATACTGTAAAATATGACAATTTGTGAATAACACTGACGAATATTCCCAGTTGACATCAGAAATAACCATGATATGTTCTATTTAAATATATAAAATTAATTATAAATTAAGATTAATGCTATGCGCAAATACTGTAATAAAATACAAATTAGTCTTTATAATTTTTTTTTTAACAAAATCCATCATAAACTTTTTAGTCAAGTGAGAAAGACATCCTCGCTCAATTAATATGACAAAGTAGGCTATGTTTAATACAGGTCGATTCAATATTGTATAATAAAGAGATTTTAAAAAATACAGATGTTTTATTTAATGCTACCCTTGCATTTTAATATCGTAATGGATATGAAAATAGCCCCCTTCGTAGCAGACCTGCATACTCAGCAAATTTCCAATGGTATTTCAGATTTTATACTTTCCCCATTAAACTATTATAGGATCAAGTACTGTATGTATGTTTCCTGCCATCCTACATAATTAAGTGGGAGGAATAATTAAGTTAGGTATATTATTGTTTTTACGTCTTATCATTGGAAATTAAATGTCAATGTAGAAGAAGTAATAGAGAGATTGGCCAGGAAAAATAAAAGAAATCTTTCATTGAAAATTTTAATTTTCTTATGTATATTTTTTACTAAACAAGCTGTAAAATTACCAAAATTATTCTCTTTACGTTGCTTTCCTGTTTATTTTTGAATTAGGAATATCCATAAACATGGACCAGTTATGTACCAAACAGCCAAAACTCCAACTCAAAAGAGGGCGATTCTATTTCTTAAATTTTACCTAAAAAGTGTTAAAACTGCATATTTTAGTGGGTGAAAATGAAAAAAAAAATTCAGGGGAGGGCCCTCAGACCCTGCTGAGCGTACCTTCAGAGCCCCAGAGGCTATAGCCCCTCCCGAGCGGGAATCCTGGCTACGTGCCTGCCACCATGTGGGTTTTGTAAGCAAGTAAAAGTTAACCTTATATAGATAATGTACATACAAAATTTTATCAAGTAATGTCAATAAATGAGAAAGTTACAGGGTTTTGTAAACGTCACAGTATGACATTACAGTAGTATACTAGAGAACCCGTGCTGCTCTGATGCATTGACATTGGATACAGAGAGTGATAATTTAATAATACTAACTAGAGATCGCCCACTGGTCGAAATTCGACCAAAAATTCAGTTGATCTTGAGCCAATTAATGATAAAATGTTTTATAAATTAAGCATCTGTTTTTCCTCATTTGTTAGCATTTGTTATTATAACAGCTGTCTTATGATTCAATCAATTGTCCTTCTCCCATAAGATTAACATTGGAACTTTGAAAGCCTTTGGGGCGTAGCTTTGGAGTCCAATCTAAATTAGAATGTGATTCTGCTCATCTACAGGACTATAACTTTCTAACAGTATCCGCGGATTTATCCTACGATGCACACGAGCTGAGAAAAAAGGAGGAAATGAAACATGCTTGCGTATTAATATATAGATAATGAAATTATAATAATTCTTGGTATAAGTACATATGTTTTATTTTATTTTTTTTTATTTTATTTTTATTTTTTTGTAAAACAAATGAGTAATGAAAATATCTTCTATATATTAATAGGCAAGTATGTTTAATTTCCTCCTTTTTTATCAGCTTATGTGTGCATCTTAGGAGAAATCCGCACATACCATTAGAAAGGTAGGGTCCTGTAGATGAGCAGAATCCCTTAATAATTCACATCGGCCCCCAGGGCTACGCCCCGCCGGCTTTTAAAGTTTCAATGTTAATCTTATGGGGAAAGGAGAATTGATTGAATCCTTAGACAGCTGTTATATGTAATAACAGCTGTTAGAAAAACAGGAAGAATACATGTTTCTGTTGTAAAGTATTTGTAAACTTCTTGGGTAGATCAACTGAAATTTGATCGAAATTCGATCAGGAGGCGATCTCTAGTAAATACAATAACTTATCATCTACCTTTTACAATACTTCTTTCCTAACAGCATTAGTTGTACGTCATCCTTTTGGTTTTATTTCTATTTTTACTTTATGAAATGATTGTCCTCTTAATAAACAACGTATAACTGACCTGGCTGAAAACAGGTTTCGGCAAATATACACTCCCACTCTATCCATCGTTTGTCCTTGCACTTTGTTTGTTGTCATATACAAACTGCGACCTTTATAGGGAACTGTCTACGCTTGAAAAAATGGTGCTGTAGAATGTGGAGGGTGAGAGATCAATGCGGGGTAGCAGTAGGCCTACTCTCGTTGTCCAATATTTTTTACCGTTAATACTTCTAAGTAAAAACTATTTTTGAACATTTTCTTTACAATTAGCCTTGTACCATTTCGAGACCTGCTCTATAGTTCAAATTTCTTAAGCATGAACACGGTACCTCTTCTTTTAAGACTAAGTACCAGGTTAACCGAGCCTTGCTCGTTGGTTTTTGTTCACTTTTGTTATAGTGTCAAGGAAAAAAAGCAATTAAATTTCCACCAACAACCAACTATACCTCTTCACAGTTAACAGCTGTTTCAAAAAGTCTGCTTAACATTAATGTTTCTTTCTTTTTGTTTACATTTCGTTGTTATTTCGTTACCAAAATAGCAACCCATAAGACAAATGTTAAAAATTACAATTTTAAAACTTAATTTTAGATCAAATTCGATTTTTTCTGGGGTTGAGGCTGTTTCTAAACTTATTTTTGGGCCAAAACACTCTTTAATGCAAACTTTAAGCAAAATCTAACAGCTAGATTTCGAGATCGTGGAACACACATCCCTTCAGATATTCCTCGTATTATAGTATAGGATTCATGTGATGGTAAACCGGTCATCTCAATGAGGCTGTTCAGGAATTCTGTGAGAAATTGTAACACCTAACTGTCATCCTCTGATGAGTGTATTTACTGGTGTACGTTTTTGTTGGACAGTATTACGCTGATGTTCATATCAATATGGGCGCTATTGAGTATCTTCCATTGGATGACAAATGTAGCTGATCAATTAAGATTTATTGAACAAGGGAGGTTTATCAAATGAATCGTTCACGAAGATCATATATTGAAGAATCAGCAGATCTGCTAGCACCGAGACAAAGTCAAGAGTCTGCTATATTAAACCAAATCAATTGTCCAAGAGCTTCGCCCCAAACAACGAGTTTACCCAATCAAAGAGTTTACACATTCGGCTATATTCCACAGGCATTCCCATATTTGTTTCCAAAGGTACCACAGATTTCATACACCCAACCTGGAGAACTAAGGCATCATTTCGAAAGTGGTGTGTGAGTTTCTTATGAGATATGAAGACAAGCGTTTTCTCAAGATCCCAGATTCCGATTTTTCTATCTAAATACAATGCAAAGACATGATGCCTGTCGACAGAGTGCTATCTTCACTAAGAAAAATGACTTCTCCAATAGGAAATTTAGTGGATTGGGGTCTCGGGATATATGTATAAGGAGTTCTTTTTACTGGATCATTGTTTAACTTGTTCCATGCTTAACTATCGGGTTTATTTCGAAAATTAAAAGAACACCATAACCTGGTATGTACATTTACTAGGTAGGGTTTAATTTATATTTATTTAAAAACAAAACCCATGTGGCGGCAAACCTACACACTGCTCTTATCCCCATGGATTTTATAGGGAAATAGAAAATATACCAAAATTTCCATTGGAAATTTGCTGAGTATGCAGGTCTGCTGCAATGGGGGTATAAATCGAAAACCGTAGTTTTTTTAAGTAAACTTATTTTTCTTCTAACCAACTTACTGAAAAAAAATGTAAATAAACTCCATAAAAAATTATGTTAAAAACGGAATGCATTAGTTATCTCTAGTCGAATTTCAGTGAAAAGAAAATACCTTTAATATTAAATTATTTAATTTAAATTATTAATAGTGACATCTTGTTGCGGTCAGAGAGCCGATGAGTGAAGACCTCTTATCTGGGTCCGTCTTCCTTATCTGAACGCCTGCCTAGTCCTGCCCAGCGTGCATGAAGTGAACGTGCCTGTTTAATCTATAATTTATTATTTTTTGTGTCTGTCGGTATCTCGCGTGTTCATTATTATTTGTAGCATGAGTACCAAGTGCGGTAAATGTGATATTGTGATCGCTCCGTCCGATGCAGTTGCGAAATGCACCGCGTGCAAGTTGACATTCCACACCACGTGCGTGCGTAACTTCACGAAATCCAAAACTCGATCGTGGAAGTGCGATGAGTGCTGTGACGATGGGTCTTCCACGTCATCAGTTGATAAGGAGGTGGGTGAGGACAAAGCGTGGTTTTTGAGTGCATTTGAAAATTTAAAAATAAATATAAACTCAAACACGGATAAAAAAATTGCCGGCCTGCAAAACCAAATTTCTGAATTTAAAGAACAGCTAAGTGGCATCGCAAATCGTATAAACAATATTGAAGCGTCCCAGCAGCTAACAGACCAGAGGTGCGACCAGCTGGAACAAGAAAATGTGCGTCTACGGGACGAGATCCGCGCAACACGCGAGCAGCTCGCCGACGTGGAGCAGTACACCCGCTGCAATAATATTGAGATTATCGGGATACCGGTTACTACAGGGGAGGACATCTACAAATGCCTGGAAAGGTTAGCTGGAGTGATCGGCGTGTCTTTCATAAGAGACGATATCTCTATTGCGCATCGCCTGCGTTTATTTTCCCAGCGCCACGCTCATCCACCGATTATTGTTCAATTCACATCGAGGAGAGCAAAGGAATCTTGGTTGTCGGCGGCGAGACGCAAGAGATCCATCGAAACGACGGAGATCGCGGCGGCTCTGCGGCCTGGGAAGGTGTTCCTGAATGAACATTTAACACCCCACAACAAAGCCCTCCTGGGACGTGCCAGAAGACTCCAGCGGGCGGGGAAGCTGCACTACGCCGGTTATGCCAATGGGAAGGTGATAATCAAACCTACCGAGAACGCAGCCTCCATCCGAGTCCAGCAGATGGTGGATATGGACAAGTTTGACACATGAACTCGCATACATTTCGGTAAATTAGAATGTTACTTTAAAACGTACAGTATTTTTTTTTTATAATTTCTAACAAAAATTTAAGTTAATAATAATTATTCTTAATTTTATTTAGCATGCATTTTTAACAAACGTTAAAATAGTAAAATATTTATATGTTTTTCATATCGTTTAAATTTTCATAAATATAAATAGGCCCATGGATGTTCTTGTCTTTCAATGCAAAATAAAAATTGATCATCATTATCATGCAAAAGTGTTGAACCATATCTCTCAGATTTTTGTAAGCTTAGTCATTAATTTAAATTCTCATAAACAATTTTAAATTCCTTTGTGCTTAGGCCTAGTAACGCCTTTACAAGCTTATCACAAAAAATATTCCTTTTTATAGGCAATAATAGGTGTAGGGTTGCTATGTTTCACTTCTGTTCCCACAAAATACGAATGCATGATAAGCACTTTAAAGATAATTAGTTTCGAGCTGGCTTGTTCACGGATGCAATTAAAAGTTTTTTTTAATTTTATTTATTTTATTTTGCATCTAAATATTGTAAAATTAAATGCTGTTTTATTTTATATATTGTATTGTCGTGTTCCTTTTGTTCAAAAATATGTTTTTTTTTCAAATAATATTAGTTTTCTGCTGTAGGCCTAGTTAAATGAGTGTGGATAACTAAATTTTTTGTATTATTTTTCCATAAATGCTTTTTAAGGTTGTAAACCATTATGTATACCTTTTTGTCACGAGTTGATTTTATATGAATGTTCAGGCTTCATTTATTTTATTTTAGTTAAGGCACGTGGGTGGGTTGGCAGTTGCGTGTGGACCAAATGCTTTTTGAAAGCGATGAAACAGATTTTTTAATAAACGATTGCTTGGAGTTGAACGATTATTTGGAGTGCAAGCAATTTTTTTATGTAAAGCCAGGGGAGTGTTGTTTAAGTGTGTTTCACATGAATATAAGAAGTTTTTCGAAGAATTTTGATAATTTATTAGTTTATTTAGAATCCATTAAAATTAAATTAGACATCATAGTTTTATCAGAATGTTGGTTGAGCGGGGGGGAGGTGGGTCACATTGACGGGTTTGATGTTGCGATGACGGACAGACAGAAGAACAGGAATGACGGCATGGTAATATTTTATAATAAAAAATTATCTGCAAAGGTTACACAAGTAAATATCAACCAGGTTTTTGGTCTTTCTTTGGAGTTTTCTTACTTCAATAAACTTTTCAACATTCTTGCTGTCTACAGAACCTTTGATAGTGATGTTATTTATTTTTTGGAGGGGTTGGAAAATTATTATGATTCATTAAGCAAAGATAAAAGGTGTGTTTTTTTAGGGGACATCAACATTGATCTATTAAAGTCTGATGCAATTACTGACTCTTACTTAAACTGTTTATTGGGTGCAGGACTAGCACAATGTGTTGACAAGCCGACAAGGGTGACAGATCACAGCTCCAGCTGTATCGACCACATTTTTGTTCGTTTCCAAGACATGTCTCAAGTAAAATCAGCTGTCATTCACTCTCACGTTACTGACCACTACAGCACTGCCCTCACTATCTCTACGAAAGATAACGCACACGCTGACACACAGATAGACACGGCGCCCCGCACTTATACCGACAATATACTACTGACTGGACTAATTTCACAGGTTGACTGGAGCCCCGTTCTTAATAGTTTTGATGTTAATTGTTGTTCAACCTTGTTTTGTAACAAAATAACTGAATGCATTTCAGCATCTAAAAAGGTAATTGGGAGTCGATCGTCGAGATTTACCCGAATAAAGCCCTGGATCAATTTTAATTTAATACGTTTAATTAGGGAGAGGGATAAATTGAGCAAAAAAATTAAGAAACAACCTTTCAATGCAGTGCTAATAAACAGGTATACGTATGTGCGTAATACTTTGGATAAAAGTATTAAAACTGCCAAAAGAGATTATTACAGAGGTAAATTAAATGAGTCTGGTAGGAATCCTAAACAGTTTTGGAGGGTGAT
Organism: Neoaliturus tenellus; assembly: GCA_030545055.2. Classification (NCBI taxonomy): domain Eukaryota; kingdom Metazoa; phylum Arthropoda; class Insecta; order Hemiptera; family Cicadellidae; genus Neoaliturus; species Neoaliturus tenellus. The sequence goes on along the minus strand of CM061537.1, from coordinate 23,229,726 downwards.
TAATGAACTGTCAGGTAGTCACACTTCTAAAGAAATATTTGACTTTGAGAAATTTCTGCTGGGATCCTCAACAGATAAGGAAATAAAAATTCAAATTTCAAACGAATTTAATAATTTTTTCACTAAAGTTGGCTCTAACTTAGCAAGTTCAATTAATTCTGGAGGGGCTCCAGTTATCGACGATGCGGAATACTCACTCGACTCTACATTCACTTTTACTCCTGTTACAGAACGCGACATTGTACGTTACGTCCGGGGTCTACGCGGCGGGTCGGCGCCTGGGCATGATGGCATCTCGGCCTCGGTCCTGAAGGATAATATCCATTTTATGTCAACTCCTCTTCATCATATAGCTAATCTCAGTCTATCCTCGGGATTTTTTCCTGACGTATTAAAATTAGCAAAAATTATTCCCTTGCATAAATCAAACGATTACGCAGACATGAACAATTTCCGCCCGATTTCCCTGTTAAGTGTTATTGCCAAGATCATTGAGAAAATTGTCAAGGACCAACTTGTTTCTTACCTCCAAAAATTTCATATTATCTGTGAATCTCAGTATGGGTTCAGAAATGACAAAAATATTTCGGACGCTCTTTTCGACATTAATAAAGACATAAATGACGCTATTTCCTCTAATAAACGTTCAATTCTAATTTTTTTGGATTTAAAGAAAGCTTTTGATTCAGTGGATAGAAACCTTTTGTTACAAAAATTACATTTTATTGGGGTGCGTGGCAGTGCCCTCGCTTGGTTTAGCAGTTATCTCTCTGAGAGACTGCAGACTGTCTCAATCGGCGGGGTGTTAAGTGATGTTTTACCGATTGATTACGGAGTGGTCCAAGGATCGACCCTTGGCCCTGCCCTCTTTCTAATTTACATAAATAATATTTCAAAACTTCACACCAATGGAAAATTAACTTTGTTTGCAGATGATACACTCATTTTTGTAACTGGAAATACCTGGGCTGAGGTAAGAAATAAGGCAGAACACGATTTGTCGTTGCTTAAAAAATGGCTTGACCAAAATATATTATCACTCAATGTTTCAAAGACAAAGTTTATGCCGATTTCGTTACGGAACACCACGGATTATCAGCTTGACAATTTGGTAATTCATGTCTGTGGCAATCGTTTTTGCAACTCTTGCTCTTGCGAACAAATAGAACAAGTTCTGTCATACAAATATTTAGGAGTTGTTTTTGATTCAAATGTGAAATGGTCTGAACATATTGAGTTCCTAAAGAATAAACTACGAAAATACATTTATGCTTTTAGACAAATAAGTGATGTTTTAAATGAAAAAGAAATTAAAACTGCCTATTACGCATATGTTCAGTCCTTGCTATCATTTGGCATCATTGCATTTGGTGGTGCGTTTAAAACCGTTCTCGAGCCACTTTTTGTCACTCAAAAGTCTATTCTTAAGGTTGCTTTCAAAAAATGTAAAAGGTATCCCACCAATGATCTTTTTTCAGAAACTGGTGTTTTAACAGTTAGACAATTGTTTCTCAAATTCATCTTGGTCAATATGTACAAACATTTTGACGCTCTTTTCGAAAAAACTACGCACTCGTATGGAACTCGTTTCTCAAGAAATGTAGGAATAATAGTGCCTCAATCAACCAAAACTTTCTCTCGAACTAATTCGTTTTATATTTCTCAAATAGTCTACCGTAATATGTGTCTGAGGTACAGGAACGCCGAGATTTTTAATCAGCCGTCACTTCATTCTTTTAAAAAACAAGTCGTAGAATGGCTTGTTTCCTTAAGTTCCGAACAAACCGAGGATGTGTTATCGCCCTGGGCCTGGCCTGACCGTTGACCCCACACACTTGACTTGACACACGGTCCCACCCCTCCCCCCTCACCAACACTGAATCATTAATTAATTACTGTTTGCACTTTAACGTAACTTCAATTACCCAAGCTCAAATAAAGTTTTACTTATTTTAGTTAATTCGTTTTTATGACAATATTAAATCCCTTCTTGTTGAACTGTGTTTATTCATCTAATTAAGTATATTTCCCTAATAATTACAATAACTCTGCCAGCAACTAGTCTACGCACAGGCTACCCGCCCATGTAGACTCTTTCCTTTTTAATTATTAAAGTGCATTGCAAAATAGTTTTAATTTAAAAGTCGATTGTTATTAGGTTTTTTTTTAGTTATAAGTTTGAAAATAAGTAGAATTAGAATTTTTTTTTTTGTATTTGCACTTTGTGATTTATGTAATTGTATTCTATTGGGAATAAAGTCAATTTCATTTCATTTCATTTCATTTCATTTCATTTCATTTCATTTCATTTCATTTGTAATAATGACTACTACTACTACCCATAGATATATACTAATACACCTGGATTGGTAACTCCGTGTTGCGAAAACGAGCCGTTACCCCCACCACTAGCCAGTATTCGTGGTCAGTGTTACCAACCCTGTGCGAGTAATTGTGTACTGTAATTTAAATAAATAAACAAATAAATTAAATAAACTACAGTAGTAATACTGTATTTTTTAGTCTTTCTTACTTATGAAATGATAAATTTCAGCCTTTGGAATGTTCACTAATACATTAAAAAGCTGCACAGTACAGAAACATCTTTCATCATCATAAGCATAATTGAAAATTTTTTTTTTTTTTTTTTTTTTTTTTTTTTTTATTTCGGCTTTGGCAGTGCACCATAAAAGCCCACTTCAAAAATACAAAATTTTTGTACAGAAAACTATAACACTAACAACACAAGTAACAAAGTTCAACAATAAATTTGAGGTCCAAATGGATTGAAGTTTACACGTTTACATCACACTAAATAATTTTCTTCAACTAAAAATTTTGATAATGAAAACCAAACTAAAGGATTGTCGTCTTTTAATAAATTTATAATTCTAATATCTTGAGGATTTCGAAAACCGAGATTTTGAAGAGTTGCCAATAGATTCGTTCTTGATTTGGTTAAGAGTGGACATTCAAAAATTATGTGATCCAAACTTCCTTCTGGAGCAGAACAGTCACATGAAGGGTCTGATTTTAGATTAATTTTGAACAGATGAGAGGGAAAATTTCCGTGACCAATTCGTAACCTATTGATAATAATGATTTCTTTTCTTCTGTCCGATTTAAATGACTGGAACCAAGGTTTTCCTCTGATAGATGGTGAAATGAAATGAAGTCTTGAACCTTTTATGATAGCTTGCGAATCCCAGTAGTTTTGCCAATCTTCATGTATTTTCATCTTGACTTGGGTTTTTAAATCACTAGGTGAGGGCAATTTGTTATAACTTAAAATTATGCCATTAGCAATAGCTTTCTTAGCCATGTAATCCACTATTTCGTTCCCAATTATTCCACTATGGGATGGAATCCATGTAAATCTAATGTCAAAATTACCCGTTTTCAGCTTCAACCAAATTTTTCTAATGTCCAGGATTATAGGTGATGTATTACTAGAAATGTTTAACGAAACCAGTGATTGTAGAGTGCTTTTGGAATCTGATAAAATAAGTGCTTTTCTTATATTGTTGTGTTTAATGTAATTTAGAGATTGAAGAATAGCAAATGCTTCGGCTTGGAAAATTGAAGTGCAATGTGGTAGTTTGAACAAACCAACAATTTTATGTTTATGATCTAAGAAAGCAGAACCCACTGTATCATTGGCGAACCGTTTTGAACCATCAGTATATATTAAAGAAAAGTCGGACCACACTGAATTCATTGTGTTGAGAAAGATTTGTTGAATTTGTTGACAAGAAATTTGCTTGGTAACAAAATCGTCAAAAATATCGATAAGAGGAGGTAAACAATGGATAGCTTCAAAGGATTGATCAAATATAGGAGGAATTATTGTCTTGAATAAGTTTGAGTAACACAGCTTATTTTCTACAAAAACTGAAAGAATAATTGGATAACTTTCATGTGTAAAATTAGGAGAGAAATCAATCAGGTTATTAAAATAAATTAATCTAAGTACCAATTTATGAGCGGCAAAAATTAGCCTGTTCAGTAGGAACGTTGAACACAACCATCTTCTCCTTATGTTAAGAGGCATGATTCTTGTTTCTGCTTCCATTGCTGCTATAGGTGAAGATCTCATCGCTCCTAATATTATACGCAGAGCTTCGTTTTGAATCTTGTCAACCTTGGTTAATTTTTTAGAATTAGAATCGCCATATATAAAGCTGCCATAGTCAATAATGGGTCTGATCCAGTTTTTATATAGTAGAAGTAGTACATTTGGATGCGTGCCCCACCAAGCCCCAGTTAATGATCTCATAACATTCAGTCTTTTTACACAGGTTGAGTGTAGTCTCTCGATGTGAGGCTCCCAGGAAAGTTTTGAATCAAACACTACGCCTAGAAATTTGTGATGTGACTTTATCGGAATAATGTGTTGATCCCATTTAAATTCCAGATCTTGGGGTTTGTAGCGTTGTTTAGAGAAAATTACAATTTCGGATTTATTAGGTGAGACAGTAAGTCCCATTCCACTCGTCCAGTGATATAGTGATTTGAAAGCTTTGTTTAAATCCAGGTTGCAAGAAGAAACCGATTCATTATTAGTGTAAATGACTAGATCATCGGCAAATTCTAACACTTGAATACACGGATCAAAAATCGTGTGCAAGTCAGATGTGTAGACCGTGTAGAGAAGGGGGCTTAAAACCGAGCCTTGGGGAAGTCCCTTATATGCAATTCTTGGTCCATGAAGGACTCCTTTGTAGAGTAGAAAAGTATTCCTCTTATCAAGCAACAAACTGATAAACCTTGTTAGTTTATACGGCAACTTCAGTTGTTGAAGCTTACTTATTAATATGTCTACGATGACATTATCGTAAGCTCCAGAAATATCAAAAAAAGCAGCAGTTAGCGTATGTTTTTCGGCAAAAGCAATTTGTATATCCGTTGAGAGGATACTTATGCAGTCAAGTGTGCTGCGGCCCTTCCGGAATCCAAACTGGGTGGGACTTAGTTTTAAATGCGATTCGAGCCACCACTCCAGCCGTAACTTCAACATCCTTTCCATCAACTTACAAATGCACGATGATAAAGCTATGGGTCTGTACGATTCGTCTTCATTTGGATTCTTATTTGGTTTCAAAAGAGGGAATATGAGAGTATCCTTCCATGAATCTGGCAATAGACCGGCCATAAACAATTGATTAAAGACTTTTAATATGATTTCTTTAGTTTTAATTGATGAGTTTATTAACAATTCATTGGAAATATTGTCCATGCCAGGGGTCTTACATTCCTTAAGAGAATTTAAGGCAATAATTAGTTCCGAAAATGAAAATTCTTTATTCAAGTTACTGTTTTCAAACTCTCCTTCAAATACAGAAGTTGATAGTATTGGGACAGAGGGAGGAGTTATCCTTTGAAAAAAGTTTTCAAGCCAGTCATCCGTCGAAGATTTAGATTTACATTTATTGTTCATAATTGACAGCCTATGACGGAAACGTTTTATAGCGTCCCATACAAAATTGACCGATTTATTTTCAGTTAAGGATTCACAAAATGAAGTCCAACACTCACGTTTTTTATTCTTCAAGAGACGTTTAGTTTTTGCTTGAATCTTTTTCATATTTAGGTAGTTCTCTTTGGTCATATTGGTTCTAAATTCAATAAAAGCTCTCTTGCGTTCTTCTACTGCCGCTTTACAGTCGTCGTCCCACCACGGTGTAGAGGGGGATGGTGTATATGGTTTACGGCTATTACGGAGTTTTGGTATTGAATTGTTAGCTGCAGAGTTTATGATACTCAGTAACGTGTCATACAAGAAAATGGGATCATTATAAAATGAGGGGAAGTCTTCTATCTGTTCATCTAACAACTTCCGGTACAAGGGCCAGTTAGCTCGCTTGGTGTTCCACTTCCTTGTTGAAAACGATGTAGTTGTCTTGCCGGGTGTGATATTAGAGCTAGCAGTGTCGGTTGAGTTGGCGGTTGAAAATAATTTGCCGGGATAGAAAAGTAGCTGCAACTTTATCGGTAGATGGTTTGAACCTCTTGAGTCCTCTATTATTTGCCAAGATATTAAGTTACTTAGGTTGGAGGAACATAATGATAGATCAATAGCAGTTGGGGAAAAGGGATACCGCGGAATAAATGTACTTGCACCATCATTCAAAATTATCAGATTATTGTACTGAATGGACTGATGTAGAGTTACACCTTTACCATCATTGAATTCATTTCCCCATGCTGTATTATGACAATTGAGATCTCCACATAAAAGTAAAGGGGGTGAAAACAAAGAAAACAGTGCATTCCAATCAAAGAAAGAAAGTTTTGCTTTTGGCGACACATAAATCGAAACAACAGTAGCTTCCATGTCATGCAATTTTATTTTAGCTGCAACCCATTGTACCAACTCAAATGCAGGACCCAAATTGGTGTGGGTTATTTCAACATAGTCAAGTGAGTTGTGAATAAGCAAGGCAGCACCACCGCCAACGCCTTTATCATGACGAAGTAACCTAAAGCCAGGAAAAAGTATTTGAAAATGAGGTTTATACCAGGTTTCACTGATACACGCAATTTTAAAATCATGCTGAACTAGTAATTGTTCAATTTCAGGTTTTTGTGCAGTGGCTGAGTTGCAATTCCATTGAAGTATGCTAATACTCATTAGGGAGATTGCAAATAAAATAAAGTACGAAACCTGCCTTCCATTCATAATAGGAGCATGATTATTATAAGAACTGAAGAATATCTTGAGAGCAGCGTTAAAGTGATTCATCAGACATGCTTTCCTTACCATTATTTAAGAATGGAGACAAATCAATGTTCATGACAGGTTGAAGGTTAGTCAATAGGTGAGAAATGTTGATTTTATTATCCTTGAATAAAGAGAGTGAATTCATAATGTATTTAGATACATCTTCGTCTTGTTTAGAGGTACCGGGAGTCGATACATTAGTGTCCACGCTGTATACAGGTTTAGTAGGCATTACTGTTTGATTGTGGAATTTATTGTAATAGTCATTTGTGTATTTAGGTTTTATTGATTGGCTTGATCGATTAACAGAGCGTGAAAAAGTTACATTTTTATGAACCTTTCTGGGCGCCTCACTATTATTCCTTGCAAGACGGGGTTGTGCAGGAATACTAATGGTTTCACGAAGCTCATTTGAAGTTTTCGTGGTCAAAGCAGGGAAGGATGCATCACTATTAAGATCCAAGACTTTTGAAAAAGACAAGGAGTTTCTTGTTTGTTTTGGGAAAAGTAGGTTTCTTGCCTCCACGTACGGAATATTCCGATACGCCATAGTTTCTTTAATTTGCTTTTGGATGTCCCACTGTGGGCAAGATTTGTCAAGTGCAGAATGAGGACCTTTGCAATGAACACAAACTGGGTTAGTATATTGGGGACAAGAAGCACAGTCATGATGAGAGGAACACCCATTTGGGCATCTGGCAGAGCTTTTACAGTTTTTGGATGTGTGACCATAACGCAAACATTTGAAACAAATAACAGGGTTGGTGACGTAAGGTTCCACTGGACACCTTGTAAAATACAAATACACGAATTCTGGAAGTTTTTTACCTTTGAATTTAACTGAAACTAGAGGCAGAGCTTTAACAATTTTTTTGCCGTCCTCTTGGGTAACAAGTTTTGTTAATCTTTTCACTGAGAGAACCGTCATATCATTGGATGCTTGTAAATTTTCAAAGATGTCGAGTTCAGAAAGAGACGGGTCAATGTATCTAATCAAGCCAATCCGTTCTAATTGAAATGAAGGAATATACACACGGACATTATGGTCGACAGCAAAACTTGAGTTGAGAAACTTATTGGCTGAACCGACAGTTTTGAAAGAACAAACTACTCGATTTTTGCTGTTACGCTTTACTTCTTCAACTCCATCAATGTCACTGTCAAAAAGTTTTTTACCTATAGCAATCGGGTGCATTGACGCAACGTGAGAACCTGGGAGATTTTCAATAAAAACAATGTACGGTGCTGAATCATTCGCATCATAAAAGTTTTGAGGTCGACATTGTGATGAATCATTTCTAGAATTATCGTCTTTAATCAAGTCATATCTACCTTAGAATAATTGTGATCATGGGATGTTTCTATCTCTACTTCATTGGTTTTATCAGTATCCATAAATGTATTGTCTTCTGGACTAGTGTTAGATGTGTCATGAACAAAAATTATATTGCTAGGCGCATGTGTAGTTGGGTCTAGATGGTCGAGTACCTGATTGTGTTTGTGAATCTTCCTTGGTTTCTTCGGTTTTTTCCAATCATCATCGGGTTCAGCTTCCCTATCCCCCGGACTACTTCCCCCCATACCGCCTTATTAAAAAATGAATATGTAATTGAACGCTTATATATATACAAGTTTGTTTGATACAAGAAGAAAAAAACTGTCCAAAAAGTGGAAAACTATAGGGAAGTAAACAATAAACACTAAATTGCCTTTATTTTCTCACTTCACAAAATAGCCTCCTTCTTCACAACAAAAGGTAAACCCTTCTCCAATTGAAAATTTAAAAGAATGTAAACAAACAAGAATGCAGCTGACGCGCCGACAACAATCATGTCAGCTGTTATTCAGCGCGGTGCGGCGGCGGCGCAGCGGCGGCAATACTGGCTAGTGGTGGGGGAAGCCGGCTCGTTTTTACCGCTATTCCGCCATTTCAGTTACCTATCCAGTTGTATTAGTATATATCTATGGCGAGTAATCATTAACTGTAATTTAAATAAATAAATTACAGTAATACTGTAACTTTTTAGTCTTTCTTACCTATGAAATGATAAATTTCAGCCTTTAGAATGTGCACTAATACATCCTAAAGCTGCAAGTACAGAACCATCTTTCATCATCATAATTATAATTGAACATTTAAAAGACTGTAAACAAACATGAATGCAGCTGACGCACCAACAACAATCGTGTCAGCTGACATTCGGCCCGGCGCGGCGGCGGCAATACTGGCTAGTGGTGGGGGGAGCCGGCTCGTTTTTAACGCTATTCCGCCATTTCAGTTATCGATCCAGGTGTATTAGTATATATCTATGCTACTACCACGGCCATCTCTAGTACACTAGGCCATCTCTAGTGTACTAGAGATGACAGTGCTACTACTCATCTTCACCAAGGAATCTAAAATTTAGGTTCCTTGCTCTTCACATTATTTTAAAATAATGTAATGGTTACACTTTTTTTAACATTGGTTGGGTTCACGTTCATCCACCGCAATCCACCTCAACCGGGATGCGGTGGATTTTTTGCGGTTAGAACGTGAACGTCAACAATCAAAATCCCGGTGGGTTCATAAGACGGCAACAAAATGACGTCACCAGGATCCACCGGGATTTATCACGTGACCATTGGGATTTGTCACGTGATTGTCTAAATCCCGGTTGCGGTGGATGCGGTGAATGGGTGAATGAACGTGAACCCAACCAAATTGAAATTATAACCACAGTGTTATTTTTTTTTGCTGGCAGTTGGTAGTGTAACGTAACGTTAAAACCAAAAAACAGTCAGCTTTGCAGCTGATATTTTCCTGGCTATTATGATGAATGATATCAGCTGAAAAACTGAAAAGAAAATAAGCAGAATGTCGAATAAACAAAGAAACAAATAATAACCCAACTTCTGAAAAAAAGAACTAGTTAAGTGGTGTTAACCTGAATAACCTGTATTCCTGTTTTGTGTATTCCACTGTAAAAATGATAGTGATATTTGAATGCTTCTAATTTTTATTTGATTTAATTAGAGGACGGCGTGATTTCTGGTTCCTATCCTATATTCGTCATGGCATCATTTTTATGCAAGAAAACTCTGATTAACAAAAACTTTGCTTCTTCACTTGTTCAACATAGAAGAGATTTCAAATCAGCTTTGAAAATTAAATGGGTTAGACCTGAAAAGGTTCCATTTAATGATCCGAGAGAGACAGGAGACTTAGCAACTCTTGGTACAATAGACATGACACAACTTCCAACACCATGGAAGCCTTCCACCGAACTTCAAGGGTAAGCCTTATAAGGGAACACATCAAAATTTAACTTAGCAAGTTTATAGAAGAGCACTCCCATAAAAAGTAAATTAAAACATGATTCATACATTTACACACGTACCAATGATCAAGAAAGCTGACGATTCCCCGTTCTTCGAGTACTGTGGAGAAGACTTCAATGGTAAATGGGTCCTAGGCCTACCTAACTTAGGGTAGGGCCTATGTGGTATTAATATGGGATTATGTTAATGGCCGCAGTAGAGTAGAAAGTCTATTTCTCATTCACTACGGTACAGTATTGGTAGCCTAATTATGCCAAGGCTCCTTCAAGTACTTGTTAAAATCATTGTGGTCTTCAATGACTTTCAATCAATAGGCCCAAGCAGAAATATGGTTAGGCCCTCCATACGGGCAACAAATACATGGGTACGGAGTCCTTAAGTCGCGACTCCATACCCGTTCACCGGCCATTTCCGTACCATCCGTATTTGCGTGTAGCACCGTCTTTGTTAGGCCTAGATGGGATACTAAATGCAAAAAAAGTCTCACTACTTAGAGGTCATCTCAAAATAGGCCTAGGCCTTATGGACCCAAAACATCCGCACATTACTGTAGACTCAATCTTAACCGGCTACCACTTAACTGACCTCGACTTTAACAGACCTACCTTGTTAAAAAGGCAAAACTTTGTTATCCTACTCCATCATTACCTGTACTAACGACTGGTTAAAATTTCGGTTTCGCGATTGAAATTGCTTAATGAAAACAATTGAATCAACAATACTGTAAGAAATGTATTTTTAAAATCTAACCCACCTACCTAACCATAAACCATTCCGTTACTTATTTCGTTAACAGCGATGTAGGCTACATAGGCTTGTAACCTACAGTAGCCTACTTACAAAATCAGTGGTTCATGGTAACATGCAAAACATATACCGTATTTTTTTTTTCTCCCCACTACAATAGAAAAGATGCAGCCAAGGTTTTTGACTTGCATTTTGTCCTACCAAGGTTAGTTAGGCCTACTGGTACTCATTTTTAAAAATTTCATTGTTGAAAGGTACCTAATTTTATGTACTTAGAGGAAAACTAGGCTTAATCAGTTGTTAATTTGTAATAATATTGTTTGATTGTAACATCGATGTATGGGTTAAAGCAATAAGTACCTGGGGGCCGAGCATTTGCTTGGTAAACTTAAACAATTGTTTGTAACTTACAGTAGAACCTCGATAGTTCGACACTTTGTGGACTTCGAGAGTGTCGAACTATCGAAATGTCGAACTATAGGGAGTATATGGGAAATTTTAACACTGGGAGTATAAAAATCATAATTTGAATTTAGGAAACACTAAATTTTAGTGAAGCCATAACCTAATTGAACTGTAACATAAACAATATTCAAATCATTCAACAATTTGTTTACATTTTTACCTTTTTTAGGCTCCAACATGGACACTATCGGTCATTATTAACATGTTAAGTTGTCATGGACCATGTCGAACTATCAGGAGTGTCGAACTATCGAGAGTCGAACTATCGAGGTTCTACTGTATTAGTATCAATATCAGACGGTGAGCAAAAATGCCGAGTGCAAAAACACTTGTTTCTATTCAAGTATAGCTTGTTTGTTCCGCTTACTAGTAGAAAATCCACAAAACCTCCTACTTCAAAGTGTACGGCAACCCCAGATGATTTTAATAATTTTCTTATTGGTAAAGTCTCCAGTATTGCTAATAGTTTTAGTGCTGATGACGTAAAGGCAGCTGAATTAGTAAATAATCAAACATCCAGTCTATGCAAGTGGAGGGCGATAACTCCTGAGGAAGTAGTGATGTTGGTCAGTCGCCTTAAGGCCTCTCACAGTCCTGACATTTACGGGATGACCTCCGTTCTGATTAAGTCAATAATAGATACCATAGCTGTGCCACTAAGTAGGGTTATCAATATGTGCCTACGAGCAGGGATCTTTCCGCATAGGCTTAGAATATCGAGGACAGTACCCATCTTTAAAAAGGGCGATCCTTCAAATATGTCCAGCTATAGGCCAATCTCTATTGTGCCCATGTTTTCCAAGATAATGGAGACAGTACTGAAGTTACAACTGGTCCAGTACTTCGAACATAACAACTTGTTCTCCGATCTCCAGCACGGATTTAGGAAGGGTAGGTCTACCGTCACTGCAGTAGCGGATCTTACTCAGCGAATTTATGAGGCGTACGAGGCCACCGACACAGTTGCACTGACCTTGTGCGACTTAAGTAAAGCTTTTGATGTAGTCCCACACAACATCCTGTTAATGAAGCTTCAACGTTATGGAGTTCGAGGCACAGCACTGGAAACTCTCACCTCCTACCTTGACAACCGCCAACAAGTTATCTCCATCTGTGGTGCTCAGTCTCAGCCCCTCTTAGTCAACCATGGAGTTCCGCAAGGGTCTGTGTTGGGACCTGTGCTGTTTTTGGTGGCCATTAACGACCTTGAGCTTGAAGGCAATGCACTAAGGTTCGCAGACGATACCACCCTCGTGTCTACTGGTAGCGATCCTGTAACAGCTAGGGAGAGTTCGGAACTCCTGTTTGAGGAAGCGAAGGGTTGGTTTGAAGTAAACAAGCTTAAGCTAAATGAAGATAAGACACAAAAACTCATATGTTCATTAAGTACATCGTTAACACAGGAATATGCGAACGTTACTCTGCTTGGCTTTGTAATTGATCCTAAACTAACCTGGAATGATCATATTGAGAATGTGTGCAAGAAGCTAGCTAGAGTACTCTTCTTATTGAGGAAATTGACTAAGTTAGTTGACAGATCCTACCTGCTTGTTGTTTACTACGCACTATTTCACAGTCATGTCATTTATGGCCTACAACTTTGGGGCCATGCATCAAGCTGTTCTCGAATTCTCAAGCTACAGAAGAAGGCTGTGCGTATATTGACGGGAAGTGGGAGATTGGACCACTGCAAACCACTGTTTGAAAGGACTGGCATCTTAACTGTGCACAGCTGCTACATACTTATCTGTGTTAGTTTTGTTCAGTCTAATCTGCACAAATTTATGGCCAGGGACCAAGTACACAGCCACAACACCAGGCATAAAAGCAAATTAGACGTTCCTCGCTGTAGACTGAGCAAAACCAAGGACTCCTTCTCAGTTGTAGCAATTAAACTTTACAACAAGCTTCCTGACAGCATAAAGCGGCTTGAAAGTGTTAGGTTCTCCGCGCTGCTTAAGTCCTGGCTGAAGAACAGACCCTTTTACTCGCTGCAGGAGTTCTTTGAATATGACTGTGTGGGCTTGGAGCAAGCTCAACATAATGATCCCATCCATTGCCAAGAATTTTAGTAAAATCTACGGAAGTCACTGTTCCCTTCCAAGTGTATATATATATTGTAAATAATCTGTAAATATTTGACGCTGCTAATCCAGACATGTCTGGTCACAAGCAAAGGAGGAGGTAATAAGGTAATAAGGTAATACTCACCTTTCATAATGTTTAGGTACCGGTGTAGGCCTACACATGGCCGGCGCTAGCACTCTTGCCCCCCTAGGCAAAGGTTACATACTTGCTGCCCCCATCCCCAGGGCCGGCGCATCCATTAGGCGAACTAGGCCACTGCCTAGGGCGGCACATTCCGGGGGGGCGGCACTTTCCGGGGGAGCGGCAAAAAATTTTAAAATAAAAAATAATTTATTAATTATTTATTTATTACCGTATTATTTATTTATTTATTTATTATTATTATTAATTATTTATTATTTATAAGCCAAAATAAATATTTTTTAATATTAATTAACGAAACACAAGGATTATTTTTAATAACCAAATAATTGTTTATAGTTATTTTTTAAGTCAATTTATGTTAGCACTGAATGTGATTGCTGGCGCCCATGGCACCGATGTCGCCGCGCTATGAGTCCGAGTCAAGCGAGCGCTTGTGCTTATCAGCTGTGAGGGCCGTGTGCAACAGCGCCGACCCGCCAACCCCACACAGTCACGACACTTCTATTGAAACTACATTGAAACCCTATGTGTGTTAGGGTGTCTAATATTGTAATTTTGTATCTCCAAACTACTAAATTGGGCCACCAGCCATATCAGTAACAATTTACCGGTGGCTTGGAGTGCTAGTGATGATGTTCTAGCGCATTGTGTGATTGGTTGCAGAGTTAACTCGGATGCCAATCACAACGTGAGCTAGTGAACCATCACTAGCGCTCCAAGCGACCGTTATAATCTTTACCGGTATGTCTGGTGGTTTCTGAGGACACGTGAAGTGACCGAGTGTCATGACTGTCTCCTGTCTCCCAAATACCTTATAGCAGCTATTAACATTGATTATATAGAATACACTAACGTGAATAGACTTCTAGGCGTGTTTGAAACCAATTTACGGTGGCACGATCTTCCACAGCGTACCGTACATGAAGTACAAGTAACATATGATAGGTAAATCAGTATTACCACTCTTCTTAACAAGGATGTGAAACATTTTATAACTGATGGTTATGTTTATGTTGTTATATGTTATGTTTCATTATCCCGGGTTACACTATGTTGAGAAAAGACAGAGCTGAATCACAGACACAATTCCACAATGATGCTGGTGGGGGTGGTGTGGCTGTGTACATAAAAACTGGACTGTTATTTGAACAGTACTCGCTCACTGAAGAAGTGGACCCTGGTATTGATTGTATTTGTGTTGTCATCAAAACAAAAGGAAAGAGGCTTGGCGTTAGTGCAGTATATAGGCCCCCTCACCTGAGGTACACACTCTTTGAGCCTTTATTTCGCTCCATCTTCGTTGACTTTGCAGTTCAAGTTGACAGTGTTGTATACTTAGGAGATAATAATGTAAATTTACTCTCTAACACATGTCAAGAATCTAAGTACTTACACCGGCTCTTGAAGGAAACTAACACAGTACAAGTTATAGATCAACCAACTAGAGTAACTGCTACCTCAGCCACCTTGATAGACCACATAATAGTGGACAGGTCGGTTGAGGTCAAGAGGATCGGTGTTATTGATGCATCAGCCATCAAGGACCATAGAGGGGTGAAGATTACGGACCACAAGCTTGTTCACTGTGATATTGTGTTTATAAATGAAAGAAAGAGACCCAAGATTGTAACATATAGAGACTTCTCTCGATTTAACCCTGAACTTGCTGTCACAGAGGTTGCTAAAATAAATTGGAACCACGCCTTAGAAACGAATGAAGTTAATGATATAGAACATTTTATTACATCAAAAATAAATATTGTGTTTGATAGGCAAGCTCCAATTGTAAGTAAAAGAGTAACACGGAACAAGGCACCTTGGAAAAATGCTGTAATTGTTGAAAAGATTAGGTTAAAGAACAAACTTAGGAAGAAATATTGGAAATCCAGGGACAGAGCTGGTTGGGAAAGCTATAAAGGCGTGAGAAACGAATTAAATATTCTAATCTGGCAAAGAAAAAGACAGTTTATAATGGATGGTATTACCTCTAGCAAAGACATGAGAAATATGTGGAAAAGTCTAAAGAAATGTGATATAGTGAAAGACAAAAGTAGTGGAAATATACCACAAGACCTAAATGTAGAGGTCATGAATAGATATTTTGCTGAAATGGGAAGAGGTAGTGAAGCAAGTGAGCTGAGAATTGATCATTTTAATGAAAATAAAAAGAGAGATTTTGAGACATCTTGGACATTTAGGCCTGTAACAGAGAATGAGGTAAAATTTGCTATGAATTCAATAAAATCTAATGCAATTGGTAGTGATAAGATCTCTATACAGATGATAAAGGCTGTGAGTCCATATGCCATTGGGGCCATTACTCATCTTATCAACGAATCGCTGACAAATGGAGTGTTTCCGGGAAATTGGAAACAGAGTATTTTGCATCCGCTCCCGAAGACATCTGCCCCTAAAGGAGTCCAACAGTTAAGACCCATCTCAATTTTGCCTGCAATTTCCAAGATTCTTGAGAAAATTGTAGTCAAACAACTCAATGAGTACATTAAACAAGAGGATATTCTGCCCAAAACTCAGTCTGGGTTCAGAGAAAATCACAGTACCTGCACTGCCCTGGTAAATCTTTTTAGCGAATTATTTGATGCAAAAGACCAAGGAAAATCTAGCTCACTAGTACTTCTAGATTACTCTCAGGCTTTTGACTCAATCAATCATGAGTTGCTGCTGGCGAAAATGAATTATTATGGCTTTGGAGCGGAAGTAATTGAGTGGGTCAGATCATATTTAGCTGACAGAACGCAAGTCACGAAGTTTGAAGGCGAGATATCATCTGCTCTTCAGAGAGGAAGAGGTGTGCCTCAGGGAAGCTGCTTGGGGCCTATACTCTTCAATCTTTACACATCTGACTTTCCTTCTTGTGTCCAGAGCTGCACGCCACATTTGTACGCTGATGATTGTCAGCTGCATTTGTCCTATGCTCCTGATTTGACAGAGGATGCCATTTTCAGGATTAACGTAGACCTAGATAACATTTTGACTTGGTCCTCTGAGAATGGCCTGAAACTCAACATAGGAAAGTGCAGTGTTCTACATCTAGCACCACAAGATCGTGTACAGACCCTCAGTGAGAATGGTATAGAGGTCACTCTTGGTGGCGAAAGTCTATCTATTTGCAATAAAGTCAAAACACTTGGAGTCGTCTTGGACCATGATCTCTCTTTTTCAGACCACGTAACTCACAACATCCAGCGTGCCGTTGGCAGGTTGAGGGGTCTGTATCGATTCAGGAGTTTGTTGCCAGAAGCTGTAAAACTTCAGCTCATGCACTCTTTGGTATTATCAGTTTTTTACTATTGCTACCCTGCATATGGAAACAGCATCACGATGCATGACGCTCAGAGAGTTCAAAAGCTACAGAACTCAACACTGAGGTATGTTTTCTCTCTGAGGCGAAGAGACCATGTGTCGGAGTATCGTGATGCTGTTAACATGCTTCGCATGGGGGATTTTTGCAATTTGATGACCAACTGCATGACCCATAAAGTCCTTGCACTCAGGGAGCCACGTTACCTGAGTGAAAGACTGCGGCACCGTGATGAGGTTTCACAACGGGCCATCAGCCGTAATCAGAACCTTCACTTTCAAAGAGTTAGGCTTGAACTGGGCCGAAAGAGTTTTTCATATTTTGGTCCAGTGCTCTACAACAACCTCCCCGGTATCCTCAAATCATATTCATTGCTAGGTTTTAAGAAAAAATTGAAAGATATAATTAATGAGAGGAATTGTTGTAAATAAGTGTTCTCTTGTATTGTAATCATTGTTGACTTGAGTTATCCTGAAAACCAGTTTGTAACTGAGGAACGCTTGAAAATAAAGGCATTTTTATTTATTTATTTATAAAGTGTTTTTGCAGAACTGTTTATCTGGCTTAGTAATTACAACACCGATTGCAACGCTTCTGGCGTGGCGTGCACGAACCTTCCCAATTTCTGTATAAAAAAAAATGTATTGAATGAGAAGTCTACGTTATAATACATAGTTAGACTTTGGCCGCCTTTACAAAACTTTTTGTTCCCACACTTGAGGTATTTTCCCACAATTTCTCACACCTGAGCACAAACCCACAGTATCTAGAATTATAGGCTAAGATTTCTTGATTTCTTGCACAAACCTACCCGCCGATGGGACAGTTAAAACACCTGATCATCGAGTCAAATTTGCAACTGTTTTAAATGTTTTTTTACCTTATTTGAATTGTTTGTTTGGCGTTAAGGTTTTATAGTAAGTATCCAGTCTTCATGAAAGTATAAGGTATTTTGTTGTTCTGCGAGTTTGTAGCTATCCTGCGGGCCGGTTCCCATGCGCCAGTGCAGGCTACTTGCAACGGCAAACGAGCTGTGCCACTCCAGTCTGTCAAGTCCCCTTCTCATCGCTTAGTCTGATCAGTTTCAGCGTTGACTTACCAAAAGCAACTCTGAACGTGAAAAATAGAATAAACCTATAGAGTAAATAATTTAGGCTCACGCAAAGCTGAGTGTCAACACGATTTTATGTGAAATGTAAATTTTTAATGAGGGTATGAATAGGGTAGGAGGGGGGCAGCAAATGTAACCTCTGCCTAGGACGGCAAAAGTGCTAGCGCCGGCCCTGCCCACCCCCTTCCACCTCTACCCATATCCTTGTTACTGCATCTACAACAATTTACATTCAACGGCAGATCATGATGACACTCGCTCTGGGTAAAATACTTAATATTATTAACGCACTATTCTATTTTGACGTTTACGGTGAGCTAAAAATAAAATAGAAAAGACTAAGCCACAAGAAGGGGACTTGGTAGACTAGAGTAGCGCTGGGTGTTTACAGCTACAAGTAGCTTCATGCAGTGCAGCGCAGAAACCGACCCGCAGAATTGGTCGGTCCTCGTGCTGCAATGTCACTTGCAGTTGCAGCCAAATTCACGATCAGATGTTATTTCTGTCGCATCGGAAAGTACATTGTATACATCTGCTGGGCAAGAAGAAGATTTATAGGGGCTTCTACAGTCTAATATAAGGTTTTTGGGAGACAGTCATGACACCCAGTCAATTCAAATGTCGCTCGAAACCACCAGACATACCAGTAACAATTAGGTATACCAGCAGCTTGGAGTCCTAGTGATGGTTCACTAGCGTGTCCTGTAATAGCTGCGGAGTGAACCTCGCATGCCAATCACAACGAGCGCTAGTGAACCATCACTAAAGCGGCCCATACACATCCATGTGCCGCACGGTCCATATAAAACGTGCCTACACACACGGTCGTTCTGCTCGATCTTATGTGTAATGCCTTGAAGCAACATTGTCCGTCAGCAAGTAAAAGATAAACAGAAACTATTGTTGGAAAAGCCAGAGTAGGCTGTATAATAACAAAGCTATATATTACCAATTATGATTCCAAATACACAGCCTCGTCCTCAAGTGACCATTGCCACGATCTTTCTTGCACGTCTGCCTAAGACAGCAGTTCACACAAGTGAACGATGGCCCGTCATGCAGCGCTCGTCGTGTCTAAATTTCCAGTGTAGATATCAAACCTATGGTAATTGGTTGTACGTTGTACTCCACACACACACTAATGTTCCTTCCAGCATTGCGTAAACCGTGTATGAGCCACTGAACTCTCTAAGCCACCGGTATAATCGTTTCTGGTATGGTCTGGTGGTCTCATGTGGGGGTCGTAACCTTAATACTAATACATGTAGTTTCATAAGATGTTTTGTCTGTTTATACTGTGGGAGCGGCAGTGTTGTACATGGCCCTGCCAGCTGATAAGTGCAAACGCTCGCTTGACTCAGACTCAGCGCTGCGACATTGGTGCCTGGGGCAGCAGCGTTACATTCAATGCTGCAGCATACTAAACGCATTAAAAATAAATTAAGAAAAATTTCTATCAACAATTATAGTATTTTTATACATCTTTTTCACTTGGGTTTTGTTATGTTTAAAAAAAATATATTTTATTGTTAAAAAAAAAAATTCTCCCACTTTTTTCCCCGCCCCTCTCCCCCCCCCCCCCCCCCCGGGACAGTGCCACCCTAGGTGGTCACCTAATTTGCGTAATGAGTGCGCCGGCCCTGGGCCTACAGGTGCTGCACTCTGGTGTATATTTTTTGAACCACATGTTGAACTTGTAACATGTGAATTGTAATTCTTTGGTCAGCAGTTGATTTAATCCATTGTTTCTAATTATTTTGTGTTTAAATTCAATAGCAATTCTACTAATTGCTTAGTTGTTTAATCCTTTTACTTTAATTCACTTAAAGTACAATTTAAAAATCAATAAAATATTCTTATTATTATTATTTTTAATATTATACAATCTGTTAAAAAAAAAAAAAAACATTCTTATTACAAATAATATAGTACTAGAGATTGTACCTCCTGATCGAAATTCGATCAAAATTGCAGTTGATCTTGACCCATGAAGTTTAAAAACATTTTATAACTAAATCATCTGTTCTTCTTGTTTTCTACTAGTTGTT
This sequence comes from Neoaliturus tenellus, assembly GCA_030545055.2. Taxonomy (NCBI): domain Eukaryota; kingdom Metazoa; phylum Arthropoda; class Insecta; order Hemiptera; family Cicadellidae; genus Neoaliturus; species Neoaliturus tenellus. Next base: position 23,209,759 of record CM061537.1, on the reverse strand, counting down.
TTTTTACAACAGCTGTCTAATGATTCAATCAATTCTCTTTCCCCCATAAGATTAACATTGGAACTTTGAAAGCCTGTGGAGCGTAGCCCTGGAGTCCGGTGTGAATTAGAATGTGATTCTGCTCGTCTACAGGACTATACCTTTCCAACGGTATACGTGGATTTCTTCTATGATGCACACGAGCTGAGAAAAAAGGAGGAAACGAAACATGCTTGCCTATTAATATAGGCCTATAGATAATTGTAGAAAATTTTCTCAATTTGACAATCTCACTGTCTTTGTGTTTTGTAACACTGTGTAAAAAGACGTTTGTGATGATAAAGGAATATTATATTCTAAACAATATTGGAGCAAAATAGTTCAGAAGACGTGTCTAAAACTAGATCATCCAAGAAATCGGCAACTGAAGTGAGATCTTTTAGTTATTTAACTTTTTGACCCTGAACCCGTTGACTAGTGTCCATTTCAGCCGTCTATAAGTTTCATTTCCCAAGGCCGCATCCGCATTTTCCGGCGGCCAAACCATCCGATTCCGGACTAGAGGGCTTCTACTTTAGACAAAAATTTTGTTTAATATTCTTAATGAAAGAGGAGTTTTATAACTCCGATTTTTGTAGGTATACACCTGACCTAACCTACTTTGTTACTTTTAGCGCTGATGAAATTGTAAAACGAATACATACATTGGAGTTCTTACGTAGACCAGCATTGAAAGAAGAATTTACAATCCAATATACCAATAAAGTCAAATCACACCAACTAGACGATGACTCACCAGAAGTGAAACGTAAGTAAGCCCTGAAATTTATTTAAGTATTTTTAAATAGAATAGGGATGAGTCCTAGAACAATTTTATTTTGTTCAGATTAGGCAAACATCTTTTTAGCCTTTTAATATAAAGTCAGACCTGCATGACTTAGCAAATTTAAATGAAATTCCAGATTTTTTACTTTCCCCATAAAAACACCATAGGAATGAGAATGTAAGTTTGCTGTCAAGGGGTATAAGAAAATGTAGGTTAATCAATTGGTGAATGTAATTGTATTTCAAAAAAGGTAAATACCAAATTTCATCAAAATTGGGGACTCCTTTCAAAAGTTAGTGAAAAAGGACATATACCGTGTGTCCCACACCACCCTTTTAAAGTTTAAATAAGTAATTGGTCACAAAAACAAATTTTGCTGTTGTAGGAAAACTCGTTACGCTCTCTTGATTGACACTAATTTCATTGCACAGGGTGTACCAGAAATAACCTATACAGACCGGAAGCATAGATTAAGCATACTCCTCAAGTAGATTGACCATCCTAATGGCCGCGGCGGTCACACTTTCCTTGTTCGCCCTGCCGAAGCGCGCTATTAGTTCAGTGCGCCGTCGCTGGGAGCGCTGCAGAACGCCAAATTTAAAGCCCAACCAAATCGCCAAATTTAAAGCCCGCCAACTCAGTCAACCTTACTGGCGGACAGCGGACAGAGCCAGCCAGCTACTCAGCCAGCCTTCCGCCGCGACTCGCCGCGCACGGCCCGTGTCCGTGTGGTCATGCGACCCGCGCTCACTTTGCTTTCGACGTTTTAAATAGGCCAAATGCCTAATCACTGAAAATATGATCGATGGCTGCTCTGATGCGGTTCTGCAGTTCAACCATTGTTGTTGGAAGTGTACGGATATAAACAATGTCTTTTACAAACCTACATAAAAAGAAATCATGTGGGAGAGCTTTTAAATGGTATACTTCCTCAAAGATGGATCGGCCATATTAAGCATCTGTAAATGGCATGTAAAAAAACTTTATTAGTTATCCTTTAGTATAAAAATAACCCTATGTCCATATGATTATTAGTTTTTAAATTATAAACCTATAATATCGGATGATTCTTTTTGATACACCCTGTATTACCATAATCTATATTTAAAAAAAAACCCTTGCAATGAATTATTTAACAACCTTTCAATCAGCTGACTGTTAATACAAGAGATATTTGGCTCATACAGTAGAAGAGCAAACACTCAAAAAGGATTTGGTTATGGCCTGTACCTAAAGGGCAAATAATTACAATGTATTATTCTTGTAATGGAAAGAAAAATAAGAGGCCTAGAGTTTTGTACCATTTAAAATACTCAATTTTATAGTTGATGGATTTAAAAATAAATCAATTTTGATTGTCAAATTAAAGGTACTTAATTATGTAAAGTAGCTGATTAATTGGAAGGAAATAACAGTAAAAAATGCACTAGGGGTCTCATGCGCAAATTGCGCATTTCGTAACATTTATAACCTTTACAATTGATTTATTTTACACGATTTCAATCAGTTGATTGTAAACACACGAGGTATTTTTTTGTCTAAATACAGAGTGGATGAACAAAAGCTCATGAAGAATTTGGTTTATTATGGTCAGTACCTAAAAACGTTTACAATTATTATGATGTATTATCCTTTAAATGGAAAGAAAGCTGCTTAATTATGTAAAATAGCTGATTGCTATGAAATTAAGTCTGAATTGTAAAGGTTCAGTTTAAATAAATTGTTTACATTTGTATTAAAAGAAACGGATGTATCGGAAATTCAATGTGCAATCAATTTGTCGGTTGCCAGGTTGTAATGCTTTACTTTTCTCCCAACTACCAATGGAATTTGTGGTACAGTCGGCCGCGTAACTTTATACAAACCAGAAGGCCCGGGTTCCAAACCGATCTCCTCAAGTATACTTTTTGTAATGTGTCTAACCACGGTGTCACTAATAAATGTTTTACTGATGGTATCGATATTTATTTTAAGCAAAATAGAGACATTAAAATATTTATAGGCCTTTTCAAATTCTCAAAAAACTTTAAAAAAATAAATAAATAAATAGCCTTAAATTTTAAAAAATTAATAAATACAACTTGATAGTTTAGGCTTGCTTATTTCTTATGTTTTGATTAGGCTAAATCAATGGATTTGTTATGTTTATAAAATACTAAAGATTGTCTGTGTTACATAGTAAGGGTGCAGCATTATTGTTTTAAAGGAATATGCCTATAGGCCTACTTTGACAGACACTCCAACTAAAATGATGTAATTTTCTATGAAATAAATTTGTATTCTTTAAATTTGGATAGTTATTGAAACTTGCGCACTACAGCATAAATATTGCGATATGAAAGTGGTTATAAATGGTTTCTCTACGTTCTATCCTACCCTAATACCAATATTTGTTAAAGCCAACCATCATAAGTTACAACACTAAGCATTTCCTAATTCTTGAAAAAAAAACTGTTAAGAACAATTTATCCAATAGGCCTACAAGTGGATATTGGTCTACTTATTTCTAATGATGTTGAACCTAATAGAACGGTTTCCTTAGGCTAATTAGGTTTGCGCCTACCTAAACAATCAAATTGACATGTTTATAAAATACTAAAGAGTAGGGCCTATAAGTACAAGGATGCAACATTATTGGTTTTAAGGAATAGGCCTACTTTTCTGACGCTCCAACTAAAATCGTAGTATTTTCTGTAAAATATATTATTGTTCTTGGTGTGGCAGTTCAAAGAAGTACATTTTATAGACTGGCTACTTTACACGTTTGCACTATTATAGCGTTTCATTTACCACTTATGGAGCTACACCCGTCGAGTATCGACGGGCAACAACTATAATAGTATTTGTTATTACATCAACTGTCTAATGATTCAATCAGCAATTATTCTTATCCCATAAGATTAACATTGAAACTTTGAAAGCCTGTAGGGCATAGCCCTGGAGGCCGATGCGAATTAAAGTGTGATTCTGCTCATCTACAGGCCGATACCTTTCTATCGGTATGCGCGGATTTCTTCTACGATGCCCACAAGCTGAGAAAAAAGGAGGAAAAGAAACATGCTTGCCTATAGATTTTTTTTTACAATCTGCCTTAAAATTTCGTTTGAAAGTAATCAGCTATTAAGTTACAATTCACATTTATAGATAGTAGGTACCAGGTTAATCGAGCCTAGCTCGTTGGTTTTAATTCAGTTTTGATATAGTGTCATGGTAATAAAGCTATTAAATTTCCACCAACCACCAACTATACTTCTTCACAGTTAACAGCTGCTCCAAAAGGTATGCTTAACATTACTGTTCCTTTATTTTTGTATAATTTTCGTTGTTATTTCGTTACCAAAATAGCAACCCATAAGACCAATGTTAAAAATTACGATTTTTAAACTTAAATTTAGACCAAATTCGATTTTCCTGGGATTGAGACTGTTTCTTAACTTATTTTTGGGCCAAAACACTCTTAAATGCAAAGTTTAAGCAAAATCTATCCGCTAGATTTCGAGATCGTGGAACACACATCCCTTCAGACATTGCTCGTATTAGTATAAGATTTTCATACATATTTTCATATTTTCATTCATACATATTTTGAAATGAGAGAAATAAGACATTTTCAAAGGTAATGGTACAGTATCGAAAAAAAACTAGAATGTAAAACATCATTTATTACCTGGTGAAATTACATCAAATGCTGGTTGCGGTATTTACATTCTGTATTCTAATTACCAAGGTTTAAAGAACGGATTGAAGAAATAAAAGAGTATATTTAATTTATTTAGTTATATAATTTTTATTTGTTTTACTCTTAATAACCTTAAAAGTAAATCTCTCTCCAAGGCTTAAAAAGTCATATTTATCAATGTAAACTCTAAAGCTTTTTGGGTCCCATGTTTATTTTTTATTGCAGTCCTGATGGCACTCAATTCCTTATAAAAAATAAATTTATTCATAATATTGTTTATAAATATCTTTTTTTGCTTTTTAAGGAAAATTTATTAATAAAAATTGATTCTATTGGCATATTTCATTATGTTCATTTCCCATTCAAACAGTTTTTAAAACTCGATCGAAAGAGTGTAATTTATTTTTTAATTCTTCAATGTCTATTTCCTCTCTGCAGCACTTAAAAAATAAATATTAATATATCCCTACTTTATAGATTTATTTAGCGGAGTTTTTTAGCCGGTAAAAGTCCGGCACTACTCAAAAAACGGTTTTTGAGTGTCTATGAGGATTTCCTCTCCGCCCACAAAATCAAAATGAGAAAAAAATATAAATAACTAACGATCATGTTAAGAGGAAATATTGTTTTTTCCTAATTTTACAGTAAGTCATACGCATACAGCAGCAAGAGAATAACTTATAATGCATTTAATTTTAATGGACGAAAACCATTCAGGATATTCTGTTATCCGTTCATCGGCGAACGTCGCGCATCTGCGAGTGCGAGTCGAAGTCGAGCCGAGCTCTCGGGCCACGGCTCGGCTCACTCGCACACTTGAGCTTCCTCGTGTTACTACGAGGCGCGCCACCGCCCGACCGCTCAAGGTCCAAGTAGACCGCAAGGAGCGCTAGCGTCGGCCCGCCGCGGCCCGGTCCATAGTTGAACACAGAATGGGCAATCTACTTGAGGAGTATGCTTAATCTATGCCGGAAGTCTCTAAATTTAAGTACAAACCCTCCACAATTAATGAAATTTTTGGATTCTACACGTAATTTTACGACAACTTTACATTTACCCTTAATCCTAACGGTTTAAAAGATTATGGCGGTTGAAATTTAGTTTTTTACCCAAGAATAACATGGGAAAAATTAATAGACAATACATTATCAGAGAACATTTTACGTTTTAAAAACCGAACTGGCCAAGCATGGAAATGTCTTAGAACCTCATTTTAAATAATATTCTATTATAAAATATCGATTATCGCGTAATTAGTTTTACTTTTCCATAAATTTTCAATAATCTGCACCATATTGTAAATTTGATAGAAAAAAGAAAATAGTTTATTACAAAACTAATAATTTATGATGCAAAAATATTTAAAAGGAGAATCTAAGACATTTTTGTGGTGGGCTATGTTTAACAAAAATTTTCAGAGATAGAGTAGTTGAAAATCTTTTCCATGTTATTCTTATGGGAAAAATCTAAATTTCAACCGCCATTCTCTCCTAAATTGTTAGGATTAGGGGTGCAATTTAAATTGGAAAGTTTTCTTGACCGTTTTAGCGCCGCGCATCATGGAGCTAGACGCGTCGGTGATGTAGCTTGAGTGCCGTGCGTCTTGGAGCGAGACGTGTTGATAAGCCATGTTGATGTAGCTTTAGCAGGTCCGGATTTCCCAATAGGCCTGGGTCTAGGGGCGCAAGCCTCCAGGGGGCGCACCGGCACCGCCAAGTAATAATAATATACAGTGTGTAAATTAAGTATGGAAACAAATATGTATTTTTTAAACAAAAATAGATAGAAATATTTGGTTTGTGGCATTGACTGTTAACCAAGGTTCCGGAATTTTTTGCATCAGAAAAAATGTTTCACCCCCTCAGGGGGGGTAGGGGTAGGGGGTAACTTAATTTTTTTAAATAGCAACCCCTATTGAGTGAACCCTCATTTTGAAGGGTTTGTCAAAAGAAATACAATGCCGTAAACCCGAGGTCGGTATCTTATCCCTAACCAGAATGGCGGCCATTTTAAATTTCGAGATGGGCAAACGAAATCCAGTGTGGATACCCATATTTACCTTTTAAATGGGTTACATTGGGTAAGCCGAACTCCAGATACCATTATTAGATTGAAAAGTGGATGTTTTTATCGTATTCAAAATTTTGCCCCAGCCCCCAAAATAGGGGATTTTGGGGGCAGCCCCAAATTTTTAAACGCAAACCCCTATTGAGTGACCCCTCGTTTTGAAGGGTTTGTCAAGACAAAAGCAGTGGCACAAATCTTAGGTTGATATGTCATCCCTAGACGAAATGGCAGGCATTCAACATTTATAATTCGAACATTTATAAACCTGTTCGAAACTGTCACTCAGTACCGGCCGGTGAAAGCACGCGTGCGGAGTAAAAAGTGCCGTTTGCCATCGGGGAGCGTTTTAAATATGTGTCGTGTCGTAAATGTCTTCGTGTGTGTTATTCGTATGTACTCAGTGTTTGTTTATTTATTGATTTTAACCTTCGACAAGAACATCAAGTTCGCTATGTTTTAACCTCAAGACGGAAGTTGTGCTGATGATGCCCCTGACGAATAGGGGCGAAACAATTGTCCACCACTAGGACCAAAAATAACCTGGATTGCTATCAGACGGTGAGTTTTCTCTACCTTCATTTATAATTGGTGAAATGGGCGCTTTTTTACCCAATCAAGTTTTTGAATGCCTGCCATTTCGTCTAGGGATGACATATCGACCTAAGATTTGTGCCACTGCTTTTTTTTTTAAACCCTTCAAAATGAAGGGTCACTCAATAGGGGTTTGCATTTAAAAATTTGGATCTGCCCCCAAAATCCTCTTTTTTGGGGGCTGGGGCAAAATTTTGAATACGATAAAAACATCCACTTTTCAATCTAATAATGGTATCTGGAGTTTGGCTTACCCAATGTAACCCATTTAAAAGGTAAATATGGGTATCCACACTGGATTTCGTTTGTCCATCTCGAAATTTAAAATGGCCGCCATTCTGGTTAGGGGTAAGATACCGACCTCGGGTTTACGGCATTGTATTTCTTTTGACAAACCCTTCAAAATGAGGGGTCACTCAATAGGGGTTGCTATTTAAAAAAATTAAGTTACCCCCTACCCTACCCCCCCCTGAGGGGGTGAAACATTTTTTCTGATGCAAAAAATTCCGGAACCTTGGTTAACAGTCAATGCCACAAACCAAATATTTCTATCTATTTTTGTTTAAAAAATACAGATTTGTTTCCATACTTAATTTACACACTGTATATTAAAAAATTTATACTTTTGATCATTTAATTTTTATGTTCATAAGTATGAAATTAAAAAAATAAAATAAAATAAACAATAGTTTTAGGTTACACGTTGTTAAATAAAAGCTTTTCTCAGTCCATGATAAAATCGTGAAAACGTTACTAAACTAAACTAGTGTGTATGAAAACATTACTAAACTAGTGAGCAATTGCGTTAAAAGTCGAGCGGCACACATTGTCTTTCCCACTGTCCTGGCTGTGACTGTTGTTGACTGTTGCGTAGTTGCGATGGCCGTGTGGTGGCGGGGGGTAGGGCGAGTTGGGGTGAATGCACATGCTGCCATCCGTTCGAACAAAAAATCAGTAAATTGCCTGGCGGCCTATCAGTTTTGCGCCCGTCCTATGACCCTGAATAATTGTTTCATATTCTAATTGCCTTGGTTGTTTACATAATTAATTGTGAGTGAATTTTGATGTACGTGCTACCAATTAATATTCATTATGCTGTAGCGTAGATTTTTTGTAAGCATAGTTTCCGCTATTTGCTTAGTAACATGCTTTTCAAATAATGACAGAGTCAAAAACAGAAATCAAGTGGAGAAGAATTTAAAAAAAAAGACATGAAGAAAAAGAAGCGAAAGAAGAAAATAGCCCATCTTAAATAGCCTAACATCAATTTTCACTTGTGAAAAGCAAACTGCACCATTAGTTTCTGCGTCACTGTCAATGAGCAACTTGTAGATCATGTGTGCCATAATGGTGTTATTCGAAATATTAAGTTGCACTGAATATTGGAAGATAAGTCCAACCTACAATATTCGGACTAATCTAGGTTTCTATCCAAACAATTATTTTTTAAACGTCTGGAAAATGGAGAAACGATAAATAGATTTTGGCTAGTGTATTCTCCGCCTTCTCTAGCACACGAAAAAACAGTGTCTTTTGAAACCCAATAGGATGTTTGCCAAAACGTCATTTTCAATCTTTCATTATTGGGCCTAGCCTAGTTCTGCATGACGGCAGGATTGGTCGAAGTCGAAAGTTGATACTTTACATTCTATGTCTTACTAAAGAAATATAATTTTCTTTCATTCTCAAAGTGATACTATAAGGCAACAAGTGAAGGTACAAGTATAAGGTATAAGTGATACAATTGATAACAATTGTTGTATGATGCAAGTTTTTTAATCTGGCGTGAATGTGACGAAATGTAACTTTTAAAAAGTGACATATTGTATTTGTACACATATAAACAACGACACATACAAACATTTAAACATGATTATTGAGTTTTATAATGTAACAATATTTAGGAAGAATTTATGAACAACTAACCTCAAACCTAGGGGCGCAAAAAAAACTGGGCCTAGGGGCACCACAATGTTAAATCCGACGGCCCTGATCCAGGATCTCGTAGCGAGACTTACATTTTCATACATAATGATATATATTCTTGCTTATACTGGATGCTTTTTGTGACAAATGCCTCTCCACTAACCAATCTTACGCAAGGAATCTATACTTATTTAATACGCTAAGGATTTTTTTGTCTTGAGAACTCCTCCTCCAATTTTCAGCCGATTTTCAAGTTTTTGGTGTCGTTGGCTAGGGCTTGGTCTGTAGTTGTTTCCGCCAAAAACTGATGAGAATCGGACTGAAAGTAAAGGCGCTATCCGACATTGAAATCTCAAAATTTTCCATTTAAATAACAATGGGATTGAACAAAGCATTTTAAACATCTATTAATAATCACCTGTTCGTTAGATTTTGGTGACTACAGATATTCACAATATAGGATTGGTCGGATATCATTGATTTAGAGCTAAAAGTAACATTTGTATTGTATTGAAATAAATTGCTCGATTTTGAGAAACATGCATGTATGTGTAGTTTTTAAATGTTTTATAACTGAAACATCTGTTCCTCCTAATTTGCTAGCATTTGTTATCATAACAGCTGTCTAATGATTCAGCCAATCAAGGAATCTAAAATTTATTTTAAATTCCTTGCAATCAATTACCCTTCTCCTTTTAATAACTGCTTTTAGAGTTTGCTTTAACGTCGTCGAATTTTTATTGTTTTTGTTGTTGTCACCTACCTCCTTCTCATTCTAGATTTCTTGGGGCTTCCTGTGACAGTAAGGAGAAGTAACCCTAGCACTTTATTTTCCGCTTTTTTTTTTTTTTTTTTTTTTAAGGGCAAACAATTTCTCAAGTTGGCATTGCAAAGCATGCTGGGAAAGCTAGTGTCTTATAAAATATTACAATTTACAATGTAAATAGTTTCTGTTTTACAATTTTATACTCCTTACTTCCTCAATAAATACATTGTTATCAATAGTTAAAAACAAAATACTAATACTAATGTTAATAAACTTAAGAGTACAGATATATATATATATATGAAAATTGAGCGAATGGTGTGGTTTTGGGAGGGCTACTGGGGACCTAAAATTGAAAAAGTATCATGGTTCTGGACCTAGGTCTTGCCATGAGGAATGCAACTATTCATGGGTACCATGTAATGCATGAGTTCATTACTGTTACTATAGTAAGATTCACGAAAATAGTCCGATGGAAATTTTAACAGCTGTGCCCCCCCTCACCCCCTGCAATGTTGTCATTTATGGTTATGTTTACTATGTGTATACAGTATAAAAATGTGTTTTAGAATAAATTTGGCAACAATGTATCAACTTTCATCGGACTATTTTTGTGAATTCCACTATAGTGTGTTCTCTTTAGAGAATCTTGCTAAAAATATATTTTTAAAGTTGAGTATAGTTTTGCGCCTAGTTGTTCTCTTCATTAAATTTTTGTTTTAGTTGCCATGATAACTGTAACAATAAGAAATCTCCAAATTCACATGGAACAGCATAAACGTGATATGGTTAACAAAATAAGACTAAAAGAAGCAATCGACAAGAGACACCAAATGTTGGAAAGATTAAAGCACCAAGACTACAAAAAATACGAATGGCTGCTGGACAAACTGGACTTGCAACACAAAGTTTACAAGTAAGTTTTCTATTAGTAAAGATTTATTGATGTGTTTATGATACGAGGATGCTGTAGTTTACATAAATACCATATAATACAGTACACTTCATCCAACTCCGTTACATCAGCATTCCACTTCTTTGGAACTGATAATCTGGATATTATTACTGTACAATTTTTATTTCAAAAAATAAATTTTACGTTTAAGTGCCTTCAATAACCAGTTTGTCGTACCCGTAATACAGTAATGCATCACTTTTTGCATCACTTGTCACCAGACGCCTTTCATCATAACCAATATTTCTCAATGTGTTTGCCGAAGCCGTGTAAGTATTTGCATAGAAATAAGAAGATTGGGGGGGGGGGGGGGGAGGAAGTAAACATCCGCTTACTAAACTGTCTTAGCAACACATTTATTTAGTAAACGTATCTTTTGGCTCTTAAAATATAACTAAATATAACTCTTAAATATAAAAGATAACCAGCGGGAGTAACTGTGACTATTCGATTGGATAATAGAATATTTTCTGAAATTTTGAATAAAATAGAATATGGTCGTATTTGGTTGAAAATTATTCAAAAATTTCTTAGTGAGCACATATAAGCAAATGGCAAATTTCAAGCCCATAGGCCTAGAGTAATTTTGAAATCATGTGGGGTGGAGCCCTAAAGAACTTAAAAAACTAAATTTGCATAACCTTAGTGAGCACCTACTAGCAAAGAGGAACGTCCATGTTAAATTTTAACCTCTAGTTTTTGTTTTTGCAAATTGACTTTAGAGCTCTGCCGCTCAGAACTCCAATAATACCATAGGTACTCAATAATAACCTATGTACCCAAGAAAAGTTATTGTTAGAATTTAATGTGTTTCTGTCCATGGTTGGCTAATGAAAGAAAAACATTTCCACAGGTTTGGACAGCATGAAAGAGTGGAACGGAAAAGATCGATTCGCAGATTGACGATGCTCTACTTTGAAAAAATGAAATCAGAGCGCCTAAAAGAGTATAAAGAATTCCTAGAGTCTCAGAAAGAAGGCTTCCTGAAGGAGAAGTTGGAAAAGCTCATGTGGATCAAGAATACCGAGGAGGAATGCGGAGTGGCTCCGACTGTGACGGACGCAGACATCGAGAGTGTGAGGCGTCAGCTGGGGGACCTACAGGTCGCCCAGCCTAAACAAATCACCGAATAAATCTTGTTTTGTTGTTTTCAAATTTTCTGTTCAAACCTTTTTTCCTTTTATACCTACTCTTGGGATTTCAGTTGGAGTGTTTTAGGTGTATACAGGGTGTCCAGCTTCGACTGTCCGAAACTTTTGTTGTCTCTTCCATAGTGGGGGAGAACTGTAGTATATTTATTATCATTAACAGGTGTTTAAGATCACCTGATGCAATGTTTATATTTTGATATTTGAATTATGTTGATTTTTTAGGTCAATTCTGTTATTATGATGAATAAAAACTCTTTTCTTTCTCATTTGTTTAATATGTTTAATATGTTAGAATATTAGTTAACCCGCTAACCGCCATTCTTTTTTTTACACTTAATAATTTTTATTTACATAACGGATAAATGGATTGGGTTCATATTTGGCATGGACCTTTACTACAACAATGGTTATTAAAATAAAAAATATTATTTTTTTCCGTCACATATTTTCAAAATGGCGGCCATTTAATTTTTTTAACCTCAAATATCTCAAAAACGGTAAATTTTAACAAAACTTTACAAGACACAAAAAAGCTGCGAAATTAAATTATCTTACCAATGATACCAAGTTTGTAATGATCTGACAACAATTAATTAAGTTATTGAGATTTTTGTGTGTAAAATCATTGATTTTCCATTATAATGCACGCAAATTGAGGTTAATTTAGAAGAAAGATATCAATAACTTAATTAATTGTTGTCAGATCATTACAAACTTGGTATCATTGGTTAGATAATTTAATTTTGCAGCTTTTTCGTGCCTTGTAAAGTTTTGATAAAATTTACCGTTTTTGAGATATTTGAGGTTAAAAATTTAAAATGGCCGCCATTTTGAAAATATGTGACGGAAAAAAATAATGTTTTTTATTTTAATAACCATTGTTGTAGTAAAGGTCCATGCCAAATATGAACCCAATCCATTTATCCGTTATGTCAATAAAAATTATTAAGTGTAAAAAACAAAATGGCGGCTTGCGGGTTAACGAAGAATTTTAGGACATATGTTTATATCAACTTTTTTGTTTATTTTGGCTTGCTGAAGAACATGGAAAAGTTTCGGACAGTCGAAGCTGGACACCCTGTATATTATGAGTTTACATCATACAGGTGTAGCAATCAATTTGATAATCTAAAAATTCATTCATATAGATTCATTCACATTGGTTTTATTATTCATAATTACGGTATTCATTATGAATGATGAACTAATATGTGCATTACTCATCGCGCAACTACAAACAAACAATACTTTAGCCATTTCTACATCGTAGTGCTCAATGGCTATGATGATACACGTTCTTTGTATCATGATATATATATAAATAATTGAACTCTGAAAATAATGATGTTTAGCGCCGTCCGTTTTCGTGCATTAATGTGATTGAAGCTTGATTTAGTAATTTCTTGAAATTATTTTTATAGAGGTGGGGCCCGTGTAGCATGGCCCATCACACGTTTTTTGAGGGCCCAGGCCCCAAAAAATTTCCCAAAAAAAACCCGACTAAGCATGGCGGGCCCCACTGTTTCTCGCTCGGGCCTTAGATTCTACTTATTTCTGAATGACATGATTTTTTGGTGAGGGAATCTTATTTGATTTTGTAGATTTTTGGGCAACACTCACCTTATTTTTATCCCAGTACAATTTTAGTATACGGTACTTATTTTCCTTCTGGATCTCTACAATGTAAATAATAAGTAAGTGTCACGATTGAACACGGACAATTAATGAAGTGTGCTGTTTTGCGAACAATTTAAAGGATCAACTGACTGTAACCAATAACATATCTATATAAAGTGTATTTTTTAATATTAAATTCCGCGCGAGCTCTGTGAGCTCTTGGAATGTAAAAAGTATATTGTAAACTTTCATGAATAAACAGGTTGTCTATTGTCTATTGCCAGTAGTGGTGTTTATCCAATCGTCAAATCAAACACATGCACAAACACACAGAACCTTTTTTTAAACATACAGAAGAATTTTTACCGCAAACGTCGGATTCGGGAGTGCGTGTTATACATCCATGAACTTTTTAGGCTCTGTGTGTTTGTGCATGTGTTTGATTTGACGATTGGATATAGCCTACACCACTACTGGGATAAAAATAAAGTGAGTGTTGCCCAAAAACCTACAAAATCAAATAGATTCTACTTCTGCTAATAAAGACCAGTTAAAATTAAAAACCAAAAAAATATTTAAAATTTCTTTTAATAAAACACAAACTATACAATATAAAAATATTACAGAAATGCTTAAACAGTAATGGAATGGTTAAAAATTGGTATTGTACTTTTGAGTCTGAAATAAAGATTAATATAATTTATATAATAAATATTTTATTAAAAAAAACCTTGTATACAACTGCAAACTAGTTTTTTGTTTTGAAACACAATAGATGAAAGTATTTTTAAGTATGCAACTAATGTAATAATAAAACATTAACATACATGCTTAGCAAGCAAGAATCATTAAAAGCAATAAAACTCGAATCAAAAGGTTATTGACTCTAGCTATATGTAAAATTTTATTATAGTGCTCTTTTGAAACTTCACTAGCACTAAAACAATAACTTGGGACAAATTAAATAAAAATATATATAACAGAATTTTATTACAAATGAAATACAAAAAAAACACTTAGGCCAAAAATAAATATATTTTTTATATTGCTCAACCAAAATTGAGTAAAGAGCAAAGAACCACTTTTGGATCTTGTGATGAACTGAGCTTAGTGGTCATAGTGTTCCCATAGTATTGACCTAATCCGTTTGGTACTATTATTACTATTTGATGGAGAAAAATACTTAAGAAACTCTTACAAAGGATTTTGTGTAAATATATAAAAACTCATTAAAGTTTTAAACTCATTTAAGTAGTTTTCTTTGGAAAAGAAAATTTTGTGTTGTGATGTTTTAAAGGGGAATAAAGCAACAAAACCATGATAAATAGATTTAAAATAAAAAATATTCAGGTTTGTTTCGTAAACAATTATTTACATTAAAATTTCAATATGACAAAATGACAGTGTTTAGGTCCATTATTGTTGCAATAACTAAAAAGGAGTTATTTTTGTACTTACAACTTCTAAATCAGGTACAGTACTTAATTAGATCTGAATTTCTATGTAGGTCTTCAACTAACACCTCATTCCTAATATTAAATATTTTACATGCACAAGGTTTGCAGGATTGAGTTCCAGATTTCAAAAATTAGATGCGTTATTGAAATATCTTGATGGCACTCTGAGAGGTTTCACCTAAAATATTTACATATAATATGAGTCATAAAGACACCAAAATATTAAAATAAACATCTTACATTATTTTTACTTGATTAAAAATTACCAACTACTATTACAATTCTAAGTAATGACTAGACTAAATTAAGATAAGTGTTAACTGTAAGGTAGTGGGTAGATTGCACTTTGAGATTATATTTAACATATTTCTCAATTAATTAAAATTTCACAGACAAATGTGTTTAATAATGTTAAGGTCCGACTGCATGGAGCCAAGACAATATTTCCAAGACATTCTAAAGCATACAATTAGGCTTTATTAAAAGTTTCAACAATAATGTAGTATATGATTACATTCTCAAGGCACAAGTGGTGCTAGGTTTAACCATCTGTATTCATTGATAAACCGATATATTTTTTCAGTGTGTGAAATGTTCTGTTGTAGGCAAGAAAATTTATAGTTATTGACAATTGTCAACTATAGAAAGTCAAATGTTCTTGGCTCTTCTGAAATTAAGGTATTTTAAAAACTCACAATACCTCTTTGGTATCATAAATGGATTTCTAACTAAACATTTGTCTCATCTACACACCTAACACTTCGTCATGGAAACGCAACAAGGAAATGACAGTTTTAAGTCGCGCCATTCACTAAAACTCCATCTTCCATACACAAGTACCGGTCCTTCCACACGTGAATGAGGTAACTATTTTCTGGGTTTTCCGCCAGCTTTTCCAGGATCTTACGGAGTCTTCTGAAGTGACCCTGGTCATTTTTGAACTCGAGCAGGACTTTCATGCTGCTCGCCGCAACACACTGTTCGGGAGCATGATGCTCGTAACTCTTGTCATACTTCAGCACCTGATACAGATCCCAAGTGTGATGGTCCTTTAGGAAGGCCTCACAGACCAACATGCAATATCTGATCATGGGATCGGACAGCTTCAAAACTGAATTTGAATTCAAGTTGAGTGCTTCTTGGAGTTTGATGACTTTTTCAAAATAATCTATTATTTCTTTTCTTGGTCTCGCAAGCATGAGGGGTGTCACTCCTTCTTTGTTTTTCTTCCTCAACAGACAAATCCCTGAAATTAAAATAACACAAAAACAAATAGATATGGGGTGGAAATACAAAAAAATAACAATTATACATTTTTAAGATAAAGTAAATACATAAATCTGGCTTTCATGTATGTTTTCATTCCTTTGATTTATTATTGATTCATGGCAAACACTAATTACAATGAACCTTAAAATATGGGTATTCAAAATAAGTCAGACACATGGAATGATTTTTGTTTAAAGTAAATAAATAGGCAGAAAAACTACACATTTTTATTTTTATGCATCTACCTTGTTACAATGTTTGACAAAGTGCCGAATGAAGGGAGATGTTTCTAATGTAAAGAAAAATAATGTCTAAAAACTGACCATAAATGTTTTAGATTTGTTTGAATGAATAGAAAAGATTGTAACTAAAAACTGAAAGCTCAGTACCAAATTTGTCAATCAAAATATTAGCCTTAAGACTAGGGTTTTGCCATTTGCGTCTCAACAGGGGTTGGAGTGCCAACATGTTGGACTTATTTCCAATGAGAGCCATGTTTAACTTATACCTGCCTTTTGTCACATAATTTTTATATTTTTTGTCCAACTTGTATTTCAATCTCAATTAAATTGACCATTCCATTGCAAGATTGATTCTTTGTAAAGATTTTATAACCCCTGTAAAAAATGTTTTGAAAGTAGTAAAAAATTGATTTGTTCTTTCCAAAACCAATTCTTGTTATCAAAAATATCCTACACAATCGATATCAATCTCAATGAACCATTTAGAGCTATAGACCATTATTTTTTTATAACAAATAAATGGAATTATTGTGTTTCCTGTTAAACGTTCCTCTTATGGAGAATTAATGGTATCAGAATTGACGAACTGACTCCAACTTCACACCAATAAATTAAGGCTTCTCACCTTAACGGTAAGTACTTGCAATTGCTAAAATTGACCTGTCGTACAAATAAAAATTAAGGCCTGTTACACATCAAAGTGGCACATCTGCTACGAGGAGGCAAAAGCGTCTAGCACAGTCGCATCACTTGGCAGAGGTTGTGCCTCTGCCAGTGATGCGACTGCGCTAGACGCTTTTGCCTCCGCGTAGCAGATGCGCCACTTCCATGTGTAACAGGCCTTAGTGTAAATGCAATTCAAACCTCCGTATTGCAGCAGCATGTGGCACATATGGATGCTGTGGGCCTCCACTGCCTCGTGCAGAGGGGTGGTTCCGTCGTTGTTCTGGGCTCCTACGTCCACCCCTTGCCGTCCTGAACCTGCCACAAACGTTCGTGGTAACCACTGTGACAATGGATCTTAATTGCAGGGCATATTGATAACAAAGTCTGCTTTGCCGAAAATTATTGGGTCTCAATGTTAAGGCTCTTTGCCTGTGGCTCAAATGAAAAAAATTAAGATCAACATTTATGTGTAGGCTATGTTACTGAACAAGGCCTTGATCAAATTCTACTTTTGATCTTCTACTTTTTCAAATTCCTTAATGAGATTATTACGGTATAATGAGGACATTAGGTAAACGTGTCTCTTTATTACAGAACAATAAATATTACTCCAAGGATTTTTTTAATGAGCCAAGATTATAAATCTGTCATAATCAGGTTAATTATTTATATAGACAAGCATGATTCTTTCCTCCTTTTTTCTCAGCTTGTGTGCATCATAGGAAAAAGCTGCACATATTGTTAGAAAGGTAGTGGGCTCTAGATGAGCATATCCCATTATAATTAGAATCGACCCGCAGGGCTCGAAGCTTTTGGGGCTTTGAAGCTTTCAAAGTTAAGTCTTATGAAAAAAGTTCTAGTAATTAAATCACTATTCAGGTGTTGTAACAAAAAAAGCTAAAAAACAGTAAGAACAGAAATTTGATAGGTAACATATTTTTTATAAGTCCAGATCAACTGAATTTTAGACAGGAATCTCTAATGTAAATTAGTTGATGAAAATATTATGTTGTATTTGTTTTGGAATTAAATAATTTGATTTGAATTCAAAATAAGCAAAAGACAGGAACCACAAAAACAGGTCTTGTTCAGGTGCCTGTGGTAGACTGAGGAGTTGGACTACTTGTAGTAAATGTCCGACTACGGCATATCACTGACCGGTCGGTGGCTGGAACCGCAACAAAAGCTCTATCTTGTCCTGGTCCCTGTGGTAGACAGAGTGCAGCGATAGTGGTACTTGACGTTACCATCAACCTAAACTATGTCCGACTACGGCACATCACTGACACGCCGGTCGCTGGAACCGCAGCAAAAGCTTTATCTTGTACAGGTCCCTGTGGTAGACAGAGTGCAGCGATAGTGGTACTTGACGTTACCATCAACCTAAACTATGTCCGACTACGGCACATCGCTGACACGCCGGTCGCTGGAACCGCAGCAAAAGCTTTATCTTGTCCAGGTCCGTGTGGTGGACAGAGTGCAGCGATAGTGGTACTTGACGTTACCATCAACCTAAACTATGTCCGACTACGGCACATCACTGACACGCCGGTCGCTGGAACCGCAGCAAAAGCTTTATCTTGTACAGGTCCCTGTGGTGGACAGAGTGCAGCGATAGTGGTACTTGACGTTACCATCAACCTAAACTATGTCCGACTACGGCACATCACTGACACGCCGGTCGCTGGAACCGCAGCAAAAGCTTTATCTTGTACAGGTCCCTGTGGTAGACAGAGTGCAGCGATAGTGGTACTTGACGTTACCGTCAACCTAAACTATGTCCGACTACGGCACATCGCTGACACGCCGGTCGCTGGAACCGCAGCAAAAGCTTTATCTTGTACAGGTCCCTGTGGTAGACAGAGTGCAGCGATAGTGGTACTTGACGTTACCGTCAACCTAAACTATGTCCGACTACGGCACATCGCTGACACGCCGGTCGCTGGAACCGCAGCAAAAGCTTTATCTTGTACAGGTCCCTGTGGTAGACAGAGTGCAGCGATAGTGGTACTTGACGTTACCGTCAACCTAAACTATGTCCGACTACGGCACATCACTGACACGCCGGTCGCTGGAACCGCAGCAAAAGCTTTATCTTGTACAGGTCCCTGTGGTAGACAGAGTGCAGCGATAGTGGTACTTGACGTTACCGTCAACCTAAACTATGTCCGACTACGGCACATCACTGACACGCCGGTCGCTGGAACCGCAGAAAAAGCTCTATCTTGTCCAGGTCCCTGTGGTGGACAGAGTTCAGCGATAGTGGTATCTGACGTTGCCGTCAACCTAAACTACGTCCGACTACGGTACATCACTGACCCGCCGGTGGCTGGAACCGCAACAAAAGCTCTATCTTGTCCAGGTCCGTGTGGTGGACAGAGTTCAGCGATAGTGGTATCTGACGTTGCCGTCAACTTAAACTACGTCCAACTATGGCACATCGCTGACCCGCCGGTGGCTGGAACCGCAGCAAAAGCTTTATCTTGTACAGGTCCCTGTGGTGGACAGAGTGCAGCGATAGTGGTACTTGACGTTACCATCAACCTAAACTACGTCCAACTATGGCACATCGCTGACCCGCCGGTGGCTGGAACCGCAGCAAAAGCTTTATCTTGTACAGGTCCCTGTGGTGGACAGAGTTCAGCGATAGTGGTATCTGACGTTGCCGTCAACTTAAACTACGTCCAACTATGGCACATCGCTGACCCGCCGGTGGCTGGAACCGCAGCAAAAGCTTTATCTTGTACAGGTCCCTGTGGTGGACAGAGTGCAGCGATAGTGGTACTTGACGTTACCATCAACCTAAACTACGTCCAACTATGGCACATCGCTGACCCGCCGGTGGCTGGAACCGCAGCAAAAGCTTTATCTTGTACAGGTCCCTGTGGTGGACAGAGTGCAGCGATAGTGGTACTTGACGTTACCATCAACCTAAACTACGTCCGACTACGGCACATCGCTGACCCGCCGGTGCCTGGAACCGCAGCAAAAGCTCTGTCTTGTACAGGTCCCTGTGGTGGACAGAGTGCAGCAAAAGAGGTATCTGACGTTGCCGTCAACCTAAACTACATCCGACTACGGCACATCACTGACCCGCCGGTGGCTGGAACCGCAGCAAAAGCTCTGTCTTGTACAGGTCCCTGTGGTGGACGGCCTCGTGCAGAGGAGTCCAGCCGTAATTGTCCTTGGCGTTGACGTCGGTCTCTGGTAGGGCTAAGACGCACTCTACGTCCTCCACGCTGTACTGCTTCTTCTTGCACATCTCGTGGAGCAGCGTCTCTCCTGGGGGTCAAAATACCACTTGTTGACCGAAACTTGTCAAAATTAAATCTGTTTTCACTCGGGAAGCTTTTAAAGATCAATGGTTTTTCAAGAACTTAATACTGTCTTGTTTTTACTTCTTATTAACAAGACTACAAAAAATTTAGAATATAACAATGTAAATATTACTCTAGTTTCCAAAATCAGTATTCACAGGTATGAGCTGCTTAACACGTTCATTGCGCGGGGCAGGAATTTACGCCCGGTGCGGATGGCACCACGTGCGTGGGGCAGGAATTGTCGCCCCCCTCCCATGCCAACAACCTTGCTTCAGTGTGCGCCCAGCGTCGTTCGCGTGACCTATTCCCGCGTTTATTTCATGGTTTACTTTCAGCGCACTTCACTTCTGGTTCGGCCATTTCGTTCTTTCTCAGTGCGTTGTTTACTTAACTAATGTGTTGTGCGGAGTGTTGACATAGTTTGTGTGCAACGGAGCTACTCAATGAGAGTGAATCGATTGAAAACGTGTTTTCTGAGAATGAGGAGGATTCAGAATCCAGCTCTGGGAGTTAAGACGAGGATGACGACGACATCACCCCTGTCGACATGGTGGGATTACGTGGCCTACCATTCACAGGTGAACCTGGTCTTCGTGTACCCATACGAGGTAATAATAAACCAATTGAACCACCAGTTTGAAGAAGGGAACAAGTCCGAAAATGTGATTTTCGGGAAACTAAAAAAAACTGTATAACTTTTTTATTTGCAAATATTTTTTTACCAAATTTTGACAATATCTTCTTTTAGTCAATGGGTTCAATGTGATAAAATTAAATTTTTATTTGGTTGGCCCAAAAATGACTTATGGCAGTTAAAACGCATTGGATTTGTTTCCTTCTTCAAACTGACGAAGTGAAAATGGAATTAAACCAGCAAAGTTGGCTCTACCAACATGTAAAAACTTCAAACCTTTGTATTATTTCCTTCTTTTACACTTTAAAATGGGTTTACACCCAAAACCTAAAAATTAGGGTGTTATGGAAAATATGTTAAGTAAAAAACCCTTAAACATTATATGTGGTGACTAGAATAGGCTACTGGAATAAAAACAAAAAATTAAATAAATTTGTAAAAACCTTATATTTTACAAAAACGTTAGGCCTACTTCTAAACCTTTTACATAAAAGAAAGAAAAGTTCGTATAGGCCTATCCAAAAGTAGGAGCCAAATGAAACTTACTAGTTTAAAATGTAAACGAAAAGATAAAACTTGTTAGGCCTATCTGGCTTTACTCATCCACTTCACTATCATAACCGTCATTAGCTTGATCTTCACCAGAAGTTGGCCTCGTGACGATTTCTTCATAAAATCGTTTGTGTTCATCTGGGATGTACTGAATAATCTTAACGACATCCTGAGCCTTCTTCTGCTTCAACGGGATTTTCCTTCCGTACGATTTGTCTTCTGGGATTTGGATTACTGTACGGTGTTTCTGTAGCAAGAAAGTGCTACTAGTTAAACCGTTAATATATTCATATGCTTTTACATAACCTGCTGGCAATGTATATTCCAGCTGTTTGCATTTAGAAATCAAAAATGGCATCCCATCTCGTGATTTTACTGTTTTTTTGAAATTTTTTGTTCTCCAGTTCTTGAAATCTAGAATGTTTTCTGAAGAAACTTGAGTAACATTAAAACCAGTCTTCCTAGAAGTTTTGATAAGGTCTGCATACTGTTCAGGAGTATAGATACGATCTAATTTTCTGATTTTCCTTTTAGCCACTCCAAAGTTTCGGTCGCACTGAAGAAAAGAATGACCTCGAACTGGGAAGTATTGATATATTTTTTTAAATCTTCCTATTGCGACCAAAGCAAGGAAAAAAGCTACCAACGTATGATTACGGTTTTGGCCTCCGCATGCATCACTGAACACATGAAGGACTTTTATATCTGGGCTTAGGCTTTTGATTTTCAACCATAACAAGCTACAAACCTCGTCAGGACCACGTTTAGCTTCGCCCTCTGGGTAAACATAAAAGTCAGCAGTCTTTGCTTTAATGTCATGACAGCAAAACACATAAAGCCAAAGTTTCCTTAAGTAAAACATTTCTTGGACGGGTATTTTCGGGAGGGGGAGATTTTGCATATAGTCAAACACTATTGCTCCTACCTCAGGATCATTTTCACAGAGAGTCTTTACTTCTTTCTGTTTATCGTAAAATTTTTTTGCTCGACGAAGATGAACAACCTTTTCTGCCACAGCAACACGCTTAGCATTTTCATTTAGAAATGGGCTTCTAATTTTAGCAGCTAGCTCTTCACACGTGCTACAAACATCAATCTGTAGACGCCCGAATCTGTAACCATGATTTTCATTGTAATACTTTCTGTAATAATCATACTTCAAGCTGTTGGCAATAATAGGATATCTGTTGCAAAAGAGTTCGTACAAGGTCTTGATGTTTAGGTCAGCACTCAAATATTTTGTATGCTTGTTACCGTAATGGGTTTCTTTTAAAGGGAATTCCTTAATGTGTTCATCGATCAAATTTTGAACCTCTTCAGATATTGCATTTCCTCGATTTAAGTGCTTACCTCTCTTATCAGTAGGCGTACTACCTTGAGCCAACAAAGATGTCAGTCTAAAGATTGCTTTATTTTTTACACAATACAAAATGGAAAATGCTTTCTTGCATACGCATTTGCGTTCGGAGCCTTTTTTCACATGGTAAACAAAAGTGCTATCACGTTTGAGAGGTTGTTCTTTTGTAGAACGCCTACGTACTGGTGATTTGCGGTCGATCAAACCCATCAAAAAAATATCTTGCTCATTTTTTGATGGAATATCAAGATAGGTTTTTAAACAAGTTAGTCTTTCATATGCATCAAACTTCTCAGTGCATTTATTTTTACACGAACAATCCCTATCGTCATTGGACTTAGCAGGTACCCTAACACCGGTTGTAATACTCACATATTCTTCACCTCGAAGTCTCTTATTCTTTTGTACCTCGTTTTTGTACGTTTCTGGGTGACGAACACCTTTCTTTCTTTTCACAGGAGTCAACGGGGTTTCATCACTTTCAGACATTTCACTTTTATTGACAACACCAATGTATATTTAACACAGTTTTAGAACATGAAAAACTTCTGCACGAAATGTATATTTTACCTACAGATGAAAATAACACAACTTAGTAAGTTTTAGGTTAAGATTATTCTGAATACTAACAAAACAATGCAATAACAGCTGTCACCTGGAGTGGAGTGCTGTCAGCTGGAGAGCAGTACTGCCAACAGTATGAGTTTGAAGAAGGGAACAAGGACCGGACTTGTTCCCTTCTTACAACTCACGCAAAATTTTGTGGCTAATATCACCATGATCCGAGTGGTTTTTGTTCCTTTCTTATAGCTAGCAATGTGCGCCTATGATAGTAGATTAATTTTATGCAATAAAAAAAAATTTGGATTTTTGGCGCTTGTTCCCTTCTTCTAACTGCTGGTTCAATTGATTGGTTCCGTTTGTTGTTAGATATTGTATTCCTACAGAATATTGTGTGACTGTGGGCGTGTGGGGCTGAAAAGTAGTTAGGAATTGGACAAGGGCCAGCACCAGGACCTAAGGACGTGAATTCCCACCCCGGACGTGATGTCACCAATTTCAGCCAAAATTGACACTGAGGCATCTAGATTCAACATTTTGGACATCCTGACATCATTTTTGAGTAAGTAATCACATTATAATTTTTTAGCATTTTAGGGTTGTAATACTCATAATTTTTAGCAATGAACGTGTTAAAGCAAAGCCCCAAAAACTCAACACAGGGTGGATTTTGGCTCTGTCATGTTTGGTGAGTTTTCTTACTTTCCCATAGTTATATCAATTCCAATACTAACTGATTCAAATCATCTATCTCGGTGATAATTAGCTGCAGAAAAATTGTCCTAACTGATATTACAGCATAATATAGACCAGTATACTGATGGATATCAAATCAATGGTCAAACTTTGGGAAAACAGTCCCTTCTGCCATCATTTTGCCTTTATTGACCGTGATTTTCATGTTATGGCAACGATCAAGCCACGGAAAGACTCCAAAATAGCGAGTGGAAAGTCACAATCGCACAATCAAGCACCGTGAGGGTGTAAAGAGATGTTAAGTAATTAAGTTAAAGTGGGAGTAGAACTCGGGTTTCAACGAATTGCATTCCTGGAATATCCCTGCTGATGGGCAAGGTCATAGTGAGTTGGGTTCTCAATGTGAACTATTGGTAACCATCAAAGGTGTTCAGTATAAACTTTGTACAACATTATATTAATAAGCGTCTTTAGTGGAAGAGTACAGTCTTTTTAGTCTAACATTCGTTCAAGTGCCACATTAGGTAATCCCAAAATCTCGATGAAATTTTTAAAGTAAGGTACCATAAGAAATTCTTTCAGCCTTAAAGTCATACAAAATATATTTCAGGCTTTGAGAGTGGGTCTAAATCAGCTTCACATCCGTCTTCACATGAGTAAATACCCCCGTCGCAGCAGACCTGCGAACTCAGCGAATTTCCAATGCAATTTCATATTTTTTACTTTCCCCATAAAAACACCATTGGATCGAGTATGTAGGTTTGCTGCCATGGGGTGTTGTTAGATAATCTAAGTTAATCAATAATTCGTGAATGTAAACACAAAATTGTATCAAGTTCTGGCAATTTTTTATATTCCCCATAAACCCCATGGGGGTGAGTATGTAGGTTTGCCGCCATATGGGTTTTGTAAGAAAGTATAAGTTAAACCCTACCTAGATAATGTACATACCAAATTTGATTAAGTTATGTCAATAAATAAGCAAGATATAGGGTTTTCTTGATTTCCCATAAGAATAACATGGAAAACATATTTTTGGGTTTTCTCCGTAACCAGTTATGCTAAGATAAAAATTCAAAATACCAAATTGTTTGTTTTTTTAAGCTCTTTTAAACGGTTTTGGTTAAACTTGATGAATTTTGAAAATGAAGGTCCAAAAATGCCAAAAACCCATTTTTCACCCCTTTGAAACCCCATAAAACCCCTTTCCCATAACCCGACAGTGCTGGTTCGCGAACTCATGAAAATAGACCTGGTCTTACACCTTCATACCAAATTTCATCAAAATCGGAGGTCCCTTTCAAAAGTTATCAGTACCACGGACACATATATATATATATATATATATAGATATATATATACAGTACACTCTCGTTCATCGGAACTAATGTGGCGGACGGCCGGTTCGGATGTCAAAAAATTCCGATGAAGCGGAGTCCGTCGTGAGTCATCATTTCCGCCCGTACGGTGAACTATCGTGATTGTATTCACTCTTGTTTTTAAGATAACACAAGAGGTTTTATGAAAATAAGGCACTCAAACTTTAAACATGGTAACAATGAACAGATAGGAATAAAAACAACGCAGGAAATAAAGATCCAAAATCTTTATTCTCATATTCCAGCAGTCAACTGACTTCCACGTACAGGTGCAGTCGCGACGCGAGACAGACTGAAGGACAGTTTGGGAAGCGGTCGAACCGGATGTTCACTTCCTGCCCCTTCCTCTTTCTATTTTGTGCGAATACTCCACGGCCTCGTAAATCACATCGATGGGTACAGATTATGGAAAACGCCTGATGACGTTTGATGCAAAATGTGATACTTCACTGTTGTGCGGATAGAACGAATGGAAATTGAAGGCGCTAAAACGGAAAAATTATTTATTTCGTAAGAAAAAAAATTAATAATATCCAGATTTTCAGTTCCGATGAAGCGGAGTTCCGATGTCACCGAGTCCGATGAACGAGAGTGTACTGTATATATATATATATATATATATACATATATATGAAAATGAACGAACGGTGTTTTTGGCTTCTGGGGACCTCAAAATGAAAAAGTAAAGTGGTCCCGGGCTTAGGTCTTACCATGGCTACTACCGTAATAGCGTATTCCCTATAGGGAAATTCGCTAAAATGGAAAGTATTACTTTAAACGTGCTCATAACTTGTAGCCAAAGCACCTAGCGCTGAAAATATACGCCTATCTTGAGTAGATATTGACGTTGCATACATAGACTGCTTGACAATAGCTACATTTGAAACTGATTTATGGGGGCAAGGTTCTGGCTCGATCACAAGGGGGGGGGGGGATATCAGGGGGATGTAATAATATCATACAAATTACAAAATATATAGGTAAGTGTGCTATTGAGAATCTACTGTAAAATCGGGACATAAAAACAATTTCAGAGAGAAGTTTATAGATTAGGATGCACTTAATACTAATAGTATTTAATATTTAGGATAGTAATTTTCTTACCATACTTATTTTTTTTCCTTGACCTCTTCATTAGTTTATCCGAAAAAAATAGTAGTTTTTCTGGATCCGGTTCAATCTGCAATAATAATCACAAGGTAGTAAACGATATATTTATAGTTGCCACTGGAATTAAATAAAAAGTTAAGTGCCACTACAAATTGTATTTTTAAAAGTTATTTGAACCTTTCGAGTTAATTTGGTGAGAAGATAGAGAATTGGAGTAACAAAAAAGTTCTGCTATACAAGTTACCTGCAACTTGAATAAGAAAGAAAATGCAAATTCATCATTCCAAGAGACTGTTTTACTAATGCATGCAATTTTGTTATGTTTCAGATTTTACTAAAAGGACTTAACAACTTTAAAAACGTATAAAGCGTACATTGATTAAGAGAATGTAAGGTACATAGGTGATTGAAGTGTCAATTTAAAGGAGAATACTCCTAATTTTGACACTATTTCACCAGCATCAAATTCCTTTAGCTATAGTCGGCGGCAATAGAACGGGTCAAGGTAAAGTTTCCAATAAGCCAGCTGATTATTTTTCTCATTTAGCTGCATGTGAAATTTATTTATTTAGCTTGACCTTGACCCACCTATTTATTGCCATCGACTATAGTTCCAACTGTGCTTACTGTGTGTTTTAATTTGAAGAAACAAAATTCTATAAAACATTTGTTCTTATAATATGAAGTATTATTAGGAGAATCTTTGGCGGACTTGGTCTGGAACTTATGCTGAAGTTGCTGACTTTATTTCTTCAAACCGCAGCAGGGTAAACATTTAAGTATTTTCTCAGTCAACTGTAACAATAGATTTCAAAAAAGGTTTTGTTTCTTGAACTAAGGTTAGATTCTATAAAATATTTATCTAAGGACAAACCTTTACTAAATCTTGTTCAAGTTTTTCTGGACTTATAACATGAGTGTGAATGATGTCAACCTGAAAAAGATAAAATAAATGATGCATTGCAGTGCAGTTATGTTAGTAATGTTGTAACTGGTGGAAGGGAAGACCCTGGCCGAACACCAAAGCATGTCTGCCTCTAATGGGAATTTTGAATAAGTCCCCAGAAGGACAGGATATAGTATTGTATTGAAAGGAAAGGGCGGGAAACAGGATAGCAAATGACCAATTGACCACTCAGAGGGCCGACTCACGAGCTCATGAGACAACTGATTTCCAGGCCCTATGGTGCGTTTCAAATAGCTAAGTATGGGTAATTTGCCTCCCATTTATTTTGGCACCCACTGTAAATTGGTTAGAAGATTCTCCAAAATTTCTTGGTTCTTGTGGGGTATGTTTCTTTACCTTATTATGTCCCTGTTACTGTTTGTGAAACTACCAGTGATACAACTTCTATCACTAAACTGCTGTTCAAAATTCTCTATTACTTCCCCATTACATGCTAATTCTTTGAACCAGCATGCTTCACTGACTGAAAATGTTAGTTGTCAAGTTTTCTTCAATGTCAAATGTTCTAGAATATCAACTTGGGTTACTTTATCCTTTTGGTTCTCGATCAAAGCTTACATTACATTGTCATGAAAGAATATTATTTAAGTTTCAGATTGTGAGTATCTACCATATTCAGTTACGTTAAAAGTGTCTACTAAAAGAGAATTTAAAATCATAATATTACCATTTGAACATTGACACAATCTTTAACAACCCTTTATTAGACTATTTGAGTAAACCACAGACTACTAGAGGAAAATTTAATGTAAAAAAATAAAGTTGTTGACTTACTCACCACAGCTTGGATGCCTGATGCCAAGTCCAAATTGAGATGTGAGTTGACGACAGCGAGGGTCACCGTCTGCTGCAGCCAAGGCGGCCGCAGCGACTGCAGCCGACACAGACGCTCGCTCTCGTCCCAGTCTCCTAAAGGACACAACAGGTCAACACAGTATTGACATCATACAGCCATCTTTAGAGGAGAGAAATGGAAAAGATTTGGCTTGGTAATTCTCAAAATTAAAGGACCACCTACAATTATCTCCCACAAAATTTTCTTGATGAAAAATTTCCTAACTGGAAAAGACTGTAAGATTATTTTTACAATGTCATACGTGAATGCAATCTCTAAGATTGCAAATAGTGTCACCAGGGGTGCGGAATATGTCCGATGAGGCAATCCAGGATTGGGGGAAATTTTAAGGTGTCTGGGGAAATTTTTATTTTTTTGTGATTTTGATCTCGCTTATATTTTAATATTATCTATAATTCTCCAATTATGAGATTTGCTTTAATTTTTTTTTTATTGTTAGAGTGTCTCTGAACATAGAGAGCAATAAAAATATCTGACAATTTCAAATAACAACTTTTATGTTTGTAAGAATTTTACATGCATACAACTTATTATAAATAACAAACACAAGCTAAAACACAAAATGAAGCCTTTATTAAAAGTTAAAAGCAAGTTTAAGGCTCACCTAGAACATGAGGGTGAATAATAAAAAGAATATCTCATTCGATTTCTAGCCATACACTCTTTAAGCCTTGTTTCAAAACTAAAGTACACTTCCAAAATTACAATATTTATTTAAAAGATCTCCTTTGTCAAGCCGACAATAATCAATTATTTTTGCTACTCCCTACACTTGACAAAATAGTATTCCTCAACATATTTCTTATTATTATTTTTTTGTTTAGTTCAATTATGTCCATTGTTCAGCAAATTAATATGCCAAAGTAGGCCTACATATTTTATAGTCCGGGGGACGCAAATTAGTAACTAGATATTGTTTTACAAATATTTTGTTCAATAAAACAACTAATCTAATATAAAATTTACCCTTAATAAATTCCTCAAAAACAGATGAAGAAAATTCTTCACATTCCACAGTGAGCGTGGGGTATTTCCACACTTTTGGTGCACTGTGCTTGAAAAGGTGAATCGTTTCTGCCATTAGACCTATGAGTCTCTGAAAATTAACAAAGCATATTCAGTATCTTATTTGTGCCTTGGTTATTATTCTAAGAGCAATTGTATGTCAAGTAGAACCTCCCATATCCGACCATGACGGCCATGGTTGGAACGGCCAAAATGTCGGGATATTGGGAAGAGCAAATGAAACAAGTTTCCTAGGTAGAAAAACATCTATACCTAATGTAATACAACTTTATTAAACCTGTAATAATTAAAACATCAAGATGTATATAATAACTGAAAAATTACAATATTTACAAATAATTGTCTTTAAAAATAACAAGGAATTTCACATTTTGACGGGCTTAGTAACGACGGGAGCACGGAAATCACAGTTTTCAATTTGTGAAAAACAGACAAAAAATTAGCTATGATTTGTTTTTGTAGGACAATTAGATCAAAAACCGATATATTGTACTAGGGAACTAATATGGTCGTAAATCAGATAAGCGATCGCTGGCCGGCCGGATGCCAAACAATAGAGCTCTTATCGGCAGGTGTTCCTCGCATTCCATCTATCGTCTCATTTTACAATTGTATTGTTATCTCCCTAACCGGACATTTTTTCCTTTGTGATAGATTTCTGTTCAACTTTTTATCTTTAATTAGTCAAAAAACCAATAAACCGAAAACCGACATGTGTTATCAATGCTCGGTTTTTTTGTCAAGAACCGGTAAAACCGACAACCAACATTAACAACCGACCCATCTCTAATTATAATATTTATTAACACTAAGGAATGAAGTTGTTCATTAAACCAAGGCCATCCATCTAGTGCCACCGGAGGAAAACATTCATTGTTTCAGCAATCCCCAAGTAAAATAATACCCCCTGATGATCAGTACAGTTTTGTTTCCAAAATTTCAGGACCATCCATTTCCAAGTAAGTTTTTATTTTGCACAGACCTATCACTCTAGTTTTTTATCATACTGTATTATTATAGGCTATTTAATTTTTTTTAAGTTGTAGATTTAATTTCCAAAACCTTTATCTTACCGAGAGCTGTTTCCAGGTGTCCTTGTTGTTCGTTGACACGTAAAATCTCAAAATTCTTTGGCGAAAAGCATCATCGACAAGTTCTTTAATCAGGGGCTCCTGTGTCTCACAAATGCCCTTCATAGAATCCTTCAGCCTCGAGACACAAATCTGAAAAAAATGGATAACTATTATTGGTTTCCAGTGAGCACACACTACACCCACCAATTATACATAACCTATGACAGTTTTCCATTACTGGACCTATTCTCACACTTCATGTAGGAACATGTTCTTCTTCCTCCTACTTTAGAGTTCATTTTGAACTCCGAGTAAACAGATATGAAAATAGCGGCATACCATGACGACACACGTCAATCTAAATCTATAAAAGAGGAAGTATGTATATATATAAATATATATGTATGTTGCCTATAGACTCTGAAACCGCTTAACAGATCGTAATGAAACTTTCAGGCATTATTAAGCAGTATTCAAGGATGGTTTGAGTGAAGTTTGGTGAAAATCTGTCCAAAGGGCTTGACCCAGAGGGCATACAATGGTGCAGTGTCAGGTTTTAGAAATTTAGTGTTTACAAAATGAACTGCTGTAATTAAAAAATTTGAAAGTTTCATTCAAGCAGATGCTTATAATCATAGAAGTAACCAGGTGTGAGGTATAATGTTGATGTTTGTGTTGTCTTTACGGCTCCGCCCTACGGAAGCTCACAGTTACACTAAAGCCTACAGGTGATGAAATTTGACATGGACGATTCTCTTTGTCCATAGGTGCACCATAGGTTCATAGGTTTAGCAAATATAGTTTTTTAAGCTCTTTAGGGCTCCACCCCACTGGACTTCAAAATTACTTTAGGACCACCGGGGTTGAAATTTGATGGACGATGCTCTTTACCCATAGGTACTCACTAAGAAACCATTTTGCAAATATAGTTTTTTAAGCTCTTTAGGGCTCCACCCCACTGGACTTCAAAATTACTTTAGGGCCACCGGTGTTGAAATTATGTGGATCATTCTTTTTGTCCATAGGTACTCACTAGGAAACGGTTTTGCAAATATAGTTTTTTAAGCTCTTTAGGGCTCCACCCCACTGGACTTCAAAATTACTTTAGGGCCAACGGGGTTGAAATTTGATGGACGATGCTCTTTACTCATAGGTGCTTACTAAGAAATAGTTTTGCAAAAATAGTTTTTTAAGATCTTTAGAGCTCCGCCCCACTGGACTTTAAAATCACTTTAGGGCCACCGGGGTTGAAATTATGTGGATGATTCTTTTTGTTCATAGGTGCTCACTAAGAAACGGTTTTGCACATATAGTTTTTAAGCACTTTAGGGCTCCGCCCCACTGGACTTTAAAATTACTTTAGGGCCACTGGGGTTGAAATTTGATGTACGATTCTTTTTGTTCATAGCTACTCACTAGGAAACTGTTTTGCAAATTTTAATTTTTAAGCTCTTTAGGGCTTCGCCCTACTGGACTTGAAATTACTTTAGGGCCACCATGGTTGAAATTTTACTTGGACATGCCTCTTTGCTCATAGGTACTCACCAAGAATGGTTTTGCAAATATATTTTTTAGTAGGGCTGTGCTCCACTGGACTTTAATAGTATATTTCGTCACAAGGGCCGAAAGTGGCGTTTTGCCAGCCCCGAGATCGTGTTTCAAGTTCGAGACGAAGTCGAGAACTTGAAACGATCGAGGGTTGGCAAAACGCTTTCGGCCCGAGTTACGAACGATATTTTTCATCACACTACACAATTCAATAAATTCTAAACAAGTGGAAACATTACTTTTTCGTCCATAACAAACAAAACATAACATCAACTAACCTAGCGAGATGTACTGCTTGAGTTTCCGGTTGCT
Organism: Neoaliturus tenellus; assembly: GCA_030545055.2. NCBI lineage: Eukaryota > Metazoa > Arthropoda > Insecta > Hemiptera > Cicadellidae > Neoaliturus > Neoaliturus tenellus. Next base: position 23,177,177 of record CM061537.1, on the reverse strand, counting down.
AGGCAAACAATTCATTTCATTGTTGCAGTCACATGTTTTTGTGATACAACGTGTTGTGAATGTTTTTATGTAAGGTCTAGGCCAGCTGATTTTGCAGGCGTAGGCCGAAAAATTTTGCCGGCCTAGGCCGGCAAAACAGGTGTTTCGACGGTAGAAACGAGGGTCGAAAACAGGTGATATCGATGTAGTGTGATGAAAAATTAATTTAGGGCCTCCGCGGTTGAAATTTGACATGGACGTGCCTCTTTGCTCATAGGTGCTCTTGCATTTGCAATTACAATCAATAAGATACAAGGCAAACTTTGACTATTCTGGGTTTAAATTTGCAAAATGCCTGTTTATCCTTTGGCCTTACAGTAATATTAATATACTTACTTTCTATGCCATTGAATTTTTTTGTTACATTAAAAAACATAAAACTTATCTTTTTTTGTTATATTAAAATAGCTTTATGTAAACAACTTAATTTGAGCGCAGCAACGCGCGCCGGGTAACTGCTAGTCTATTATAAAACATAACTATTAACACATTCGCTGCTAATGGCACAGTACTGTGTCATGAAAATCTGTACGCTCACCCTAATGGCACAGTACTGTGCCATCCTACAATGCACTCATCATTTGTATTTTGTGAGGTTAGCTCCTGGCGGAGTTAGTTGTATACCACGTTAGCGTGGGGGGTAGGCTTTACCTTAGGGCTGAGCAGTTCCCGCGTCGCGGCGACAGCAGCGCTGTAGCGGTGGGAACAGTAAAGTGCCACGCCTGCACTCATTGCCACCATTCCTGTCAGTGTGAAGTTTGCCTTTGTCGCGGACAGACGAGTATAAAACTATGTTTAAAGCACCTCAAAAACTATACTTTTGTGCGCAGTGCCCTGGGGAGCCCGGACTATGCCCTATGCCGTGCTACGAAAAATACCATGTTTAGTGATAAACAATGAGAATAGATTAGGGTAGTTAATTTCAAAACATTTTAAATAACCCCCCTTTGTGTTTTTCATTCATAATTTTATTATCTTTATTGTGTTTTACTCAAATAAACAAATACTTCTTTCAATTTTAGTACATTCTTTTCACCTGTATGCTGATGGCACAGTACTGTGCCATAAATATGACGTCACGAAATGACGTCATAAACACAACGGATAACATTTTGGACCTCTGTGCCTTAATTATGTCATATAAAGGAATGTTTTGGTACAATAAAATTTTTCAGCTCCTGGGGAAGGTTTTATGTTTTTATTAGCCGCAGCGAATGTGTTAATGTTTATATTTTGGGATTTAGAAACGAGATCATTCTTGTGCATTGTACCTCATGCTATGCACATTTTTTACAGTTCCTAAAACTAGTTATATCTGTAATTAATGTGATTATGGGTAATAAATCTTTATAATTGATGTGAATACATGTATTATATAATGAAATGGGATATTGAAGGAAGAGAAAGGGTGAGGCACGGGACAGACTGTCTACTCATGTTCCAGCTAGGGGTTTTCATGCCCATAGCATTTCTACTCACCCCCTGCCGTCTACATATATTCCAGTTAGGGATTAAGCATGCAGTTCGCATTAACCCCCCGCTGTCTTGAACATGAATGGGGTTTGAAGGAAGGGAAATTGTCATAGTAGACAGCCAAAAGACTTACCACAGTGTTATGACAACTTCGTTTGCTGTACCCAATGTCAACTTTGCAACTAGTATAAACCAGTTTTAAAGTTGTCCTGGGATACAAGAAAGGTATATTTGTATGTATGTACGTATGTATGTAAGTATGTTAGCACACGGATTTCAAAAATGGCTCGAACGATTTTTTTTGCAGGTCTCCATGTCAGAAAAAACCTTGTTTCTTTACAATCTGTAATTGAAATTTAAAAATTTGAACATTGGTCTATGGAATTAAAAATCAAAACAAAGAAATAATGAAAACAGCTGACTCAACTGTCAATGTGCAGACCAAGTTTTCCAGTGTAAACATGTGCTCTTGTATGGAAGCTATAATTATTACCTAAATTATTAAATGGTACTACTGTATGGTAAAAATAATTTTCCATTTTAAAAATCATACTTCATTCTGCTTATTATAAATGTTTAGATGAATAAAAGCCATGTAAAAATATAAAACAACTAATCAATTTGTAGAATTGCATTTTAATTTAAAAACAAAAATATTGGTAAGAATTATTGAAACAGCTGTAACAAAATAATTAGAATCCATGTGTTGCACATTCAACATGTGTTGCACATTCAACATGTGTTGCACATTCAACATGTGTTACACATTCAACATGTGTTGCACATTCAACATGTGTTACACATTCAACATGTGTTGCACATTCAACATGTGTTACACATTCAACATGTGTTGCACATTCAACATGTGTTACACATTCAACATGTGTTGCACATTCAACATGTGTTACACATTCAACATGTGTTACACATTCAACATGTGTTTCAACAAACACCAGAGTGTAACTACCGTAGACCTACATTGAAACTGTCTGAAAGGCGAGTGAGCAAACCGAACGAGCTTGTAGTGAACAAAATAGCCTTTCTGCAATGGGAATTTTCTGATATATGCACTGTCTGTAACTGATATTACTATAAAAAATATTACTATTTGAGTTTACAGGCTTCCAGGCACTTAAATCTAATCAGTTATGACAAATGGTTTGGAATTAGTGTTTTTTTTATTTAGTAGCAAATTTAAAATTTAATTTCTTGGTTAGCGTTCACTGACTTATGAACCTGTCTATTGCCAGATGGAATCAAAGGAGGGGGGGGGGGGGGGGGGGGCAAGAGTAACAACTGGCTTTATACTGCCAATTTGGTTCTATCCTAATGCTGATTAAACTTATTTTGATCGATAATAACACATTATTTCCAAATCAAGCTCAAACAATTAGTTTATTTCACATCTTTATTTATTTATTATTTATTAGTGGTTTTAGTATTTCACAGATAAATTCAATAATGACCTAGAATACACTCCTTGTCGTACAGTAGTGTGTTTAATACTGTGCTCTTAAAATATTAAATTTTTCTTCAGTTAAATGGAAAGTGGAAATTTAGGGCCGCAATCAAATTTACGTGTGACGTGGTAGAGCAGTATGAAATTTTAATCAAGGCATAAAATAACACTTTTGACCCGGGTTAAGAATATAATTATTTTTTGACACAGTGGGTACTAAATAATAGTAAGTTAATATAATATAACTAGCTGATACCCGGCATGCTTTGCAATGCCCACCTGAGGAATTTTTTGCCCTTCAGGTGAGCTCGTTTGCTATGCTCACTCACCGTCAGATTTCTCTCGTTCACTACGCTCACTCGCAGCAAGTGTATAATATTTTCTAGTTTCTTTGTTTCTTATTACCATCTTCCCTCAGTACTTTAGATGAGAACTTATCTAAATAATTTAAATAAGAACAAATGTTTATAGAATTAATTACAAAGAAAATTTTTTTCTCCATATGTTGTGTTTATAAACAACTCAGATCAAAAGCTCCAAAAGCACAACATAAACACGTGTTTTTGACACACCTGTTATATGTTTATATGTTCCTGTTATGTTGTGTGTTATATGTTATATGTATATGATTTTATGACAATCCTGGGGCTAAGCCCTGAGGGCTATACAAAAAGTAATGGCTTAAACACCTTCTTCATGAAATTTTTCCATTTATATGGTACGTACCAAGTTTCATGGCAAACAATCCAGTGCTTTCCGAGTCCATCGATCACAAATATATAATTATATATATATATATATATATATATATATATATATATATATATATATACCAACACTAACATCCTCTTTTATAAATCTATATATGAGAAAACATTACTTTCCACACTCAAAGATGACATTTAAACAGCAGTTTTTCATACGGTGTGATGAAAAAAATCTTTGTGTTAACAACCTACCATAAAGTCAGCTTCCAAAAGGTCAACAATGACTTCCAAGGCTATTGTCAATCTATTTAGAACTTCAGACTCTTCTAACAGAATAGGCTCTTGTTCTATGTGCGAGCTATTTGCAATTTCTTCTAAAGTATCCATTGCCTGAAATTAGGATACCATTCATTAATTACACAATTTCAACAAAATTTCAAATTAAAATTTATTTAATGTTGAAAAAAAAAGATCATTGATAAAGTCTAGATATGACCTTACCACCTAAGTCATACACATACATATTTATTTATACATATATACATTTCACTGCTCAATTATAAGTTATAATTGAATTACAGGAAAACATAATTACGCCACAAAAAAATTCTGCAAAATAAATATATAGTTAGAAGTCAATTTTTTTAACAAAAAAAATTCTTCAAGAGTGTAAAATGTGTTTTTTATATTGATAGATATCAATATTGATACATTTGATTTCAGTATTTATATCAACTTTAAATGTTAATTCAAACTCGAATCAAACAAAAGTTAAACAAATATACGGATGACAATTTCAAAACCAACAACCAACCAACATAAATATTTTTTTCAAATCTAATACATCTTTTCAATAAATAACAAGCACATTTTTATATTCCACGGACAAAATTAAAACTACACTATAAAATGTCTTATATGGAATGAAAAATTTCACACAAACTACTAAAAGTAAGGTTCATGAAAAAGTCCAATGAGATTTGATGCACTGTTGCCAAATTTATCCAGAAACAAATTTTTATTCTAAATTACACATGGCAAATATAATCACAAATGACAACATTGCACGACGATATGGGGTGTGGAAGGGGGGGGGGGGGGGTCATAGCTGTTAAAATTTTCATGGGACTTTTATGAACCTTACTAAAGCTATACATTTGATTTTGTTGAAATTTGGGAAAGTTTGTTGGAATATATGTTTAAACAATTACAAAGTGAATATAGTGAATATATAATTGGTCACCATAAAGGTGAAAACCGCGGATCCCTATATCGTTAGGTTGTGACTCGCGGTGGTCTCCGATTCATTAGAATTTTTTACATCAGAACTGGCCGTCCACCACATAGTTCTGATGAACAAGAATAACTGTAGTTTCCAAACTAAAAAAAAACTTGGGGAAATACCAAGTAACATCTTTGGTTATTCATTATTAGTTTTCACATTCATTGAACTTTTTCTTACACTCGCATAAGAGTTGCGCTTTACCTCCTGCCGCTCTCCATCAAACAGTGGCTCGTGTTTGTTGAATCTTTCTTCCAACACCTCGAATGTCACTTTTTTCGGGCTACAGTTAAGGTTTTGCTCTTCTTCATCAGGTTCATTGTTGCTCTTATGGGCATTTTGTGTACCAGTTTTGGACAGAAGAACTTTTTCCATCCGATCTAAGACATGCAGAAACACTCCACAGTCTACCAGGTTTTTTTTAAACTACGGAAAAAGAAAATTTTCTATTACAAACCAAATGACAAAAATCATAGTTGTAAATTCTAGTGGTGGGATCAAACGTGACATAGATCAATTGCTTGTAGCAAATTGTGAATCAGTTCTGACAACTTTAAATGTCATGTTAATAAGATTTTATAGTTGAGATTTTATTTAAGTAGTAATATGATTTCCTCTATAACCATGTAAAAACCAGTTGGGAACTGCAACGACAAGTGAAGCATTGATGTTCAAGAGCTTCTAATTAAACTTACTCAATTTAAATACAAGATAACTTAATTATTTTCAAGCTTTGGAAAATATACTGAATTTTAACCAATAATAGTTGTAAAATTACAAACCTTTACACAATAAAGTAAAGGTTAACATGATGACCATTGCAGAACAACTGAAAAGAAAAATAACTCTGATGAGAAACCTAGAGATGAATGATCTGATACTCTTATACAAAGAATACTAATTTACTAAATCACAGATCAATGTTACTTATCACTATGGCAAGAAAATGTATAATACATTAGGTAGATTGTCTTGCAAAACAATTTATATATATATATACAGGGTGTTTCAGAAAAACCTGGAAATATTTTGTATATTTGTTCCTTAGGTCAAGACAATAAAAATATTACTATACAAACATGTCCTAAAATGCTTTATTAAGCCACTAGCCGCCATTTTGTTTTTCACACATAGTAATTTTTATTTTCGTGACAGATGGTTGTATTGAGTTCATATTTGGTATGAAATTTTATGGCATTAATGTCCATTTTCAGGTAAAAAATTATTTTTGTCCAATGTGTATTTTCAAAATGACGGCCATTAATAGTTTTTAAATTCAAATATCTCAAAACTGGTAAATTTTATCACAATTTCACAAAATACAAAAACGTTGACAAATTAAATTATCTAACTGACACCAAGTTTGGAAGGATCAAACAACAAATACAGTAGCAGAGTTATTGAGATTTTTCTGCAGAAAAACAAAACATTGATTTTCCTTTATATTTCAGCAAATTTAGGTTATTTTTGTACGAAAATCACAGCTCCTCAGTTATTGTTTATTTTATCCTTACAAACTTGGTATCATTAGTTAGATAATATTATTTGTCAACTTTTTTGTGTCTTGTAAAATTTTTATAAAATTTACCGTTTTTGAGATATTTGACTTTAAATTTTTAAATGGCTGCCATTTTGAGAATACACATTGGACAAAAATAACTTTTTCCTGAAAATGGACATTGATGCCATAAAGGTTCATATACTTGTTATAATATGCTTTCTAAGTCTTTATAATCTGTAACTATTGCTAAGGCACTGTTATGCTTTTAACAGATGATAAGGTTGATAAATTATTATTAATGGTTTCTAATAAAATACTCTTGTTAATACTGCGTTTTTAACTTAATTTATTCTAATAAAACGACAGGTTATAGGCCCAGAGGGTCGGAAAAATCAGGATTAGAAACCAAGGAATCTTATCTTTTGAATAATAGCATTTTGTTCAACTATAAACATGACTGAAGATAAGGGAGGTATGGGATCATTACCAAGCATTGAAAAGCTTAATAGAATGGCAAATTATTCAAGCTGGAAGTTTTCAATGGAGATGTATCTTATGCATGAAGATTTATGGGACTGTATAGAACGTGCTGATGATGAAGAACTTTCAGATAAAGAGAAAAGGAAGGATATAAAAGCAAGGACCAAAATTTGTCTAATGGTTAAGCCGACAGCATTTGCACATGTTCGTAATGCTAAAACTGCAAAAGAAGCATGGTACAACCTTCAACGGGCATATCAATATCGAGGTTTAAATTCAAGGATTGATCTTCTTCAAGTTCTTATGAATACCAAGTTAGAAAACTGTAAGAATATGGAAGCCTACATTACGAAGATCATGGATGTAGCTCAGGGACTGGCGGAGTGCAACTCACCTCTAGACGATGACTTCATGGCTGCATTTATGCTAGCAGGACTTCCAGATGACTACAAACCAATGAGGATGGCTATGGAGAATTCAGGTATCAAACTTACGACTGAATATGTAAAATCTAGACTTCTTCAAGAGGACGTGAAACGAGACAAGTCAGTAAGTAAGTCTACAGCTTTATTATCCAAAGATAAAAGGTTAAGTAAAGCTCCAGGTATAAAATGTTATAAATGTAACAAATTGGGTCATATTGCCAAACATTGTAAAGTGAAAGTATGTTTTTCTGGAAACTCGGGAAATGATAATAATTTACCTAATGAAAATAGTCACAGACGGCATGATAAAAGTATAATGACTAGTAAATCTAAGGGGAATGGCAATAACGGTCACACTTTATTAACAGCTTTAGCAGTAAATGTATCGTCAACTGATTGGTACATAGATTCGGGAGCAAGTACTCATATGACTAATTGTAAAGATTGGTTAGTAGATTTCAATCCTAATGTGAGAAAGGAAGTCACAGTTGCAAATAATCAAAAGATCTTATGTGAAGGTATTGGTAATGCAGTGGTAATGCTTTTCAATAACGAGGAGAAAGTAATTTCTAATGCATTGTATGTACCAAACCTTACCACAAATTTGCTTTCTGTTCATAAAATGGTACAGAATGGGTTAGCTGTTGTATTCACTTCTACAGGTTGTAGCATTTATTTAGAAGACAACTGCCATATTAATGGCAAGGTGCTAGCTTCAGCATCTGATGTAGGTCTTTTCAAACTGGATTGTGTTCATCAAGGACAGACAAGCACCCAGATTGAACAGGTAAATATTGCAAAAGCCAGAACAGACGCTGAACTTTGACATGAGCGTCTAGGTCACCTAAACTGGCCGAGTATGAATGTATTGCGTAAACACTTGGCCATAGGATTAAATTTTTCAGGCAGCGAGAAATTGGATACTTGTGTGGCGTGTATTGAAGGTAAGCTTAGTAGATTACCATTTCCAGAAAAGGCATCGCACAGAGCATCTCAAAAGCTTGAACTCGTGCATTCTGATTTGTGTGGACTAGTCAATGACATGTCTTTAAGTGGATGCAGGTATATTTTAACGTTTATTGATGATTTTACTAGAATGACGTTTGGATTCTTCTTAAAATCAAAGGACCAAGTATTTGAAACTTTTAAAGTTTTTAAAGCTACGGTTGAGAATCAAACGGACTTGCGGATTAAATGTCTAATGAGTGACAACGGAACGGAATATGTTAATCACAATTTTGATCATTATCTTTCTGAAAATGGAATCAGGCATCAGAAAACCGAAAAGTACACTCCGGAACAGAATGGTGTTGGTGAAAGAGCAAATAGGACTATCATTGAAAAGGTACGCTGTATGCTTCAGAGCAGTGGATTAAGTAGCTGCTACTGGGCAGAAGCAGCAAATACCGCAATATACCTACATCTGTGAAGGATGCGCTTCAGGGGAAGAATAAAGGTAAATGGCAGGAAGCTATGAAATGTGAGTATGATTCTCTAATGCAAAACAAATCGTGGGAACTAGTAAATTTACCTAAAGGTAAGAAAGCTATTAATAGTAAATGGATTTTTAAAATTAAAACCGATGCAGAAGGTAACATTGAGCGATACAAAGCTCGACTCGTAGCCAAAAGTTGTAGTCAACAACCAGGAATTGACTACGATGATACATTTTCTGCTGTTGTGAGACACTCTAGTATGAGGGTCTTATTTGCATTAGCGGGCAGCGGCTGAATTGAATTTATCAATTGATCATCTAGACGTGACTACCGCTTTTCTAAATGGAGACTTGGATGAAGAGGTTTATATGAATCAACCTGAGGGATTTATTCAAAGAGGCAATGAAGATAAAGTTTGTTTATTGAAGAAAGCTGTATATGGTTTAGTTGATGCAGATTACTGTTTATGGTAGGCAGGAGATACTGTTGATCGGAAGTCATACTCAAGTCTTGCATTTATTATAGCAGGAGGAGTTGTTTCTTGGGAAAGTAGGAAACAGCCAACAGTGGCTTTATCCAGCAATGAGGAAGAGTATATGGCACTTACTCAAGGAGCTAAAGAAGCGATGTATTTGAGAAATCTCTTGCAAGAACTTTTTGTAACTTATCAAGAAATCAAGATTTTTAATGATAACCAGTCAGCACAGAAGCTATGTGTGTATCAAGTTTTCCACAACCAAACTAAACATATTGATGTTAGACATCACTTTATTCGAGAGGCAATTAACTCAAAGAAGATTTCGGTACACTGCTCACCAACTAAAGAGATGCTGGCGGACGTGCTAACAAAAGGTCTCAATAAACAAAAACATAATGCTTGCTTGGAAGGACTTGGACTAATTAAACTCAAGCAATAGTGTACAGATTAAGGGGAAGTGTTGTTATAATATACTTTCTAAGTCTTTATAATCTGTAACTATTGCTAAGGCACTGTTATGCTTTTAACAGATGATAAGGTAGATAAATTATTATTAATGGTTTCTAATAAAATACTCTTGTTAACACTGCGTTTTTAACTTAATTTATTCTAATAAAACGACACTACCAAATATGAACTCAATACAACCATCCGTCACGGAAATAAAAATTATTATGTGTAGAAAAGCAAATGGCGGCTAGCGGCTTAACAAAGCATTTTAGGACTTATGTTTACATGACTTTTTGTATTGTCTCAACCTAAGGGAACAAAATACACACATTATTTCCAGGTTGTTTGGAAACACCCTGTATAAAAGACACTATAAAAATAAATTAATAAATACAATGATACCATTAATTAATTGTTTTCGTAGACTTGACCAATAATAAAATACATCTATTAATGTAGTAAGTGTGTTTAGCAATGAATTTATAAGTAACTTTGATAGCCTAAATAAAGGACACTGCAGAGAAAATACTTACATAACTCTCTCCGAGATATCGTCGTTCCAACAACTCCAGGTAGAAGCTTCGCATGTGTTCACTGCACGGCGGATGAAGGGACCAATGGGTGTCCAATATGGCTTTTATGTCCCACATTAGAGACTCATTCGGACCATTCTAAAAGTTAAACAATTAAATCAATAGCTTGAGATCAAATGAACCTAAACATTTATTTTGGTAAGCTGTGGGTAAAAGTTAAGAAGCAAAAATCTATTTATAAGATAAAACCGAAAGACATTAGGCTACTTTCACACTGGCGACATTTACTGCAATTGTTACAAATGTTACAATTAATTGTCACTGTCGCTCAGGAGTCTTTGTTTACGCCATTAGCTGCATTTTGGATTATTGACATAAGATTCTGAGTTCAGTTGCGTAGCTAATATAGTTGTTTTTCTTAACACAGTCACTATGTTATGGTCCACTAAAACTAGTAAAAAATCATAAATAATTTAACGTTGTAAATTATGAAAGATCCGAAGGCAAACAAAATATCAAAATGGCTTTAACCCTAGCAGTGGCCAATGTTAGAAGTGGGAAATGGCCAGGCAAATTTGCAGACCTTTTTTTGAAAATTCGTATAAATTCTAAATATAATGGGAACCTAGTCAACCTTATACTCATTTTATTTGTAAAAAGTCGTAGATTCTGAAAAAAATTAAACAACATCAAAAATGGTGGTTTTGAGATAAAAATAAAAAAATTAAAAATTATCAAATATCTATTTTAAAATTTCAAAAACGGCCTGGGTAAAAATTTTCAATGATTTTCTTTATAAAAAATTCATTATATACATATTGTAGACAATTTATTTCTGTACAGAAAAATATAGCATATGTAGGGATTTTTATTGTTTTTGCATGCGTTACATACAAATATATGGAAACCCAAAAGACCATCAATTTTTGTGCCGTAAACATTTTATACATAATAATGATAGTATAATTATATTTTTAATAACCCATGAATAACTTATTTTTGAAATCCCAATGATATAAGAAACAGAAATAAGTCATAAAAATCATAGAAAACCTGTACTATAAATTTTATATACATATATATTTTAGAAAATTTAAAAACTTACAAATTTTTTTTTTTATTAGGTATACAATTTTTATAATTTTTTCATGCCAATAATTGTAAAACTATGTTGAAGGTTGTTAAATTCCCTACAAAAAAATGTATAACACTCAGGGTTTATTATAATTTTTATATGTGTTATGTTGTATTATATAAAACAACAACAACCGCTTGATGTAGGACTATTCCCCAGATATTGTGCTAAATACAAAACCACACTTTATAAACACTATTTTTCACACTTCAGTAATATTTACGCATAATATAATGCATAAATATTACTGTTATAAACACACAAACACTTCACGAACAGCCAAATAAAAGATTTACAACATAAGAAAACACAACGCAACGCAAACGTAATACACCACAACACAACAATGGTGCCGAGTCAGCTGACGCCGACAGCAGTGGCAAATTTGTTCCCCCTCTTTGTCCTTCAAGACTAAAGTCCCAGTGATACCAGCGGCTACAAATCCAGAACTAAATTATTCTACGTTTCTCCTTCTTCAAAATGATATATAATTTGACTAGTTTGAATCTATACCAAAGGTATAATAACGCATTTTCCAAACCGTCGCATTGCGACAGTAGGCCAATAGTTAGATTTTCAAAAGTCAGCTGTTTTCAAAAATTCGTAAATTCAGATCTATTACGATTTTATAAAAGAAATAATTATTAAATTATCAAAGGGTAATTCTTTGTGTATCCGTTGGTACCACCTGGAACTGTCTGCGACAAAAACTACCCGAGATATGGAATTTCAAAAAACACATGTTTTGCCGTTGTTGGTGCATTGTCTGCTCATATGATTTTGCACCGTAAAATATGTCGTCGCAGTGTTACAGAACTCGCTATACATTCATTTATGTATTAAAATGGAAGTTTAGAATCTTATCTTTCGAACGATATAAATATCATCCACATTAGAGTTAGTTAGTATTGGTTTTTAACCATTACAAAATTTTCGGACCCATACTGACGCAATGCGACGGTTGGCCACTGCACAGCGCATTGCCATACTGTCGCAACGCGACAGTTGGCCACTGTTAGGGTTAAACAATCTATGTTTTATACAGTGTACTGAAAAACATGTTTGAAAAAAAGAAAAGTAAATAGGCAATTGATAATGATTTTTAATTATTACTTGTACACGTGTTGCTTGAAATCGAGCAATTTATTTTGATACGATACAAATGTTACTTTTAGCTCTAAATCAATGACATTCGACCAACCCAATATTGTGAATATTTTTAACCACCAAAACATGTTTTTACAGCTGATTATTAACAGATGTTTAAAATGCTTTATTCAATCCCAATGATGAATATGCATAACATTATACAGGGCGTCTTCAAGGATTATCAGGGAAAGAAAAGCTAGGTGATGGACCAGCTGGTCCATTATATAAGCACAGGTTCTTTGATACCGGTAGTGAAACAAAAATATCTTTGGAAATTTGCTGAGTACGCAAGTTTGCTGCGATGGGGGTATAAGATTTATATGAATGACACCAGCATATTTATTTGCCACAATGTAGAAAGAAACCAGGGTAAAGGAAAGCATTCATGTGAAAAAGCAGAGTCATATAAAATATAGGGAATATAGGGTCTACAAAAACAAAAACATAAATTTTCAGGTTTTTATATAAGAATAACACGAATGCAGTTTTTGATCTTAATATCTAAAAAAGTAGCATAAAAACATATATACATCGAAAAAAATTTTTTTTTTAATAAAAATATTGATCTAAAGTAAGCCTTGTTTAACATACACTTTTAAATTTCTATCGATACAGTTTTTAATTTGTAAACTTTAAAATTTTAAAACCGCGTAATATGTAAGTAAAACCGTGTCTGCAATTGACTAACAATGTTTGGTAAAGAGAATTCAGTCCATATATTTTTTGCAGGCAAATGTGTGTTATTTGTTTTGATTTGGCATAAAAATTAATGGGTGGCAAACACTCTATCTATAGTTAAACAGACAAAATCATGTTCAGTAACGTGTTGGATGAATAAGCAGATTTAAATTAACAGAAAATACTCACCAGAACATAGTAAAACATAACCCGCAGCATATCGCCTCTCAGGTACTGGTTAGTGGTCAAAACTAAAGACAATGCGGGCAATATGTCGCAAAGCCATTCGGGTAAAGGACTGTCCAGGACATTGAACACATGGCCGTACCGGAAACTGTCCAACTGAGTTGGCCTCAAAGTCTGAAAGATTAACAATCGTCAATCAAAACTATTGTGAATTGACTTGGTGGAATCATGGTCAAGAATGATTTATTTACAAAAATAAAGATTAACATTATAGAACAAGATCAGCTGGTTTACATTAACCCTTTCAATCTTGAATTAATTGTTCTACCGTGAAATAAAAACTTTCTGTTCAGCCTTAACATATGCCAAATATTAAAAAAAAAAACAATTTTTTAGCAAATTTCTGTCACATGTTAAAAAAAATGTATAAATGTTGCATTTTTGCTACAACTGCAACATAACCTAAAATATAGGAACATTATTTTGTTGCAAGAATGCAACACTGGGACATTATATTATTACCAAAATGTAAATATTAATGTCTTCAAAAAAATAATTTAATGCTTTAAATGTTAAAAACAACTGAACATAAGTATATAGTTACCTGACGAAGTTAGAAATGCTCACTTAGTAAAAGCAGATTTATTTGATTAAATTTGTGTTTACACTATGTAGCTGGTAAGACACTTGGTGCAAAGAATTTCATATATTTTGAAGCTATTACAAAAGTTAGACTACCGTATCATTATAAGTACTCTATTATCGACTAAAGGAGCTGTAAAAGACAAAAGTGATAAACTTACCCCATGTAATGCTTTGCATTTCCTCAAATCACAGCAGTCTGGTACCTTGGAACAGCTCAGTTTTTTATAGGGATTTAGGAAATCTTTAAGGCAAAGACTGTAAACTATATCCCTAAAGTTTGTGGCAGAGATCTTTTTCCTTTCTTCTGTAGGACATGAACTTTTATTCCCGTGATTTTCATGGCTGGTTTGATTTACACATATTACAGGACTTTTATCAACGCTAAGTGGTACTAGAGAATCATTACATTCATCAGTTTGTCTGGTTTTCAACCGCTTTGGAGTGTTCATGGCACCAATCTCAAAAGAATCATCAGCGAAAGACATCATCATACAAATTGCTTTATTAACATTCGCTGCTATTCTATTTGTTGCATTCTCTTCAACAGTTCTTGTCCTCTTCAATGGATTTGTATCAACGTCAGAACTTAAATTCTCTTTTTGGAAACATAGTAGGTTGTTATTTGTTGTTACTGTGGCTGTACCCCTGGAGGGCTGTTCTCTATTTACTAATATTTTGTCGTTAGTAAAATCAAGTCTGTTCAGTACAACTTTGACACCACATGTGATTTTATCACTTTGTAAACTATTCTTCCCCACTGTTTTAGGGGTGACACAAGTTTTGTTGTTGTCATTTCTGTTTGTTAGCTGAATGTTATTTTTTATTGTTGCTGATTCATTTTCTTTGCACTTAACTGTAGTAGGATTATTTTCCAAAGTCTTTTTGGGTGTAGGAGCATGAAAATATTTATCTATCGTATTACTTTGTGGTTTATGAAGTATCCTTTTTGTCTTCTTTGGGGTTTGATTTTTAGATGAACGTTGAGACATTCCGGCATAGGAGAATTAATCATACGATGAATGAGATCTAAAAAACAAAAAAAAAACATCTTGTTAATTTAATACATGTTAATTTAAAACCTTCCCAAGCATTGAACGTATAAGTTAGGCCTATACATTCGGCCATATTGACCATAGTAAACATTTGAGGAGTATACGTTCAAAGCAATCTTAGCCTTTGAAAATATAGGCAATGTCAAAACCGGAAAATAAATACAGCTATCAGAAAGTTGCTTCTGTACTACACCGTAACTTATGTAATTGGGCATTGCCTGTTATGTAGCATGTAAATAAATAAATAAACTTACACAATGAATTTTGTTAATTTTCATAATCAATTTGGTTTAGTCACAAAGACTATTTTAGCTTGGTTTACAACAATCCAACAAGACAGATAGTTGGACAGCTCGATGTTTATGACAACAAAATCAATGGTTTTTGGAAACATTAAAAATGTATAGTCCCCAAAACAATAGGGAATTTGTACCTTTTCGATGGGTATTGGCAGCATTTGTGTCATGCTAAGTTATTTTAGATAAAATGAAGCCTACATTTGTTAAAATTTTTAGGCCTACTTCTTTTTATTATTTTCAGTTACTTATTTCCTTTCTTAGTTATATGTCGTTGCAATATACAATTAGGCTACAATCGTAATCGTATCAGGTCATGTAGGCCTAATTGTATCATCAATAAAATAGCAATATTATCACCACAAAATCAAAATTTTAACATTAATAATAACGGTGGAGGAGGATAACAAAGTTTCACAATGTATCCTACTTGTGGTCTCACATTTAAACTTTTCCAGGCAGGTTGGTTCTTCATGTTAATAAAATTAGGCTAGTTTAGGTTGTGATAGCTGAGTTAGATTAGAATAAATTTGGTCAAGCTAAATTTTGTATTTGACATTAATTTTTGATTCTATATTATATCAATCCGATCAAATCAATATTTTCATTCCATAATAACAGCGTTGGGAATTTCCGGGGAATTCCACGGAATCCGGGGAATGGAAGAGGTTTCCGTGTACAATTCCGGGAAATGGAGAAGTTCCGGGAATGGTCCATATTTAAGGTAAAATTCCGGAAATTGCGCCAGACGACACAATTCGATTAATGATTCTTGACCAAAATGGCATTCATATTACTCTACCCAAGAATAGATGTTGATACATTTTACACTATAATATTGTGGTTAATAGAGTCATGTAACTTAATGGTATGGTTATAAATATTTATGGTTATGGTTGTAGTTAGTTAGAGACCTGTAGTAAATACTTACCAAATTACAGAACAAAAAATGTGGTTTAATGTGTTTTGTTAGTAAGTTTACTGTTTGATTAAGAATAGACGACATCAACGAGGTAAAGTAACATACATACTGTAGGTCATTTGTAAAGGACTTTTGTTATTTTGCTCTATTGTAAGTATATACAATAGAGCAATACTTTAGGTTATATAAAATACCTAGGTTATCAAGTGAATTTTTTGCATCCTATTTGACTGGGCCATTTTACCCACGATTTTCACAGTTTCCTTGGTAACCACCCACACTTTACTCTCTTTTCCTTGGTTACCCCTTTTAGGTATTCTGATTAAATGCAACCGTTGAAACAAGATTCTCAAAAATCATAGATTACTTTTAAAACATGTAATTTATTTGTTGTTTGTTTTTAAAGCCACTTTGATATGATGGTCTATGATCATGCAATTTTAAGATAAGTTACAATAGAAACGTCGTTTAGGGGTGGGTAAAATGTCAAATAACAGGTGGACAAGTGTAACGAATGGAACTGCGAGCATTGTGGGGAAATAGCCCCAGACAACAGAGGGCAAACCTCTCTATCTTTGTAGCTCTAATATTTACGGTAGTTTAACCCGTTGATAAACCTATAACTTACCCCGTCATTTACCGTTCTCTGAGGTTTAAATTCAGTGGGCTTAAAAAGGGCTTATTACTTTAGTGAATGATAATAATAAATTTAAAACTATTTTAACTGAATAGTAGCGGCTAGCAGTTTAGTTTGTAGTGCCGCTTTTCCTTTATTAGGTCTCCTAATGAAATGGTGGTAATTATGCAATTTAGGTGCCACCTCTTAAAAATTGAATTTTTTTGTTCTAAACTGTCCAAAATTAACTTACACCCTGATTTTGAAAATGATAGTTTTTTCCACGGAAAAAGTCGGAAAATGCCGGAAAAACATTTTTTCTGCCAAAATAAGTCGAGTGGGTACTTAAAATGACGGGAAAATCGAGCTGAATACAAATGTTCTAAAATTATAAAAATCCGTCCATAAAAAACGAAGTTATCGCCGGAAAAGCGGTGGAAATGCGGAAACCGGTTAGCGACCATTTTATTCAAAAATACATCAAATGGGTGCTAAAATTAACCGGGATGTTATGCTGATCACAAATATTTTTTATACTACAGTACTTAAAGTATGCCATGTGGGTATTCAAATGACGCGGAATTTCATGTAGAATACGAATATGTATATATTACTTGAATACAAGAATTAGGTAGGGAATAAAAATAAAAATGAAACATTTATAAATAAAATAAAACCGGACGCTAAAACTCATATTCTTAAATTAAGTACTAACTGGGATAAAAGTGGTTGTTATTGATGTAGCCTTAAGTCTTAGTTAGTATACAGTACTATATTTAAAACATATAACATATTTACATATAAGCAACATATAACATATAGAAACATATAAGCATATTTAAAAACTTAGATTTATATATAATATAAAATATTATGTTATAGGTAACATAACATAACTAACCTAACCTAAAATAACTTAACATAACCTAACCATCATGTGAGTACTAACTTGGTATGTTATATTCCATATTAGGTATATATTCGTATTTTACATAAAACTTTGCTCAATAAGACTTATATGATCGTTAGACCTAACCATTGTATGAATCCATTGTAATTGTATGAATCTTTTTGGCAATAAAGATATTTCTGATTTCTGATTTCTGAGACCTTGGTTAGGGTAGGTTAGTTAGGTTATGTTACCTATAACAACATATTTTATACTAACTTAGGCTATAATGTAAATATAAGTTTTTAAATATGCATATAATACTCTCTATAAGGCTAACTATAGCACTTTAGGCTACATCAATAACCACTTTTAACAAAGTTAGTTCGCTTCTTTTAAGCATATCAGTTTCAGGGTAGTTTTATTTTATTTCTAAATGTTTCATTTTTATTTTTATTCCCTAGGCCTAGGCCCTACTTAATTCTTGTATTCAAGTGATATATACATTCGTATTCTACATGAAATTCTGTGTCATTTTAGTACCCACATGGCATACTTTAAGTAAGTTACTGTATAAAAAATAGTTCATCTGATGGCTTTCCCAACACCTTTTTTTCAATATCCATTGCAGGAAAAGTTTGTTTATTTCAAATTGGTTCGAAATAATTTTTACATACCGTATTTGTGATCAGCTTTTTTTAACATCCCAGTTAATTTGAGTACTACCCACTTGACGTAGGCCTATTTTTGAATAAAATGGTCACTAACCAGATACCGAATTTCCACCGAGCTATTCCGGCAATAGGGCCTAACTTCGTTATTTATGGCCGGATTTTCATATTGCTTGAATGATTGTGTTCAGCTCGATTTCCTGGTCATTTTGAATACCCACTTACCCCATTTTACTAGAAAAATGTTTTTCCGGTTTTTACGATTTTCCAGCTTTATCCGCGGAAAAAATTTATCATTTTCAAAATCAGGGGGTAATTTGGGATAGTTTGGCACCAAAAAATTCAATTTTTAAGAGGTGGCACCTAAAGGTTAAAATCCCTCAACGGAATTCCAGGGAATGCAATTTTGATTCCGGGGAATCCGCCAGTGAATTCTGGGTAACTTAATCTCGAGCTGTTCCCAACGCTGTTCCATAGCAGTGTAGGCTCTATATGTACTGGTAACTGTACGGTAGGCCAAAAAACTATTTAAAAATAAACCAGATAAGAATTTGAACCAAGACAGTACCGGAAATACCGGGCAAAAAAATTGTTTATTTAGACGCTCATCTGGTTTATTGTTAAATATTTTTTGCTGTTTGATAGTAGGGCCTTGAAAACCGTAAAAATTTCTAATTCTAACATTATCTTTAAGTAAGGCAATTGCCTACCTCATTCTCATTGGAGAGATAAAACTTAAAACTATGTAAATTCAATGATGGAACTCAAATAAACTAGAAAAACCATTCTATTCTATTATACAAGTAACAATCTCGGATAGAGCACTCAAAAATTACATTACAATCGCCAACTTTGACCAAAATAATTTTCGCCGCGAAAAATTTAACAAAAACAAAACAACAAACAACAACTAATAGAAATAGAATAGCATAACCTACTGCGCAACAAAAAATGTTCAGCTGGAGTTAGTAGTAGACAGAGACTGACAGAAGACAGGTTGGAGGAAAAGGGTTTTGTTTAGTAAAGTAAGCAACCATAGAGTCCTACCATTGACTATTGATACCTACTATAGGATCCTTAGTCAATGGTCCTACCATTGACTATTCTATCAACTTTTGACTTTACATACTAAAATACTAGTACTACTCCTCATCCCAAATTAAATTCGTTATCACCGCTTATTAAGCATTACATTCCTCAAATTAAATAATTCATATCCCAGTTAATCTCATCGGTTTACCATTCATCGGGGGGTTCGGACCGTTCCCCGTCAAAACGTTAAAAATGCCACAGGCGTAGATAGACACACAAAATAAAAATTTACACATTTACCATCGATATCTTCATCGTAGGCCGCTTCACCGCAGTCCTTAAAGACCGGGGAATCGTCATATTAATTCTCTTACTTTTTCTTCTTCTTTAGTTGTGTTTGTGTATATGTGTGTGTGTTATGTGTGCCAAGTGTGTGGATCATATTTAAGTTCTTCAAGAAATTCAGAAATTTTATAATGTGGTAGATTTAGTAAATATTGTTATACTTTTTTTTAAATTGGAAAGTTTGTTTATTTCTTTCAATTTATTTGGCAAGATATTGAACATTTTTATTCCCATATAATTTTTAGTTTTGCTAGTTTTAGTTAATCTATGATGATCATAGGCGTCATTTGAGGGGGGCAAGGGGGGGCAGTTGCCCCCCCCAATAATTTCGGTGATTTTATTAAAAATTGGAAATTAAAATGTTAGGTTATGTAATATCGTGAAATATTTGTATATAACAATTATGAACTTCTGAATCATACTTCAACAAAATGTCTACTTTGTATTATTTATGTAAAAAATCTTAAATTGACTCATTCTGCAATCGATATCTTTGGCAGGAAGTCCCATCTCACGCACGTCTGTTGAGTTGAGCATTATAACCACAGTTCATAAGAGTTGTGTCAGGTAGCGCTTAGAGGCAGACAGCAGTATCAGTTTAATTATAAAGGCGCATGCTCGAGTCTAATAGCTGGACAACAACAACGTCAAGTGAATGAGACAAATGTGTTGATTGTATGTATATCTGCGTGTCAAGAAGTTTATTTTTTTATGAATAAACACTATCGGTCAAGAAAGGTTGTGTTCTCTGGGGCTTTTGGCAATAGAAAGATATGTAGAAAAGACATTACAAAAGTAATAAATGACTTTGATACACGTCGAAATAGACAGCTTAATTTGGCATGGTCAGTTAACTGATATAACGTATGCTTGGACCAAGAAATACAGTGAATTAATGCAATAACTAGTGTAGGTAACATTTTGTTTGAAATCGAGCATTTTAGTTACTATACTGATAAAACATATCATTTCCTACAACAGAGAAATTTTCATTTTCTATAACAAACTCTTGGTAAACATTTTTTTAGGCCTACATACACTTTGCCATCGTTACAAAGATACCTTGGTCTTTTGCATATAGGTCTACCTATAGCGGCTTACGACGGGCTTCGAAGTCCCTAATCAGCTGCCTTAACAAATTATTCAAATAGTAAGAATTAGACCATATAGCTGAATGCCGATGTTTCGACCAATAATTCCAATGTTTCGTGAAATCATTGTCCTCAACCACTTACCACCAAATCTCGAAATGAAAGCATAAGTTTAAAAAAAAGTAAAAACCATCAAAGCATAATTTGAATGAGAATAATTTTATAGTATAACAATTATAATGGAAATGAGATAGATAAAGTGTCCGGCAACCAGTACCACTGTCACAATTAAATTTCTTTCAATATACAATTCAGAACCCTTTACACTACAATTTGTGAAACGCCCACAACTTTCTTCTAAATATTTTCCGCATGCCTCGCGGCCGTGGCCGTAGCGCTAGGCGAGTTTCGGCTGCAGAGGTTTACGGGAATCGTGTTTTAAAATTAACTCATTACGATAGAGATTGGCTCTTAACTTTTTCTAAAAGTTAAAAGACGGATCTCGTCTTATTTAGTTTCATAATTTGTTAATAAAATTTCTAATTTCACCTATAACTGTCAAAAATTATCTGTTTTTCTCGATGCAAATGCATGGGTTTTTTAGAGTCGTGTTATCGTCTGCTAAATGCAGTCGAGAGTTATAACTAAGGTGTCATATCAAAGAAGAATGATGGTGCTAAATTTCCTTTGGTACACTTTGGAAATTATTTCATCAAAACTATTACAAGAAAACATCAGTTAAAAATCGAGGAAACAGATGATTTTAGACAGTTATAGCTGAAATTAAAAATTTTATTTAAAAATACTAAAACCGGAGGAGACGAGATCCGTCTTTTAAATTTTGGAAAAAGTTAAGAGCCAATATCTATCTTAATTGGTTAGCTTTAAAACACGAATACCGTAAACCTCTTCTTCTATTAAACTCGACACTAGAGAAAACATATGATTTTAGACGGTTTTAAAATTAGAAATTTTATTTAAAAATTATAAAACCAGAGAAGACGAGATCCGTCTTTCTAATTTTAGGAAAAGTTAAGAGTCTTTTTTAATAGAAAAAGTTAATTATTTAATCTTAAAACACGATTCCCGTAAACCTCACTCGCCTAGCGCTACGGCCGCGAGGCGGCATTCGGTAACGTCGTTCGGGCTCAGGTAGACCGGAGCTTTGCCTTGGTTAAACCATAGATTAAGCATACTCCTCAAGTATGCTTAATCTATGGTTAAACATAACCTCTTTTGTGTGAAAAAGTAGATATAGTACTTTCGCTGATGTCCGATGTTTACACTTTACAGCTCTTTACTTGAAAATCAATCAATTTCCTTACTGATGGGCAATCAATGGGAAAATTACGAACTGTAAGGACTTGTAGGTCCCCTCTTTTTAAATGGATAATTTACTAATTTACTTTAGAAACAACTTTACGCCGAGCTCTGTCCAATGGCACTAAAATCTATTGAAAATTGTGGGAGGAGTTCCTTGTATAACTCAATAAATGTGTATAGATGTCGTTGTAAATCATTACTTATCTTTTTTTGATTACTTAGTAATTTTTTACCTTTCTTGTCCTCAATAGCAATTTAGGTAATGTATTGGGCAATGTATACCGTGGCTGTACTGACTAACCAACAATATATAAATTATATTTTTGTCCATTATACGGTACCTCAAAAAGGTGCTTTGTCAAAGAATAATTTTTGATAAAGATAAAACAATGTGTTTTACCATATGTAGGCCTATGGAGTTTTAGTCTATGTATCCGACCGTAAATTTTTTAGTTGTAAATAATATACAATAAAAATAACTAAATAGTTATAAAAATGATGTTTTTTGTATTTTTATTCCAACGATTTAGCATCCATTGGCCAATTAAATCCATTAAATTTCTTAATGTGTTTTACATCACAGTATCCACTGGCAGTTCCCGAAGAATAATGACCTACATATAGAAACATAATATATAATCAAATTTTACATGCATTAGGGTATTGTTTTCGTGTGTTTTCATGGGTTTGTGAGATAATATTATAAGTTCACAGTTTATGGGGAGCTTATTGTCACAATGTAGACTTAAATAGCTTTTTTGGCTGTTTTTAGCGAAATTTAAGATGTTTGGCGTATTTGTAGGAAGGGGGATGGGGTATGACTTTATGAAAATCTTGCTCCCCCCCCCCCCAATCAGAATGCTGAAATGACGCCTATGATGATGATTTTAGGTCAAAGTTTGATTTTAGTCTTGAGTTGTAATTATGGCAGTCTGTTTTTAATTGAGGGAGGGTTTGATTTTACTAAAATTAATTATTATTTCATAGAGATTTAGGGAGATAATGGTTAGGATTTGGTTTTCAATAAAAAGTCTGCAGTCTGCAGTGCAGTGCTCTTGCGGTCCAAATTGTTCCAGGATTCTTATGACTTTTTTCTGTAGGATGACAATTTTGTTTATAATGTTTTCGCTTGCAGCACCCCATGCTATAGCTATAACTCCATATCTGTTGTGGGAGGGCTTCTAAGAAGGGTTTCTATGTGCTAAGGGCTTCTATGTGGTTAATCCATGTTAATTGATCGTCCAGAGCAACGAGGTTAAATAGATATAGAGTGCTCATCACATGTGTCCCTTTTTGATTTGCGCCATTTTACCCATAATACCCGCCGTTTCCTTGGCAACCATCCCACACTTTACTCTCGTTTCCTTGGTTACTAGTTTCAGCTATTCTGATTGGTTCGTACAAGCTTCAAAAATTCCTTTTTTTAAGATATTTTATTAACCGATCAGCATTTACAAAATTGCTATACAGGCTAAAGCTTATTAACAATAATAATAGTAACATATTTACAATAACTTAGATTGAGGTCAGCTAATAGTTAACCCCAAGGCTATTAAATGGGTTAACCCCTCTGGCACTAGTGTCCATAGTCATGTTAGTCTGTTAGACATATAAGTTATTACTTACATTAACGAGAGTTGTATCGTCTGCATACATATATAATTTAGAGTTAACATAACTGGGAAGATCATTTATTACCATGATAAGAAACAGGGCAGGCCCCAGCACGGAACCCTGAGAGGCTCCATAATTTATTGGTAAAAGAGGAATTTCCCTCATTAGTACTAACTGCTCTCGGTTTTCCAAGTAGGATTTGAAAAACTTAAGGCTCTGACCCTTCACACCATTCCCTATAGGGGAATTCGCTAAAATATGGAACTTATTTTTTGTTAGGTGTAAGGCCCCCCATACACGTAACGATCGGTTGACGGCATGCGAACCACAACCAATCTGACAGTTTGGTCTGTGAACCGTGGTTCCCCTTACAAGTAACGATCGGGCGACCCACGGCCAATCGAAACTGGTGTGTGAAGCGCGGTCCTCCCTCACTCGCTCGCATTTTTTGTTTTGCAACCAATGTCATAAAGTGTTACTACATTTATAACAATGTCATAAAAATTGCTACATAAAAAAACTTCAACGCATATGGTTAATTCATTTATTTTGAAGAACGAAAAAATCTTCCCTGATCTTTACTAGCCCTCTAAGTGTCAATTGGCTGTTTTCAGGCTACCCAATTTTACCGCCAAGTGCTCATCGCCTGATTTCGGTCAACATCGCAAGCGTCTCTTTTTACGTAATTTAAAGCCGTGCAATCGACTATTTCGCATCATTGACTATACTAATGTGATCAGGGATTTCTGGGCGTCGTTAAAATCTATATGTTGGCCTTTTCAAGTTATTTCTCTTTGCCTGTCACTAAAAAAAAAATAGTTTAGTTTAGCACAGTCTCATCCAAGGAGGTTATACTCAACGAGGTTAAATAGATAACCTCGTTGAGTTTATACTCTAATACTGGAGGTAACACACAATGCTAAAAAGCGTGCCACGGATTTTGTTTGGTTGGCAATCCTGAAGTACCAAATTGAACTGATTGCCAAAATGAACGAGTCAGCTAAGGGAGTCAAATGAATTGTGAATCAACTGCCTGGTGAATCGGTTTTAATGGGCAATTATTGGTAAGCGATTATGCATAAAAAGGGGAAAACAAACAAAAACAGAAAATAAATTTATACATAAAAATTTATTTTAGAAATTTGGTAATCAGTTTAAAGTTATGGAAAACATGTTTATTTTTATTTTGTTAAGACATGATGATTTCGTACCGCGTTAAAATTGGTACAATAAGGTAAACAAGAAAATCAATTTTTTCAAGAAAATAAAGTCCCAATAAACGAAAATTTCAGAACATAAAATTCGTGGCCTAAATAAGTTATTAATTATGTTAGGCTATTTATGAAACCACTATTGACAACTACAAATCAAATCAAAATCCCTTACTCTGTTAAATACCAAACTAATCAAATTCAAAATTGGTTACATTCAAGGAAATTAGACACACGTCATTACAACACGTCACTACATTCAACAGACAACACGTCATTATTATTCAAGACTCTTTTGATTCCTTAACCGGCTGCCGATTAGCATTTACCTATTCATTCGTTCATTGTTCCCAGAAGATTCGAAACATTTCATTTTTTAAATAATAATAATAATAATAATAATAATAATAATAATTTTATTGGACATCCAAGGATGTATCATACAATTTATACATTATTGTTTCTAGGCCTACTTAATATTATAATTTATGAAAAAAATCTTCAATTTTGTAAATACATTTCAATATTAAAATAATTTTGAGTTTCTTTTTAAATGTTGTTCATTCTTTCTTTCAAGGTAATTCTTTCATCTTCTTATCCAATTGGTTAAATACTTTTTTTGACATTTCATGTAAGTTCTTTTTTGTATGTGTGTATTTTACAAATTCTGTTCTTAATTTTTCTTTATTTCTTGTATTATGTTCGTGTACATTAAAATTTTTCTTATACTGATATAAATTTTTCTTTGTGTGTATTGCCAATTGATATAAATATATTGGTCAGGTTCACGTTACATCCACCGCAATCCACCGCAACCGGGATGCGGTGAATTTTTTGCGGTAAGCACGTGAACGTCAACAATCAAAATCCCGGTGCGTTCATAATACGGCAGCAAAATGACGTCACCAGGATCCACCGGGATTTATCAGGTGGCCATTGGGATTTGTCACGTGACTATCTAAATCCCGGTTGCGGTGGATGCGGTGTATGAACGTGAACCCAACCATTGATTCGAATATCTTTTAGCTACCGTTCAAAGAACGGCAAAACGGTACTTCAGGATTGCCAACCAAACAAAATCACCGGCACGCTTTTTCTCCAATATTAACTCAAGGTGACTGTAGGCCAGGGCCAGGTGAGCCGCATCCCATAAGAGCAATGGTGTCACTTTCTGCGACATCCATGGATGTCGCATACCGGCAAGTGTTGCCAACAAAACAGCAAACAACAATCGTTCTCGTTTGCGTTGGGAATTTTTTGTCTCAACAATTACTAAAATAAGGAATTTCAAAACAAAATAGGGTAGAATTTATGGTTTTAGATTTACCTTGATCGATAATTTGTAATTTGGTCATTACCTAATTGTTTGTTATCAACTAATAATCCAAATTTAAAATAGAGTAATATGGTGTCGTTTAGATAAATATCGTACCCATGGCAAGACTGCTTTATTCTCTTTTTCAATCAGCTGTGTAATGGCAAATATTATAACGAGTAGTGGGGAATGGGGGCTTTTGGAACAGTTCAAGGTCACCTGAGGGATGACGTCATCGATGACGTCATCGAGGTCAATGACCTCATCGATGACGTCATCGATTGCATCATCGATGACGTCATCACCAATGACGTCACATCCATGACGTCACACCCATGACGTCACAGAAATGACGTGCTGATGACGTCATCACCCCTTACGTCACCAAGATGACGTCATCGATGTCACAAAAGGTCAAGGTCACGCTGAAACCTAAAATTTTTCGACACTTTTGCTGTTTCTCGCACTACGCTCCGAGTTTCAGTCACGGTTACCATGACCATGACGACTTGGAGCGAATTTGCGATGAGAAACAGCAAAAGTGCTGAGGAAACTTGAAGTTTGCAACGTGACTCTGCCTAAACCGTCATGTGACACCGCTCTAGTGACCTTGAACTGACCCAGAAGCCCCCATTCGACCATTACTGCAACCGCGATGCGTACCCTACGACAGACACCGAGCGACTGACTGTCCGGCCCCGCGCACTCTAGGTATATGGGAAGTGGTGGGGGAACTGTGATGACCTTGGGAAACTTGAAAATGTCAAGCCGGGTAGCACCGTTTTGGTGCTACCTTAAAGTTACATGTTAAAGTGTGATGACCTTGAGTGAAAACACAGAAATACTACAAGTCGATCCCGTCCCAGAGTTAAAGTGTGGTGACCTTGAGTCAAAAACACAGAAATACTACAAGTCGATCCCGCCCCAGAGTTAAAGTGTGACTTTGAGTGAAAACACAGAAATACTACAAGTCGATCCCGTCCCAGAGTTAAAGTGTGGTGACCTTGAGTCAAAACACAGAAATACTACAAGTCGATCCCGTCCCAGAGTTAAAGTGTGATGACCTTGAGTCAAAACACTGAAATACTATAAGTTGAAACCATCCCAGAGTTAAAGTGTGATGACCTTGAGTCAAAACACAGAAATACTACAAGTTGATGTCGTTCCAGAGTAGAAGTGTGGCGACCTTGAACTACCCCAAATTGTCAGGAATTGGAGTAGCAACAGCGATGTGCACCCTACGACGGACACCAAGCGACTGACTGTCTGGCTCTGCGCACTCTAGGTATATGGAAAGTGGTGGGGGAAATCTCAAGGTCATCCAAATTGGGTTTTAAAAAATAAGAAACTCTAAACCCCATGCTCCTCTTCTTCCCTTTCCACCTCATTTGTAGGATATATGGTTGACAACGGTAAATGTGACAAATACTCCGGTGATTGTTGACCTCCACTGTGATCTGATTCTTGATCGTCTTGCTGCATTATAACTTCAGACCAATCATAATCTAAAGTGACCTTGAGCTTTATTCCCGGGTTGTCGAGGAGAATAGACTTCATCCAATCGCAGATGGTTTCTAAATAATGCACGTCGTCGATTGTCAATTTCCAACTTGTAGTGGGTACATCTTCGGTGGAAGACATGTCATCGCAAGCAGGTGTGTCCGCCATGGTTGTTGGAGGAGGAATGATGCTTGTTGCAGCGAGCAATGCTGGTATAACAGAGTGGTGGGGGAAATTTCAAGGTCATCCAAATGGAGTTTTAAAAAAAGGAAACTTTTTCTATTTATTTATAACATAACCACTTAAAACTAAAAGAATTGGGATCAACAGTACGTTTAATCATCATATTCGTTATATTCTTTATGTTTCTCAGTTTTCACCTCCGCCTGGATAGTACCTCCACTCCTTAGCTCCTTTTCGGCTTCTTCTAGTTGCTGGGTAATCGCCATCTGACATTGAAGTTCAAAATCATCACGCGGCACAGATCCGCAAATATCCATCTGAGCCAACCAGAGCCGCCTGAGGTTTTTTTCCTTTTCCTCGACAGCTTCGACGGCTAAATGTAATTCTTCTTCTGTAATAGAGGAGTCCCACAATTGTTGATCATCGGTTTTGTTGACAACCTCCTTCTTGGACTCCATAGCGCTATCTGGCCAAAACTCGACTGTGAGACAGCCGGACGGAGTGGGGGAGCAGGACGTTATTTTCCCGGAATTGTGATGTGTCATGTATATTGACAGTCAAGTGGTGGGGGAAGTTTCAAGGTCATTCAAATTGTGTTTTAAAAAATCCTATCTTCTTACTGAGCATATATGTCAGTAACAAGATAGGTGTTTTTTCTCTTTTACATCTTTAATATAATAAAGAAATAAACATATTCTACAATGGTAAGAAGAAGGAAGACAACTACTAGTCAGCTGAAATAATCCAAAGTCTGGCTCGCTTCAGTCTTCATGGACGCCGGTGATGAAGCCGCTGGAGAAGAGTAATGTTCAGACTCTTCTTTTGGGTGTCGGAGATTGCGTATATTGCAAGCGTAGACTTGCACATTTATACGGTAGCCTCGCGCCACCATCAGCTGCAACTCCTTGTACAAGTCGCTCAACTCCTGCTGAGTCTTAATGGTTACCTCCTCGTAACTAGCACAACTTACATTGAGAGACATCTTGATGTTGTACGGTTGACCGTCGGAGTTGAAATGAAGCTAAGGCACAGCGCTTGGGGGTACTATGAAAAAGTGGTGGGGGTGTTTGCGTCGAAGCAGGTTTGACCTTTAGCTTGGTGGTGGGGGTAACTGTGAAAGCAAAGGTCAAAGGTCAAGGTCACCCGCGAAGTTTAAAGAAAATGCAACATATCAATATGTGACAAACTTCACATATTGATATGTTGCATTTTTTTGCCTTTTGTATTTTTTTCTTTTATGGTTTATTTATTTATAAAACATTACAATAACATATGTACAACAGTAAAACTTAAATCTAACACTGCTGCTTGTCGGCGATGTGGATGGTCAACTCGGTGGAATTGCTACCCGTGCAACCGTGGGAAACCAGGTAGAGACAGCCGGGTTGGATGGAGCGCAGATCCTCGTTCTGGAGGAGATGGACGAATCGTTTCGGCAGGTAGACTTGGAACTTGGGCTCATCCCCCGGAGTGAACGGTGCCTCGCTAAGACTGCAGCAGATGGCCTCTCCAACTGTAGTCTCCATCTTCTTCATGGCGTGGATAATGTAGTGCTTCTCATCTTTAAGTTCGGAACACTTCTTGACAGGTAGTATGGTAGATTTGGAGTGAGCATTGAACTGCTCAACCAAAGTTTGCATGAACTGGTGAGATGCCATGGTTGAGTTAAAGATTGTCTTCTTCGTCTTCTTGCTGGGAGATGTTGTCGTCTCGGAATCTCGAGTAATACTCATGCCAGGTCCCGGTCTGCTCCTCACTTATATAACCCCCGTCACCCCCACCACTCCCCACTTCCCCACTTTGAAGGTAAGATGCGAGTTTATAGGCGTTTTTTAAAGCGCAATGTCTATCTTTTTCATGTTCTGGACTTTTAGTACAAATACAAACATTTTCCATCGTATACTTGTAGTTTTTATCCAAGTCCACATCATTAACCGGAACATTAGTAAATTCTTCGATCCATCTCTTCTTTTCCAGTCCTTTTGTATAAATATTGGTAAACCTGTTTGAAAACTGATGCATGATGTGATACAAGTCTGTGTAACTTGCAAAACCATCATACCAATCGATATGATGGAAATATTTTGAAATCCACCAGTTGGTAGTAGCGGCTTTGCTAGTTAATGATGAATAAGAACATGGTGGTTTGAACAAAAATGTATATGGAACACTTGTATTGATGTCGAAAAACACAAGTTCTTTTATGATAAATCTATCGTCATTACCCCGAAACGCTTGGAACTCAATTATACCAGGTTTGGACTTTACTTGTTCTTCTTCCTTGTCCATTGCGAAGGCCACTCGTCTGCTCATGACGAAGTCCAAAGATCAACTGATTTCCACACCACGGTAGGTACTGCTTTTATACCAGGCCGTACAGTTGTTGGCGCGTTGGTGTATATTTAACGTGGGCACCGTCCCCAATAGGCCTAACCCCACAAAATGTTGGTTATTGTTTTAGAAACTAACCATTGTCATTTAAGTTTCCATCTTTATATTTTCCTTGTTTTCGTTTTCATCACTAACACTTGATTCTTCTCCTCCATCTTCCTTTTCTTCCTGTTTTACTGATTTCTTATGTAGTTGAGCGTACTTTTCCAATTGTCTCCACATTTGTACTTCATGAGGAACCCTATTGAATATAGAAGTATCCACAGGCCCGTACAATATAGGTGCGTCCGGTTGTTTGTCCAAAGTGTCTTCCAGATAATCTTTAATAATTGAACTTGAAAACACCAGTTGTCTCAAGTATCTTGTTATTGGTTCAGTTGCACAAGTTAGAATAAAAAACTCTTCTCGATTAAGTTGAATCTTGTTATCATGTCTTGTTGTGTCTCTAAACCGCAACTGATGATCACCACGATGTTTAACAATATCGATTTCCACATTTGAATCCAAAAGGCCTACTCTTGTCTTTCTTCCAAACATGTTACTACTTAAATAGCATTCTAGCAGATGCAAGTGTTTCATAAACGATTCCCAAGCAGTGTCCGTAAACAAAATCATTTTGGGTCCATGAGTTAAAATTACAGTAGGTGAATAATCCGTCGATTTCATAACACCGATTAAAACACTTTTGTCCAAACTTGATGAAATTGGATAAAATATTCGCAAGAATACCTCACTCAATATGTTAGGAGAAATATTATCTTCAATATCCCTTTTCTTCTTCTGTGCATTCTTTCTTCTTTTACCTTTTTCCTCAACATTATTACTAGCGTGGAGTTGTCCGCAAGCGTTGTGTTCATCTCCTTCCGGTTGACCTTGAAGATCTAAAAAGTCGGATATCTCCTTCTCAATATCTACTACATTTTCTGGTGTACCACTAGGAGAAGCCATATTGAATAAGATGCTACCCATACAACAACAGGCAACAAACTGATGAGGAGCAACCTGAACGCTCTGCTTTTATACTCGCGGAATGCATTGGAATGTAACAAAACCGGTTTTTTACAATACATTTTTAACAATTCCAGTTAAAGGTGTGTATGTTACGATTTTATCATGTAGAATTAAACAGTATGCAGTTGTATTAGCCGGTATAGCCGCGTTGAATTCCATTACTATTTTTATATCCACACTTGATGATTTTACCGATTCATTTTGTTTAGAACAATCGATTACAACTATAGGGTAACCATCTAAGTATTTTTCTGGTGATAGTAAAGGTGCATTTGTTTTACCGTAATATGAACTTTGGAATCTTGCATACATATCGTACAATATGCTGTACTTTTTACTAGCGAATGACACGTTTAAATTATCGTATGGAAAAAATTGTGAATTTAAATAAACTTTAATATTTTTTAAGTTACAATGATCAAATTGGCCTGCATGTTTGGTGATGGTGTCTCTTCTGCCTGTTTGTAAACCAAATATAATATACCTGGCTCGTTCCACATAATTAGATGTTTTAACAGTCCAAGTGTGACGATCCGTAGTTGGCAAGCTGGGATGTTCATGAAATTCCCAACTTCTAAAAGGAATTACAATATCACGATCAGCCTTTAACTTTCTTAATAGTAGCATTCTATGCTCGTCAGCTAATTTAACATGCGGAACTCTCCATACAATTTTGTCTAATGTTAATTTCCATTCTAAAGTTGCATCTGTTGTACCGTCTGGAGCTTTAATAATGTCTTCATCGTTTGAAGATCTCAACAAAACTAATTCTTGTTTAACGTTTAATATTATTTTCCTATAATCTTCAGCAAAACCAAGCAACAAACGTAACGGAATATGAAAATCAAAATTTCCATTTGTATCTGGAGTAATTGTGTCTTTTGCAGGTAAAACCCATCCTGCAGGTTGTATTAAATTGGTTTCATTAGGTGATATAGATGTTAATCCCTTTAAAGTTGTTGCAATACCTACTTTTTTAGTGGAATCAACTGTTACACCTGATATTTCATATCTAATTTCATCAAACAGGAAAGCCATGGGATTATTTATAAATGGAACTGTTGTACCAGTAGTAGTACCGTCCTTTTTAGTAACCTTTCCTTCAATATACAAGTAACTTTCACATGGTAGTGTGTAAATGTCTTGATTTTGTATGGGAATACGAATTTCATCGTTATTGTTTAATTTTGATGAAGTGTAAGGGTTGTGGGTGTGATATTCTTTTTCCCATAGGGTTTCGTCGAATGTTGGACCCTGAGCTATATCCAGTATATCCATAATCGGTTAATCTTAATCCAATTCTCTCTAAGAAACGAATGTTCTCGCGTGTTAACTCCTCCACAGCTGAAGAGCTACTAATGCGGTTTCCCGTAGGCTGTTCGCTTTTAAATGTTAAACCCATGGTTTTGTATTAAAGTGTCGATTTTAAATGTAGTCTAACCGTAATAGGCTCTTCTCGGAAATCTATCAAGTTACCGTCTTGATCCAATACGTTCAACACGATGTCTGAAATGAAAGTGGTGTTCAACGGTAGATATACTAGGTTTTGTGGCTTTTCAACAATTTTAAATCCAGGCGGTACACTGGGGTAAAAAGTATGTATTATATGAGTATTTGCTCCATCTCTGTAAGCTCCTTGTATAATGTTACAAGTTATGTCTATACTATTGACTTTTAATATTGTTACAGTTTGTTTACCGGAATGTTTTTTATTTGGTTCTAAAATTGCTCCATCTTTGGGAAATCCTAATAAATCACCAATTGAGTTTGGCTTAGTGAAATCTATATAATATTTTGAAGTAAGCTCAGCTTTCATTGTATTGTTATTACCTTTTAGCGATATATTGTCTTTTCCCATTTTATTTTGCAAAAATTCATTAATATGATCAATTTCATAAGAACCTGTGGGTAAACTGCACTCTTCTAAGTCTGTAAACTTACCACTGGCATCTTTTCCTTTATAATAATGCAATAAGTTATTTTTACCTTCCGTAACATTGGGAATAGAGTTGTAAGTTGTAAAATCTAACAGTGCTGCCTCCCAAAATCTTCCTTTTTGCAAGCGTAACGCTGGAAAAAGGATACTTCGTAAAGTGGACGATTTTCCTGTTAATGATACCGTATAGGAAGACATCTCAATAGTGACTGATACTTTTAGCTAGGAATTCCAGACATAAATGGCCGCATATTGAAGTATTATCAGGTTGTTCTCTTTTATAGTTGTAATATATGTTTTTAGCAGATTTAAAGTAATGTTCAAGTTCTTTAGGTGGTGGCAAATTTCCAAAACTATCAAAATAATATACATTGCTATTCAGTTTCTTATAACACACCCAATGGGTGCCGGACCCTTCGGTATTATCCAAATTTACGATTCCAGTCTCATTTTTCCATATTTTCTTTGGTAAACTGTCCTTCATGAATACTCCGCGAAAAAATGGTATTTTTAAACAGGAAATATATCTGAATAATTCAACATTAGTCAACGCTTTATGTGGTATAACTAATTGATTTCTTTTATTTAATATGCACGATACGGTCTTAGGTATAGACCTGCCCCGTTTTTTACCATTGACCATATTGTTGGTTTTTTATTATTTTTCTTCGTAGAACGTCTTTTTAGTCTAATATTACCACCATGTTTCTTCATGGTTGATCCTTTTTTATTCCTACCCCTCCTTTTTCCACCTCCTACCGCTGTTTTAGCCTTCATACCTGCTGTTACCGCTAAAGCTGCTGCTTTTTCCGCAATACTAGCGTCACTAGACTTTACTCGTTGCCAAGCTATATTTGCTAGCTTTTTATCAGCGATTGACCTATTTTTTGAATCGGTAAATGTGGAATATGCGATATCGTGTTCTTTACAAGCCTGATCTAACTTATTTATGCCTGGATCACCTCTTTCCAGTCGTTTTTGCAATTTAGTTCCTGGTCCGCAATACTGATAACCTCCCGGTATGTGAAATTCGTATGGTAAAGCGTCTATTGCTCTGTTTACGATAGATCCTACTGGAATACGATTTAAAGCTTTACTTAACAGAGAAACCGCTGTGGACGTGATACCGCCTCCTTTCCGTATAGTGTCTCGATATGGACTGGTGTAATGAAACGCCATGATTGTCTTTTATATTCGAAAAGCGTAACCCATGTGTTACCTCTATGACAGGTTGCACATAAATGATGTAATATATGGTGTTATTTAATTAAATATCAAAAGTACCCCAATCTGATGATCTAAACTTTTGTGTGTTATGATTAAAAAAATATTTATAAAGAATTTCTTGTTTAATCCATGTATTTCTCATTTTTTCGTCAATAGGTTTATGTTGTCCTGCTACAATATAATTATGCATATCAAATAATAAATTACCTATTACTTTAACAAGAAAATTAACAGTTACAGCGTTATCGGCATAATCAGGGTCTGCAACATTTGTTAATCGTTTGTTATCACAATTCCACCATTTTTTTCCAGTTGGCTCTAATTGTATTATCTGTTCATAAGTAACAGCATCACCAGGCTTTTCACCAATACCTAAATTTGTCAATAACTTTCCTTTACCATCCCAAACATAATTGTTTTCTTCAAGTAAAGTAAACTTTTTATTTCCTTGTACAAATACATCTCCTTGACGTGTTACTACTTGGTTTTGTTTCACAAAACCGGAGGTTTCTTGTTTTAAAGTTTCCTTCATTTGACCCACCGTTGCACCATCTGATGGTGCAAAACCATCTTTTACATTCGCTAAACAATTACCAAGACAGTCAATAACTCCTACATCACGTGTAATACAATGATCTTTGATGTATTTTAAATTTACAGCATCATTTTCATTTTTTGGATAACCTATATAGTTAATAACAAATTTATAAAAAGAAAACCCATCTTTTGTCTTTTCAGGTATTATAGAATGTAAATAGCGTCTATTTATGCTGTCTTTTTCATCTACAGGGTCTGCTACGTTGGATATACGCCGATTTTCAGCATTATACGTTTTTCCATTAAATTTTAACGTATTCTTTAATTCCGATGATAAATAACCTCTGTTTATTGCATCAGCGTTTTGATTTGGCTTACCAACGTTGGAAATTCTATGATTACCCGCGTTATATGTGTTTTTATCTAATTTCAGTGTTGGTACTATCTCTTTTTTTAATACTTTTAAATTTATTGCATCATTTTCATCTGTGGGATCATTAATGTTTTTTAACTGTTTATTACTAATATCATAATCTCCATCAGGTGTTTGTGGTAATCCAACACCTCTTTTTAAAGTATTAAAGTAATATAATCCATCCGATGAATACCGTCCGAACTTGTCAACACTCATGGTGCAACTGAATAACATTCTAGAGTGTAACCCATTTTTATAATATTAGTCCCGATTTCTAACCCATATCAGTTTTTATACAAATTCTTAGTCTTCATCAGTTACATTTGCATCATTCCCGGGACATTTAAAATATTTTAAATCTGCACTAATTAATGATCTGTCTGCTTCATTTCTAAATACATGATTTTTATGAATAAATTCCTCACCAGACAATTTTCTAAATCCGCTAAATGAATTTGGATCTGCAATTAATATATTTTGATAATCATTTACATCCATTAATTTAAATCTTTTGGTATTATAAATAAACTCTTGATTTGCACTATCATATTGTAATGTTTGTCCTACAGTTGCAGCATCCTTTGGATCTGTTCCTTGTGCCAAATTACCTATTTTCTTATTTTTCGCATTGAAAGTACTACCTCCTGGTTTGTCTAATATTAAAGATTGTTTTACTACAACACAATCGTAATCATCGATACCTGGAAATATGTTAATTATTCTTCTATTTGTACCCAACCAACTTCTATGATAATTGTTTGGATTAGTATGTAAAACTTGTGATAAAATCGGAACATCATGAGCATCTGTAGCTAATTGCGCATTTGATAATTTCATGTCTTTGCAATCCCAAACATTATTTTTTTGTTCAAGTAAAATAAACTTTTCATTTCCTTGTACAAACACATCACCCGACCGTGATACTACTTGATCCTGTTTTACAAATCCAGATGTTTCTTGCTTTAAAGTTTCCTTCATTTGACCCACTGTTGCACCATCTGATGGTGCCGAACCATCTTTAACATTCGCTAAACAATTACCTAGACAATCAATAACTCCTACATCACGTGTAATACAATGATCTTTTATATATTTTAAATTTACAGCATCATTTTCATTTTTCGGATAACCTATATCGTTAATAACAAATTTATAAAAAGAAAAACCATCTTTTGTCTTTTCAGGTATTAATGAATGTAAATAGCGTCTATTTACGCTGTCTTTTGCATCTTTAGGGTCATCTACGTTGGATATACGTTTATTTTCAGCAGTATACGTTTTTCCATTGAATTTTAACGTATTTTTTAATTCTGATGATAAATAACCTTTGTTTATTGCATCAGCGTTTTGATTTGGCTTACCAACATTGACAATTCTATGATTACCTGCGTCATATGTGTTTTTCTGTAGTCTTAATGCTGGTGATATCTTTTCTTTTAATATTTTTAAATTTATTGCATCGTTTTCATCTGTGGGATCTTTTATGTTTTTTAACCTTTTATTAGTTATATCATAATCCCCATCAGGTGTTTGTGGTAAACCAGCACCTCTTTTTAAATTATTTGCGTAATATAACCCATCCGAGGAGTAACGTCCGAACTTGTCGACACTCATGGTGCAACTGAATAGTAATCTAGGGAGTAACGCATTTTTTATGAGATTACCCCACGGTTTCGGAGTTCATCCACTAAAGCCACCCATTCGTTTTCCAATCCAGTATGACCCGCTTCTTTAGCTTCATGCATTAGTTTCATTCTATCCACCAATTTATTGATATTATTGTAATAAATCACATTTGTGTTATATAGTTTCTTCATTAAACCTGTACCTGTAACAGATTTGTTTCTTTTTCTTGGTTCTGGAGCACTTATATCCAAAGTGGATGACACAAACCTTCGTTTTACAGGTTTTCTTGGCATTATCGGCATTGGTTGTCTTCTCGTTGTTGGTATTAACTTGGATACAAATTCTCTATATTTTAAAGACCTAGATCTAAAAACTGGTTGGTCAGCTAAATACTTTCTCCTGTATGCATTGGTGTGTTCCAAAATCTGTTTATATGCTTCCATGTCTTCTTCTTTAACTAACAATTCTAAAGGCTTTTTTCAAATAATAATTCAAATAATCCTCTTGTGCCCTTATATCTTTGATTACCAACAATAATATTATCATCTTCATCAATGTTTACCGGGCTATTACCAACCATTAAACCTTCTTCTGTTAATCTTACTCCATAACTATGGTAGTTTTTATTAGGACTTATTCCAGCTAACATTTTTATCATGTATTTCCTTCCTAAAGGTCCTTTGTTATGAATGTTTTCACCCAACAAGCTTATGTTTGACGGACCTTCCCTTGCTTCTTCTTCTTCTTTTTCCTCTTCACTAGCAGTTGATACATCTTCATGTCCTCTTTTAGCTTTTACTTCATATAATCCTCTTATACCACTATAGTCTGGTGATTCTAGCTCTCTTTCAGGTTCTCCACCGGTAAAACCACTATATGTAGAGGATTCCAGGTCTTCATCACTAAAATCTTCTGATTTTACATTTTCTCTTTCAAACTTTGTAATAGGTGCAATTGCATCTCCTTCCAAAACGGGTTTAGCAAATTTTTTGTTTAATTGTTTCAAGGGTTCAGTAATAGGTTTAAAAGTAGATTCAAGAAATTTCTCCCTTTCGCTAATACCTAATTTTAATGCTCTGTTTTTATCTCGAATAGAATCACTAAGTGATTTTATTTCCTTTATTAACTTTTTTTGGTTAACCATGTTTGTAGCAAGACGTGTTGTACAACAATGAATGTTTTACATCATGATCAGTGTATTAGTATAAATTTATCAAATCCTATCCTGTATCGACCATTGTTTAGCGGTTGTTCCTTCATAATTGTTAAAAACCCATACTTTTCAGCCCAAGAATTTCCACACAACTCTTTAAATCGTTCAAATGGCATATCCGCACTTACATGGTCATAATATATGTGTTTTAGGTTGGTTTCATCCTGTTTAAATACAATTAACATGTTTGCATTGTCTCTAATGAGCTGTTTCGGTATTTTGCTGTAAGTTTGACCAATATAAATGCTATCTATGTTGTTATGTCGACCCATGGCGAAGTAATTTCTTATTGTATTTTGATTTTCACAAGATACATCGTCAAATATGAATACTGAGAATGGTTTAGCCTCTTGCGGTTGCATGACACTCTCGCTCGCGTTGAATTTAAAATATTTAATTTCAGGCACATTATTGAGTATTTGTTCCAATAACTGATATTTTGGTTGTTGTAGTGACTTTGAAAATACATATAAATTATTAAAACGTAATCCTTTAGGATTTGTAATCAAATTGAATACTACATTTGTTTTTCCACAATTGGAAGGACCGGTAACCAGACAACGCACCGTGTTTGGTAACAAAACACCGTGTTTCCCAGTATTGAATTGAGAACCATCCACTGTGAGTTCATCTATATTATTAATAGTAAAATTGTCTTTTTGCGGTATTATCAACATCCTTTGTAATGGTTCAACCCAAAATGATGCTCTATCATTATATTAGATCCTTTTTAGGTATCCAAGAATCTTCCGTCTTATTAAATCCTAACCATCGTACTTTAACCTTATCCTTTTTTCGTTGCAACACCTTTTCGACTAAATA
Organism: Neoaliturus tenellus; assembly: GCA_030545055.2. NCBI lineage: Eukaryota > Metazoa > Arthropoda > Insecta > Hemiptera > Cicadellidae > Neoaliturus > Neoaliturus tenellus. Next base: position 23,137,883 of record CM061537.1, on the reverse strand, counting down.
TACATCACCTACTGTTGATTTTAACATTTCATGTCCATAAAACCCTCCTTCCAGCAATTGTCCTTTATTATCTTTTAAAATGTAAGTTTCTGGTATTGTAGGTTGCACCTTAAATACAGTAAATACCTCATTTGTCCAGTTTGGAAGATATCTTTTACTGAATACACCTTTGTATTTGCTTATTCGCACTTTATCACCAACATTAAACCTTTTAGGCTTTAGTTTTTCAACTCTTGGTTTAGTATTCATTTTTATACGTTTTAATACAAGTTTTTCATTTTTATTAGTCACCTGGCTTGGTTTCATACCGATAGTTCTATGAAACTTGTTATTGTAATCGCTTATAAGTTTTGGTAACATATCAATCCATACGTGTGATCCTCTGTTAGAAAACATCTTATACATCGCACCTTTTAAAGTTCTGTTGAATCTTTCAATTATTGATGCTTTTACCTCTGAATTGGTTGAGTAATGGTTAATGTTGTGTTTTTTCATTAAATTTGCAAATTCCTTATTAAAATATTCTTTTCCATCATCAGTTTGTAAATGTTTTATAGTATGTTTGTCTCTTTGTATAGCTGTTTCCATTGCTTTTGTAACACTTTTGCCACTTATCTTTTAGTGGGAAAGCATCTGCCATTTTTGAAAAACAATTAATAATAGTCAATATGTATTTAAATCCTCTATTTTGTTTACTATAAGGAATCATTTCGATTAAATCCGCTTGATATAAATCATTTATTCCTTTTATCACTGTATTTCTTCGTGGAAACTTTCTTCTTGCAGGTTTATGAAGCTCGTTGACAATTTCTTGCTTCGAGTTCTTCATATTGCAGGTTTGAATATTTCATGTATCACATGTATAATCACAATGAATGTTGTCTTAAATATTCACATCATTTATATAGGTCAAGGTCATCCAAACTTGTGTAAAAAATGGGGAACACGGCGTTGGACTTGCCGTGTTCCCCATTTTTTTTACGGAAGGAGAAAGGAATAAGGTCGAAGTTGTAGAAGGACGAAGAATAGGTTACTAGTTGATAGGGTTTAGAGAGTAGTGGCCGAAAGGAAGAGTATGAATCTTATCCGGCATAATATGCCTTTTATCATCTTGAGCTGATAGTGCTCTTTTAACTTCAGTGACACTGTAGACCTCATGTTTAAAGCTTCTGATAGTGTTGAACGTTGCAGACATTGTAGAATCTTCAAACAAGCAGGTCTTGTAATGGTCAAATGTCACACGTTTCTTCAAGTACGATGTTTTGACTCCTTTAGCTTTCTTCACTGTCGGTATGTCGTTTTCCATATACATCTTGAAGGAATATAATTTGGACATCAGCGCAACTATTTCCTCCAAAGGTATTCCATTTGCTTCATCTTTAAATTTTCCAATTACTTTTTTATTCTTTTCATTGTAATTCGGATGGTTCTTCGGATAGTCAGAGAAGTCAAAGTCGTCTTTGTATGGGAAACTCCTTAGATCTTCATACATGTCCAAAGTCTTTATCCAGTAAATAAACGCGTCGGTATCCATGTATGCAGCTCCAATGTTGTCTCTTCCATAGTGTTTAACCATTTTGTTGTAATGGAAATCATACATCAGAGTTTTACTTATATCCAAAATCGACATTCCAATGTATAACGGACGATCCATCACTATTGTTGTTTTATTCATACTGACAGCAACTAGATTTTCGTTTATAATCATTGATGTTCCGAAATTTGGTTTTTGCACTAATTTTTCCAATTTCCTAGGATCACTTACTAATTTTAAAATTTTGTGTTTTCTCTTGTTCTCCAAGGTCTTCCCAAAGATGGCGTTGTTCATTAATTTGTAGAAGTCCTTTTCAAATGCTGTTGTCGCTGCAGCTCTTCTTGTAGTGTTGGAATCGATATATGGTTTCAACCAACAAGACTGGGTGAATTCAATTGCTCTGTGAATTTTCACTATACGTAGGCCCAATTCAAGTGCTTGTTGAACTACCCAGTAGTGTGCCACATATCGACTCTTATTCTCCAAGGTCATCATCAGCTTGGGCCATCTTCCTGTCGGTGAAACTTCAGTCTTGGCTAGGAGAGGCAGGTCGTAATGATGGTCGTGAAGGTGTTCTGGATATTCAAAATCACAGTCCAAAATATAGCCTGTTTGGCCATCTTTTGGAATCCGTGATATGTCACCGATGGTGGTCGGGTCAATCCACTTGAAGTCTGCGTAGGGAAGTGGATTTGACATCGCCCAACCATAGAGGTTGTTCGCATCAAAATATCCAAGGTAGAGTGATGGTTGTTGCTCGTCGAAGTTGGGTATATAATTGTTGTTGGCCTTAACATGTCTTGTCACAGCTTGAGTCAAACCACCTCGTACACCTGATTCGATCATGAGGACCATATCGATGTCTGTGAGAAGCTCCAATCGGCAGTTAGTTGACTTGAGCATAGCTTGCCATGCTAATCCAGGGGATGTATACGAGTGTAAAGGATCCAATCCGTATGCTGAGAAACAGGTGTTCCGAAATTCTTCCATCACATCGCACAGCAGAGTTACATCCAATTTTATATAAAAATCAGAATATTCCCCTAAAGTTTGAATGTTTAGTTGGTTCCAAACATTACACGCATGATTGTAGTCTTCAACGGAGATTTCACTTTCATTTAATTTGCTATTGAAGGCTTCAATCGGTGGTAGACTGGTTTCTTCAAACTTTTCTGTGGAAGTTATATAATCATAGGGGAAAACTCCTTTTCGTAATACTAAGTCCAATTTATCTTCAGGTACAATTTTGCTGGTTTCTTTTAGATCTTCTCTTCTTAGGTTCTCAGACAATTTGCTCAAACTAGATGACATAAATCTATAAGAGTCTACGAAGCGAAGTTTAATTTTACCAACTGTTTTTGAAAAACTGATGTACTTCTCCAATGTTTCAGCTAATACTTCGATTTTTCCATCATCTCGTCCTAACTCTGGGATAATGAAGTGGGAGTCATAGCCGCTAAGATTGTGTAACACGACAGGAATAAATTGAGGCAGTTTGTAATTTATATTGCATGAATTACAAGCAGGTCCTCTGTATAACCCTGTGAGGTGATCATGATCTCTTACTTTTTGATTTTCTTCACTGAAGCTCTTCTTGCATAGATAACATCTTGTAGCCGAAATGTATTCTTCTTGTTGATTTTGGTTCAAAGGTTTCATGGGTAAAACATTACCGTATAAGCGTTCCGCCTTTTCAGCAATGTCATACAACTGGTCTACAAAATACTTAGCAGCTTCTTCCCCACGGTAGAGTATCGGAGTGGATGTTAAGCCATAGTCTTGCAATTGTTCTTCAGGTAAAGTAGATTTCACCAATAAGCAAAAACTGTTAGGTTGATGCAATTGATATTTGGTTCTTCTAGTTACTTCACCATCCGAAAGTTCCTGCGGCACTAACGTGGATTCAAAGTCAGCGTAGATAACTAGTGGAATCCGGTATTGGTGAACTGTTTTATTGAACTGAACAAATGCTCTAGATGGTGGTGGCAGACTAATCTTCACTTCATAGTTGTCATTACAAAGCCGCTGGTGTTCCGACAACCACTCCGATCCTCCACGTCTCAAGTCTTTATTTGTGAAACAAAAGCATCTCTTACACACTGTTACTCTAATTTTCTTTTTAGTCACTTGTCGTCCAACCAAAGTTTCAAAGTTCTTGATGTAAACATAATGTGATATTTCACCTTTGGTCAATAGCAGCAAATCTGTATGATTTTGACGTTCAGTCTTTGTAACTCGTAACGGGTATACGTTATTTGATTCGTCTAAACCAAACACATTAACTGAAACTCTTGGGTTTTTTCTTTCAAATTTAGCAACATCATTAAGACTAACAGGATACGACATACCTTGGAAGTTATAGCGGTGTTGAACAGCTTCGTATGCTATGCTAGGTCTACAGGCATTAGGTTCCACATATTTTGCTAACATTGCATACCGGAAACATTCATTATCCTCATTTTTCACATTGATACATGATCTTGTATCTCGGATCACCTTTGGTAGAGGGATAAAGCTGCTACCCCTCATACCATATCCATGCTTGTGAACCCTCACATCCATACCTTCAATCGATGATAGCGTCCAGCCGGATCCTCTTCCTTCATGTTCTTGAAGTTTCACTAGCAGTTCAACCAAACATTCTTCTAAGATTTCGTTGATATCAGATGTGGTTGTAAGGGTTCGGTTTTTAGCAATGAATGCTCTCGGTGAGTTTTCACCATCGGTATTAGTAAACATAGCCTCCAACACCAATCCAAATTTAATAAAGTTCAATCTTGCCAATTCTTCCATCAATGTTTTTACAACTAGATTTTTAGCTTGGGTTATAAAGTTTTCCAATTCCAATTGAACATTATTAATTTTGAAATGAGTTACAACTGGTCCTGGCAAGGCTGTGGTGCGCAGTTGTCTTATATCTTCCACTTCTTCTGTATCCTCTTCTTCCATATCCTCTTCTTGGGTACGCAGTTGTTTTACATCTTCCACTTTTTTTTCTTCCATTTCCTTTTCAATAAATCCTCCAGCTGTAGATGGTCCAGCTCCGGCAAATTGAATAACACTTGGTCTTCTTCTTTGCATTGACTGTAAATAGCTAGCCCAGTCCTCCTGCTTCTGGGGTTTTTCCAAAAACCGATCAATCGCATCCAAGTCTTCTTCACTTACTACAATCTCTTCTTTTCTGTCCTCTTCACGATGCAATTCTCGGTGTAACTGTAGATAGCTATCACAGTCGTCCATCTGCTTCTGGTAGTTTTCCAATAACCGATCAAACGCATCCAAGTCTTCTTCACTTACAACAATCTTTTCTTTTCTGTTCTCTTCATGATGCAATTCTCGGTGTAAAACAAAGATATCTTCATCTTGGAAAAACTCACCACAAATATCGCAAAGAGCCATTTTTTTACAGTTTGGCTTTGAGTGTGCACTCGGTGAATGTCCAAGCAATAATGAGCAGCGCGCTCAACCAGGTCCCTTTATACCCGAGGTTGAAGGGTGGGGGAAGGTGACGTCATATACATCCGGTTTATCAATCATTTAGTAAATTTGGCTTTTAAACACCCATTTTCAATATATTCTTCAACAGGCTTGATAAACCAATAATGTTTGGTCTAAATCCACTACTTTGTACAAGTTTTTTCAAAGATGTCTGAGCAAGTTTATATGGGTCAAGGTCATTTGGAATTATTATTTTCAGAGGGATAGAGCACTAAGCAGCATCAATTACTACAAAGTGCTCTATCCCCCGCTCACATTTTTTGTTTTAATTTCTTACAAAGGTGAAATATCACCGGTATTACCTCCAGAATAGGAAAAATTCTGTTGCGATGGAGCGATGGAAGTGGTATATCCAATCCAATTGGTTTGCCATTTTTATACCCCCACCAACTATGCATTTATGTGGGTCAAGGTCGCGTAAAGATACCCTTTGAGCGGGGGATAAACCACTAAGCAGCATGCTAGTCCATTGCCGCAAAGTGATCTATCCCCCGCTCTGTTCTACAAAACCTCAATCAAGTCCAAGTTCAAGTCCTAGTTTAACACTTGGTTGGGAGAATTACATTAGTTTGATGCTTATTTCTACCGTTACACTTGCTCCATTCTCAAAAAGATATAAATAATATAATCCTGGATACTGTTTTGTTTCACGTCCTGCATGTTCCTTAATAAAGTCAAAAGCCAATCTTTTTGAATATTCATTATGAAACACTTCTCTCACACAAACAAGAATTTTTTCTTCCACCAATTTTAGTTGAATTGATGATAGTTTGCTTACATCATCCTTGTCTATCAGGGGTAGCTTGTAGGTAAAAGTATTTGGCGGTAGTTTTCGCGTTCTGTCAAGTAAACAACAAAATTTTTTATACAATTTCTTCTCATTGTCTGTAATACTATTAATACCAATCAGATTATAGTACGAAGGTTTATAAGGTATACGACGAGACATTTTTGGTCACCGGTCTTCTTAAGAATGAGCTCCTGGACAGCCACTTCCAACGAAAGGTGGAGCGTGAATGAGAAGTGCGTGCAACCTGACCGCCTTATATCCCCACCAGCCAAGGGCGACCCCACCCTGGGGGAGGGGGGGTCACTTCTCGTCCGGAGCAAAAAACTTTTTGGTCAAGGTCAAAAAATTTTTCGAAAAAAAAAGTTTAAAGGGAGGGGGAGGGGGTGGAGGTGGGGGAGGGGGTGGGGGAGGGGGTGGGGGTTGGGGAGGGGGGGGGGTTATATTTAAAAAAAAATGTAAACATTTTCTTATGTTGCCATCGTTGTGGTCTCCGAAGAGACACAACTATGGTCAACGCCAGACTTGTGTGTTAATAAAGCCTAACTGTTGAGAATTTTCAAAGACCTTAATATATTTACTGTGTTAAAAAAACATGAATGTTAAAGATTTTGAAAACTTTTATATATTTAGGTCAAGGTCACGAAAAAACTTTAAAAAAATTAAGCCCCACACCCCCCTATGGGGGTGTGGCTTATAATGGCTTACGTCCTCGGTCCGAGTGCAGAGGCCGCCGCAACCTTTTGCATGCCAGCGTACAAACGGACATACTCCCACAACCCCAGCCGCAACCTGTTGCATGCCTGAGAGGAGCCTAACAATACTTCAAAGTGACTTTACACGGGGGCCTACTCCCGTAACGCTATCTTTAATATTTGTAATTTAGCAAGCAGTAAATCTTTACAAGTCTTTGTGGGTCAAGGCCACACGGACATTAAAAAATTTCGGCCCCCGTACATCCATGGCGAACCACGAATGTTCGGGGGCCTTGGGGACTAAAAACACAAATAGCTAACAAAGATTCATTTACGTAATTTTGAGTTTCCAGAAGGGAAACTAACTGAGGACACCCTAGTGGCTTACGTCCTCGGTCCGAGTGCAGAGGCCGCCACAACCTTTTGCTTGCCAGCGTACAAACGGACATGCTCCCATAACCCCAGCCGCAACCTGTTGCATGCCTGAGAGGAGCCTAACAATCATGAAAAGTGGCTTTACACGGGGGCCTACTCCCATTCCCTGAAGTTACAGTTTACTTTGAGCTGTGAAAAACGCTCAAGGGGAAATGCTAAAACAAGCGTATACACTTTAGATAAATATAACACACTTACAACACACAATTGAGCTCAACATGGTAAATGCTGGAACAAACACATACACATTAAACACATATGAGAAACAAGACACACAGGATAAAAGACACACAGGAGACATAGGGTACAAGTGAAACACTCTCATATAAAACAAATCCCAATACCCAAACGCAAGCGCAATATCTTACAACTAATACAAGTCTTAAAGTTAGAGTAGACTTCGCTAAACAGTGAAGGCGCCATTCACTTCTCGTCCGGAGCAAAAAACTTTTTGGTCAAGGTCAAAAAATTTTTCGAAAAAAAAGTTCGGGGGGGGAAGGGGGTGGGGGAGGGGGTGGGGGAGGGGGTGGGGGAGGGGGTGGGGGAGGGGGTGGGGGAGGGGGTGGGGGAGGGGGTGGGGGGGGAGGGGGGGGCACTTCTCGTCCGGAGCAAAAAACTTTTTGGTCAAGGTCAGAAATTTTTTCGAAAAAAAAGTTCGGGGGGGGGAGGGGGTGGGGGAGGGGGGGGGCACTTCTCGTCCGGAGAAAAAAACTTTTTGGTCAAGGTCAAAAAAATTTTCGAAAAAAAAGTTCGGGGGGGGGCACTTCTCGTCCGGAGCAAAAAACTTTTTGGTCAAGGTCAGAAATTTTTTCGAAAAAAAATGTTCGGGGGGGGAGGGGGTGGGGGAGGGGGTGGTTGAGGGGGGGGAGGGGGGGGGACACCTCTCGTCCGGAGCAAAAAACTTTTTGGTCAAGGTCAAAAAAATTTTCGAAAAAAAAGTTCGGGGGGGGGAGGGGGTGGGGGAGGGGGAGGGGGGAGGGGGAGGGGGGAGGGGGAGGGGGGGGTTAGTGGGTCAAGGTCACCCACAACCCTTCCACTCTAAGTGTTGGCTATACCCCCACCACTACCGAGTCCCTAGGCTGCACAACACCGCTCCGCCAGTATGTCTCCGGCTTCCATGCGGTGCGTCTCGCTGTTCTCCAACTCTCTATATGTAAGTATTTTTACAAGTTTTGAATCTAGGTCACTTCACTTTGTAACAATATCGACTTGTGGTATTTCAGTATTTTAACTCAAGGTCACCACACTTTAACTCTGAGACTGCATCAACTTGTATTATTTCTGTGTTTTGACTCAAGGTCATCACACTTTAACTCTGGGACGGGATCGACTTGTAGTATTTCTGTGTTGTGACTCAAGGTCACCACACTTTAACTCTGGGACGGGATCGACTTGTAGTATTTCTGTGTTTTCACTCAAGGTCATCACACTTTAACTCTGGGATGATTTCGACTTTTAGTATTTCAGTGTTTTGACTCAAGGTCGCCACACTTTAACTCTGGGACAGTATCAACTTGTAGTATTTCTATGTTTTTACTCAAGGTCATCACACTTTAACATGTAACTTTAAGGTAGCACCAAAACGGTGCTACCCGGCTTGACATTTTCAAGTTTCCCAAGGTCATCACAGTTCCCCCACCACTTCCCATATACCTAGAGTGCGCGGGGCCGGACAGTCAGTCGCTCGGTGTCTGTCGTAGGGTACGCATCGCGGTTTCAGTAATGGTCGAATGGGGGCTTTTGGGTCAGTTCAAGGTCACCCGAGCGGTGTCACATGACGGTTTAGGCAGAGTCACGTTGCAAACTTCAAGTTTCCTCAGCACTTTTGCTGTTTCTCATCGCAAATTCGCTCCAAGTCGTCAAGGTCATGGTAGCTGTGACTGAAACTCGGAGCGTAGTGCGAGAAACAGTAAAAGTGCCTAAAAAATTTTAGGTTTCAGCGTGACCTTGACCTTTGTGACATCGATGACGTCATTTTGGTGACGTAAGGGGTGATGACGTCATCAGCACGTCATTTCTGTGACGTCATGGGTGTGACGTCATGGATGTGACGTCATTGGTGATGACGTCATCGATGATGCAATCGATGACGTCATCGATGACGTCATCCCTCAGGTGACCTTGAACTGTTCCAAAAGCCCCCATTCCCCACTACTATAACGTAACTTGACTTCCGTTTTAGTTTTGACGCTTCATATACGGAATACAAAAAAAGCTATTCGGCTGACCTGGGAAGAAGCTATGCTTCTTCCATTACAGACCTTGATATTAACCTATCAGTAGTTCCTCCAGCTTCAGTATTAGAATATAACCTCCTTGGTCTCATCCAATTTCAGTTGGCTTTGCAAGCGTTATTTTGTATATAATTTAAAGCCTTTTGTGACTGATATTCTGATAGCCTTGTGATTGTGACTGATATTAGGTATTCTGAAAACAAATAATAAAACTAACATTAAAATCTAATAGAACTATCATTGACTCTACACATGTGTTCAGGGTCTTCTGAGTTTCATGAAAAACTATGTATGATGGCCTTTTCGAGTTATTCGCCTTTAGTTAATCATGATCTTGTCATTGATCGGATTTTTTAGGTTAAATTCTAGGACTACTACTACTACTGTTATTTTGTAAGTTGTTTGTTTATTTTTTTTTTAATTGGTGATGGGAGAAAGTGTGATAAACTGTATATTTTTTATTTCACAATGAAATTTAGAACAAAACTTATATCTTTATTACTTTAATTATTTATACAGTGTGCATACAATTAAGTGAGTTAAGGTACAACCTGGGTAATTATTAAGGTACAAGGTAGGTGTTTATGTAACTTAAGGCCATTAACTTTTTTTGTAACATCTGGATTTGAACCCACACCACAGATCTGCAATATAAGGTAGACATATCAAATGTAGTATTTTTCGAAAGCCCATTTCATAACCTTTAAAAATATATATAACATTGTCCATGTGGGGTTTTATTTTCACTTTTTATTTGGTTTTAAATAAACTGCGTAGTTCTAAAAAATCGCTGGACATTTTAAGGCTATGGAATGGACACCTAGAGGGCTATAGGGATGATTTAACTGTGATGTCTTCAAGTAAAATTATTCATTTTTCACAAAATATTAATATACATTTTTATAAAATAACTGATTAAAGGCAACCAAACCTTGTCTTAAAATATACTAAAATTAAAAAATAAAGCTGTTTTTTATGTATTTTTTTATAGAAAACGTGTTTTTATTTTGCACCATAAATCTTTAAAAACAATTTCAGTTTTCACAATTATTTGCACATCTACACAGCTTTCAAACGACCGATAATTAATGAAATCGGTCCTTAGAACTTTAGATTTTTCTGTCTGAAGATTTTAAAACTGGATTATATAAGAGTAGATAGAGCGATACCATAGTCAGATTTTAGTAGGTGTATCTAACGCCAATTACGAATTAATGGGTGAGTCGGTGGCGTAGTGGTTAGCGCGCCGGACTTCGGGACCATGGCAGCGATGTCGTGGGTTCGAATCCGGGTTCTGCCAGTGACTTTTATCAGTACCTTTCACCTTGTACTCTAACGGCTCACCCCCTTACTTTGTCTAATACGTTCCACGCACAGATCAATAGTCTATGTGGACGGGGCAAAGTAAGACAAAAAGAGGTCCGCCAACCTCTTAAAAAAAATAAAAAATATATATATATACACATATTTATATATATCTATTTCAATTGTGGCATCAATGGGCATGTATATGATAGTGGTAATTAACAGTAGGCCTACGGTACCATATACAGAGTTGTGTAACCAACTGAAAAACGGAACCATAATAACCGCGATTAAACTCACAATGAACTAGCTACATACGCGGACTCCACTTGGCCTTCCGCCGTCGACCAGTCGGAAGCGTCCCCACACACGCAACGATCGGTCTGACGACGAAGGCTGGTCGGACGACAACTGATGGGATTCTCACAGTCGTCGTCCGACCAAATTCGTTGTCAATCGGCCGGAAGCGTCCCCACACACGCAACGATCGGTCTGACGACGAAGGCTGGTCGGACGACAACTGATGGGATTCTTACAGTCGTCGTCCGACCAAACTCGTTGTCAATCGGCCGGAAGCGTCCCCACACACGCAACGATCGGTCGGACGACGAGGTCTGTCCGACGGATCTATCAGACCGATCGTTACATGTATGGGGGGGGGGGCGAAACTTCGTTATCCGTCTCCACCGTTATTATCGATGTGGAAATTTCGATATTGCGATAATATTGCTATTATATCGATGACAAAATTACACGATACGATTACGGTTTAATCACCTGATTTCGTTTCTCGTTCTAATATAATGAAATAAACCTTTTGACAATAAAACAAACACCGTATATATTCAAACAAGTAACTGAAAAAAGTAAAAATTGTAGTTAATGTAACCTGTAACAAAGAACAACACAAAATAAACTAACCAAGTTTGTTGTGTAGCTGTATCTAAATTCAAATTGTGAGGAGAAGCAGACTTCGTTAGATCTAAAATGGCGTCGCACAAATGCTGCCAAATACAAATCAGAAAGGTTTTTTTTTGCTATTGTATTGAGGGAATATGCATTTTAAATGTTTCCAAACACCATTGATTTTCTTGTTATAAACATCGCTGTCAATTGAAGTAACGGAGATTTACGGTTACACTGTTAGGTTAGATTATTATTATAATACATATCTTTTCTCAGTATCGTTTTTGATTCGATTGTTTTCATCGCTCAATTTCAATGGCAATATCGAAATTTCCACATCGATAATAACGGTGGAGACGGATAACGAAGTTTCGCCATGGGGGTATTCATTACCACATGAATACCGTCTTATAGTGTGTTTTCGGTTTTAAAAATGAGGCGCAACAGAGTTTTTAAAAATGACTAAGCACTAAAAAGAAACATTTGCTCCCAGTGATGAACAACTTTTTTTTATCATAATGTAGAACTGCATTTTTAATTGTTAAAAATAATATTAACTATTAAGTTGTATTTTTGAGATTATATTTACAAAGTAAGTAATATACAGTGTTTACATTTCTGTTATTTACAAAAAATGCTGAAATATATTGTTTGAGTTCCACTATTCTACATAGAAAATAAATAATGCATGGAAAAGAGCTGACTTTTCAGTCCTAGAACAAAATGCCCCTGTCGCAGCAGACCTGCGTTATTAGTAAAATTCCAATATCAGTTATTATTTAATCAACAAAATATTTTGTTTTATAAGTCACTAGTATATCAGAGTTGTGTAAAAATGCTTTAGATTATTTCTTAAATTGTTAATCCATACAAGAAAATATTTCATTGTACCTATTATAAATGTATTCACATTATTATTATCATTAATTACATGTATTCATGATAATAACAGATATAATTTAGTTTTAAGAACATTAAAATATGGGCGTAGCAAGAAGTACAGTGCATAAATAAACCTGTTTATAAATCCCAAAATGTAAACATTAAAATGACAAACCAGAAAGTCCTCTTATCAGCTGATTATGTCCAGACACCTCTTTCTATTACTCTTCCATTATACAGTTATTTTCCATTAAAATGTCATGAGATTTATTATTAAGTTTTGCTGCCATACGGGTTTTTGACTAAATATTAATTATTCATCACCTAATGAAGGTATATACCAAATTTGATTGATTTTTTTTTAATAAGTGATATATAAGATTTGACCAATTTCCCATAAGAATAACATGGAAAACATTTTTTGTATTTTCTCCGCAACCAGGATTAGTAATGACTCAAAATACTGAATTTTTTTCAGCTCTTTTTAATGGTCTCTTTAAAAATTACTTTTTACAATTAAGAGACTTTAATTTTACTAATGATATACATCATAAATGTACTTCTAGCTTCCTAATTTAGTATATGAACTGTTTTCCATTTATGTAAGTACAGTTGTAATACATTTTAACCAGTAAAGGCCTATGTATACAATTTTTCTCTTAAATCAATGGTAAATCTCATTAATTTTACTGAAGGTATCATTTACCACATTATTATTGACAGGTTTTTTTATTAGTTATATTTTAATTACATCATGTCTAACCAATAAATACTTTTCTCTCTCAAATTTCTTAAATTTAGTGTAACAATTTTTAGCGTTATTATTACTCACTAATTCAATAATAATTTCATTCATGATAATAATTTCAGTAATTTATTCATATTATTTTCTTTTATTGTAACTATATTTTTGTTGTTATTTAGTAGTATGATTTCTGTAAATTTATTCCGTTCATCAATTATTTTTCTTTTTTTAACATGCACTCTTGCACATATACATTATTTATGTCCGGGTTGGCAATGGACACTGAGGCAGTTTTCTTGCACACTGATGACATCAATAGTGATAATCAATTAAAGGACAGTTTAAATTGTTTTGACTTAAGTTCAGATTACCATTATGCACAATTTTATAATCGTTATGTGGGCAACAGCAAAATAAATTTATTTCACTCTAATATTAGAAGTATTAATACAAATTTTTATGAAATTTTAATATGTATCCCTAAATAATTTTACTGCGGATGTTGTAGTTTTATAACTGTATTTACAGAATGCTAGCTGTCTTGAGGGGAGGGAGTCGCGTCCTTGGAGGGCTTCGACCTTTTCCACTCAATGACTTACATAAACCAAAATGATGACATCACAATTTTTGTAAACAAACGTTTTTCAGCTACTGCTACTGAACTTAACGTTGGAGTCGTTTACGGCATAACTCTGCACTTACAATTTTTGAACAAAATGTTTGATTTATTGGCTGAATATAGGACATTTGACAGTGACGTAGACATGTTTTTAGATGACATGGAAGTTTTACTTGGTAGATTAAATAAAGACCATATGTGTGTTTTTCTTAGTGACACTAATGTCGACTTACTGGAAAATGACTTGTTAATTGACTGATACTTGAACCGTTTGATCAGGGCGGGCTTCACTCAATGCATGGACAAACCGACTAGAGTGACTCGCCACACCTCATCTTCTCTGGATCACATTTTCATCAAGAATATGGATTTAGAAAATGTTGAATCTGCAGTGATTTAGACTACCGTTACCGACCACTACAGCACTGGCCTTACTATCACATGCCCAACCCCGCACCGACACCCCGACCCGCCGCCACGCACTTTACTTGGACCACACGCTACTCACTCCCTTACACAGTCCATGGGATCCTATCACCACATGCCATGATGATGTCAACTTTTTTTCTAAAAATTTTTTGCAAAATTTTTTCACTTGGCTGTTTACTTTTGACGGAGTAAAGAATTTTATAACTGTAATTCATTCTTATTTCACTTATTTTATTGTGTTTTTTTTGTCGTCACCAACTTGTATCTTTCTGTGGCACACAGTAGAATAAATACCTTAAATGTAAATTACACACAACATTACCATCGTCAGGAGATGATTCTTGGCCTCTGAGGGGGGGGGGGGGTTTGGGGGTGAGGGGAAATTTACATCCAAAACCTAGTGTATATTGGTTAACTAAGAAATAAAAAAAACTTGATTTACTATTTCTACATAAAAACATTTAGCTAAAAAAAGTAAACAACGCAGGGATGCTGTATGTTTTTGGTTTTGTTGATAGCTTAACATACGTTAGGATAAAAAATACCCCCCGTCGCAGCAGACCTACGTACTCAGCGAATTTCATAATTAGTAATATTAATTTTGACCAGATAAACCTGTAAACCAAATATGATCACACGCTCATAAATAAGGAAAAAAATGTCTATTCTCCTTATGATAAATATAGGGAATGAGTATGCAGGTAAGCTGTCATGGGGAACACCAAAAGTAGGTTTTTTGCATACAAATTTTTTTATTTCAACCATATGAAGCCATACTAAGTTTCATCAATATCTGTCCATAAATAAAGAAGTTTAAGCCTATTCTCCATATGATTAACATGGGAAAAGAGTATGCAGGTTTGCTGCCATGATAAGCACAAAAAACAAGATTTTTTGCTATAAATGGATGAATCTCAACCAAATGAAGCTGATTACCAAGGCCTAATCAGAGTCTCTGATTGGGCCTGATGATGACCGGTGTGACTGGTCGAAATCGATCGCCATTATAAGATCTTTTATATATATTTACTGTCTTATAAACAATTACAGTATAAGTGTAAATATATCGAGTAGTGTTGGAAGACGTTTTATTATTTCAACCTGAATATCAGTACCAGCACGTATAATGCTAATCAAGAAGTTATTTCCTGTAGATGAGCAGAATCCCATTCTAATTCACATTGGACTCCAGAGCTATGCCCCACAGGCTTTCAAAGTTCCAATGTTAATCTTAAGAGAAGGATAAGTGATTGAATCATAGACAGCTGTTGCAAAAAAACTGCTAGAAAATCAGGAAGAACAGATGTTTTAGTTATAAAACATTTTAAAACGGATTTGCTCCATATCAACTGTATTTTTGGTCGAGTTTCGACCAGTTGGTGATCCTTAGTATTCATCATTCTACATAAAAAAAAATCATTATGAATATTAATACTTTGTATTTACTAAATGTAAGGCATGGAATAAAATTCTCAAAGAAATAACCAATAAATTAATAACTATTCTTTTTTTACAGATATTCAGAAGAATGCTTCAAACAACTTGTATCTTAATTATAGAGAGTATCAGTAAAACACCAGAATATATTAACTACAAAACTTATCTCTTAAGGAAGACGAGTGTAAACAACTACAGAGGAAAAACTGCAATTAAGATTGTGGGTCGATAGTGGGTTGTAGTTATTTAAACAAGTGATATATTATGATACAACACTGAACCTATTAGGCTGATGAATATGTTTCTTTCATGGGAAACTTCAAGAATGCCCTGAATGTTCTAAACTCATGATCACCTGCAATCAAATTGTTTTCAAATCTCAGATAAGATTATCTGTTGATAAATGGAGTCCGATGTATTTACTTGTAATCAGTGACATCAGTGTCGAACATGTGAAATGTCCTTCTCAATGAAATCTTATTTAAATCGTCACATGCTGACCCCATACTCTTGAGAAACTTCCTAAGTGTACAGTATGTGAGAAATCCTTCTCTTTAAAACATACTCTAAAGACTCATTTGTTGACCCATACTGGTGAGCAACCTCAAAGGTGTCCAATATGTGAAAAATCCTTCTCTATAAAAAATAATTTGAAGACTCATTGTTAACCCATACTGGTGAGCAACCTCATAAGTGTCCAATGTGTGAAAAATCCTTCTCTAAAAAAAGTAATTTAAAGACTCATTTGCTGACCCATACTGGTGAGCAACATCATAAGTGTCCAATATGTGGAAAAATCCTTCTCTAAAAAAAGTAATTTAAAGACTCATTTGCTGACCCATACAGGTGAGCAACCTCATAAGTGTCCAATGTGTGAAAAATCCTTCTCTAAAAAAAGTAATTTAAAGACTCATTTGCTGACCCATACTGGTGAGCAACCTCATAAGTGTCTAATATGTGGGAAATCCTTCTCTCAAAAACAACATTTAAAGACTCATTTTTTTACCCATACTGGTGAGAAACCTCATAAGTGTCTGATATGTGAGAAATCCTTTTCACGAAAAGAACATTTAAAGATTCATGTGTTGACCCATACTGGTGAGCAACCTCATAAGTGTCTGATATGTGATAAATCCTTCTCCCAGATACAGCATTTAAAGACTCATGTGTTGACCCATACTGGTGAGCAACCTCATAAGTGTCCAATATGTAAGAAATCCTTCCCTTTAAAACATAATTTAAAGACTCATTTGTTAACCCATACTGGTGAGAAACCTCATAACTGTCCAATATGTGAGAAATCCTTCACTATAAAACATCATTTAAAGACTCATTTGTTAACACATACTGTTGAGAAACTCATAAGTGTCCAATATGTGAGAAATCCTTCACTATAAAACATGATTTAAAGACTCATTTGTTGACACATACTGGTGAGAAACCTCAAAAATGTCCAATATGTGAAAACTCGTTCTCTGTAAAACGTAGTTTAATTACTCATATGTTGACCCATACTGGTGAACAACCACACAAGTGTCCAATATGTGAGAAATCATTCTCTCGAAAGGATAGGTTAAAGATTCATATGTTGGCCCATACTGGTGAGCATCCTCATAAATGTCCAATATGTAAGAAAAACTTCTCTCTGAAAAATAATTTAAAGACTCATTTGTTGACCCATACTGGTGAGAAACCTCATAAGTGTCTGATATGTGAAAAAGCCTTCACTATAAAACATCATTTAAAGACTCATTTGTTGACGCATACTGGTGAGAAACCTCATAAGTGTCCAATATGTGAGAAATCCTTCACTATAAAACATCATTTAAAGACTCATTTGTTGACGCATACTGGTGAGAAACCTCAAAAATGTCCAATATGTGAAAACTCGTTCTCTGTAAAACGTAGTTTAAAGACTCATGTTGACCCATACTGGTGAACAACCACACAAGTGTCCAATATGTGAGAAATCATTCTCTCGAAAGGATAGGTTAAAGATTCATATGTTGACCCATACTGGTGAGCATCCTCATAAGTGTCCAATATGTGAGAAATCATTCTCTCGAACAGATAGTTTAAAAATTCATATGTTGAACCATACTGGTGAGCAACCTCATAAGTGTCCAACATGTAAGAAACCCTTTTCTCTAAAAACTAATTTAAAAACTCATTTGTTGACCCATACTGGTGAGAAACCTCATAAGTGTCCAATATGTGAGAAATCATTCTCTCGAAAGTACAGTTTAAAGATTCATGTGTTGACCCATACTGGTGAGCAACCTCATAAGTGTCCAACATGTAAGAAAACCTTCTCTCTCTAAAAAATAATTTAAAGACTCATTTGTTGACTCATACTGGTGAGAAACCTCATAAGTGTCCAATATGTGAAAAATCCTTCACTGTAAAACATCATTTAAAGACTCATATGTTGACCCATACTGGTGAGAAACCACATAAGTGTCCAATATGTGAGAAATCATTCTCTCGAACAGATAGTTTAAAAATTCATATGTTGAACCATACTGGTGAGCAACCTCATAAGTGTCCAACATGTAAGAAACCCTTTTCTCTAAAAACTAATTTAAAGACTCATTTGTTGACCCATACTGGTGAGAAACCTCATAAGTGTCCAATATGTGAGAAATCATTCTCTCGAAAGTACAGTTTAAAGATTCATGTGTTGACCCATACTGGTGAGCAACCTCATAAGTGTCCAACATGTAAGAAATCCTTCTCTCTAAAAACTAATTTAAAGACTCATTTGTTGTCCCATACTGGTGAGAAACCTCACAGGTGTCCAATATGTGAGAAATCATTCTCTCGAAAGTACAGTTTAAAGATTCATATGTTGACCCATACAGGTGAGCAACCTCATAAGTGTCCAAGATGTGAAAAATCCTTCTCTAAAAAGTATAGTTTAAACACTCATATGTTAACCCATACTGGTGATCGACTTCATTAGTTTCCAATATGTGAGAAATCCTTTTCTCAAAAATATCTTTTAAAGACTCATGTTTTGACCCATACTGGTGAGCGACCTCTTAAAGTGTCTAATAAGGTATCTTAAGGTATCTTTCTCTGTAAAATCACATTTAAATTCTTATATGTATAACACCCCATACTGGTGAGCTACCTCATAAGTGTCCGTTCAATGTGTGAGCAATTCTCTCAAATAAAGGCAATCATTCTCCTTCTCATTCTCAGTTTACTATGTGAGAAATCCTCTTAAAGAATTATTTATAGGCTTGTTTTCTCCAGAAGGTCCTAATTTATGAAAATATATATTTATGGCATTATGTTGAATAACCTTAAGAAGTTGGTTTAAAAAATACAGATTTGTTTCCATACTTAATTTACACACTGTATATACACATATATATCAATTTGAACGAACAGAGTTTTTAGCTTCTAGGGACCTCAAAACAAAAAAGTATCATGGTCCCGGTCTTAGGTCTTACCGTGTCTACTACCGTAATAGCGTAGAATAGAATAAAATACGATAGAATATGCTTTATTGTCTTTAGGTACATAGTTAGTACAATGGACAAGGTCAAAATACAGATAACTTAAAAGCTACTGACTCATTATTTTATCAACAATAAGTTGGCATTATAAAAAAAAAAGAAAAAAAAACAACTGACCTTACATTTAGTTTGATTGGCAGTAAAATGGAAGTTTGGAGAAAATAAAATTTAAAATATTACAATGAAATAAAACAATAAAGGCACAGTGAGACAAAAAAACAATGAACAAGATGTCAACAAGTAAAATAAACATCTGAGGTTTTCAACAAGTATAATATAAATTAAAACAGATAAAATATAGAAAGATAACAAATAGGCCTAAGTCAGACTAAAAGTGAACTTATCTATCTTCCTATTTCTATAAGGGTTTCGTCTGTTACGTCCCTTTTTCTCTCACCTACTGAACCGATTTTTAAGATTGATGTGTCATTTTAAAGCTTAGGATATAGCGCAGTGACGAATCTTAATTAAAAAGTCATATCGTTTCGGGCTTCACCCCCCTCACCTTTGATTTATTTCTAGATGGCGCTTTAAAATGTTGACCAACTTTTATTGCAAGTTCTTTAATGTGAATTGTAATTTAACAGCTGATTACCTTCAGATGAATTTTTAAAGCCAGATAGTAAACAAAAATATATCTCTGTCCCTTCATAATCAACATTCACGTACTGTAGGTGGTTTCACTCATAAAGAATCATAAAATTCGCAATTTGCGCACGGGCCACCTCGTATATAGTAATTGTTCAGAAAGTATTAAAACTAGTATACTTGTTGCTCGAAATCGAACAATTTATTTTAATACAAAAGTTACTTTTAGCTCTAAATCAATGACATCCGACCAATCCAATATTGTTAATCCCTAATCACCAAAACTACACGTACTTACAGCTGATTATTAACATATGTTTAAAATGCTTTATTCAATCCCAATGTTATTTAGATGGGAAACTTTGATATTTCAATGGTGGATAGCGCCTTTATTTTCACTCCTATTCTCATAAATTTTTGGTGGAAACAACTACAGACCAAGCCCTATCCAATGACACCAAAAACTTGAAAATCGGTTGAAAATTGTAGGAGGAGTTCTCAAGACAAAAAAACCCTTAGCGTATTAAATAAGTACTAGGGATCGCCTCCTGATCGAAATTCAATCAATATTAATGAATAAAGAGATTTTGACTTTGACTTTGACTTATTTCAGTTGATCTGCACCCAAGAAGCTTAAAAACATCTTAGAACTAAAACATCTGTTCTTCCTAATTTTCTAGCAGTTGTTTTTACAACAGCTGTCTTATGATTCATTCAATTCTCCTTTCTCCATAAGGTTAACATTGGAACTTTGAAAGCCTGTGGGGCTTAGCCCTGGAGTCCGATGTGAATAAGAATGTGATTCTACTCATCTTCAGGATTATAGCTTTCTAATGGTATGCTCGGATTTATCCTACGATGCACACGAGCTGAGAAAAAAGGACAAAATGAAACATGCTTGCGTATTAATATATAGATAGATGGATAATCACAGAGTTCATTTTAAAGCTAATATCACAGGTTCTCATGTCAAAAAACTCATCAAGGGAATAAAACGGATTCAACAGAAGCCAGTCATGCAACTTAACTAATTTAGACTTGAAAGAGGGTACACTCATGTTGTGCCTAACCTTATTGTAGACCCTTAATCCTACTGAAACATGACTTTTTAATGACTTAGAAAGTCTGACTAACTCATAATCTAGTGCATTTCTATTTCGAGTATTGTGGTCATGAACATTACTTCTGCATGTAAACTCATTTAGGTGGTCCAATACATACATTACCAACTCAAAAATGTACAGATTAACCAGTGTCAAAATCTTAAATTCAATAAATACAGGTTTGCAGTGATATCTACTACTACATTGTTGCATAACTCTAATACGTTTATTCAATACAAGAATTTCATTATTTCTAGAACAGTTTCCCCATAAAACCAGGCCATAATTTATTATAGATTGGAAGTATGAAAAATAAACTATCCTTAAACAATCCACTGTGACATGTTTTACAAGTCGCCTTAACAGAAAAATAACAGAAGATAATTTCTTTGAGATAAAATCAATATGGTAACACCACGTTAACTTAACATCCACTGATAAACCAAGAAATTTAACATAATCAGTTTCTGACACATTTTCCATATCTGTGGGCCTTAGACTAAAAGTAAGATGTTGAGTTTTTGTGTTGTTCAAGAGGACAAGAGGAGACCATTCACTTTGAACCACAATGCTGCCTGATCCAAGGTTTCGTTAACAATTGATTTGAGTTGCCCTAATACATGCGATGTAAATTGAAGATCTTGAATGTTGTCGTTGGGTTGAAATGTAGATTGGTAATAATCAGCTGTGTTAATTGGGTGGTGGGTAGTAGTAAAGTTATAACTCACATGTTGAAAATAACAGCATTTATTGAACTGGATTATGACATGAGTGCAAAAGCATGACGTCCGAATACACATATTGACTGACGGAATACATAATAAGAATGGTGAATAATGTAACACAGTGTTGCCAATCATTTACAATATAAACTTATTTCAAAGACTTACAAAATCCTTAAGTGACATATATAACATCAGCTAAAACATTCGCTTTTTCTATTTTGCTTTGATACACTTGGCCATTATTTATCAAACTGGGAATGGAGGATTTTCCCTTCAAAATGCATTTTGTTGCAAGCCATAAAGAGTTGTTATCAGTTGTCAACAGGTTAGAAACATAGTCACTGTATGATTTGTGTCTAAATTGATCTAATTCCCACTTAACTCGCCGAACCAGTTGGTTATATCGCCTGCGAAAATTAGGAGTTCTGTGCTGTTGCCTTAATCTTCTGGATTTGTTCTTCAGATGTATGAGTGAAAGAATGTATTGCGGCGTTCTAGGAAGGGATAAAGAGCTTTGAAAGGGTGGATAGTTGACTGATCTATGGAGAAACGAATGGAATGAACAAACTTGTCGATGGCCTCGTCAACCTGAAGGTGGTTGGTCAAATGTTGAGGAATGGTGAAGTATTCATTAAATTTGTCTTTAAACTTGTCCCAATCGACCACCCCTTTAATAAGTTTATTATGTAGAGGTTCATTTTCGGGAGGACCGTTAAATGAGAGAACAACCGTAAATGATATGAATTGAGGTCGACTTATTCTTTCCTTATTATGGGCATCCCCGATAGTTAGCAGTGTGGGAGTCACTACAGTTGACACATTGCAAGGGTTCCTCTTTCTTTTTGGGACAATCCGAAAATTTTACACATCGTGGGTCAAGTTTACAATAATTTTTGGTATGCCCAAAACGTTGACAATGAGTACATTGAGGGATGGACTTTGATTTACGTTTCATTTCAATTTGTATTTTTGAATGAAATAGAAATTCAAGACCGAATATTTCATTTCCTGTGTCTGGATCTTCAATAAGTTCAATGGCGCAAAGAGGCATGGGAATTTTGTTTCGGTGTATAACCTGGTGACCTTGAGGATAATTTAGTATGATATTTAATTTAGTTGAGATTGGATAATTTAGTGTAAAAGCTCTGTGGAAATTTCTTGGTCTGTAAGGGAAATTGGAACGTTTCTCATAATGACTGACAGACGCTTGTTGTCAGGGGGACAGAAAGAATGGTATTGGACTTTTAAGTTATCGAAATGCACTGTTAATGCACGGTAGTCATCAGAGGAAGAAACATTAATTTTTAAGTTGCTGCCCTTGTTCACGGTGTAATAGTCATTCTTGAGGAGTTTGTTGAGGTCCACTATAAGAGCTTGGTAATTGTTGACTGGAGTTCATGGAGAAAAGTAGGTGGAATTCGTTGGGGTTTCCTAGAAGCTGGGGACTCGTCTTCATCAATAGAATATTAGAAATGGCTGCAAATCTATTTTGTATAACAGTTTTGTAAGGTTGGTTGGAAGATTGGACGTGGTATGAATGAGATTTGGATTTCCTATTCTTTACAAGCTAGAATGTGTTTTGCGAATCGTCCGTTTGTATTGCATAGTGTTAAAGTTGGAGTTAGACAAGGGTCATGCTTAGGACCATTACTTTTGAATATCTATATACGCAAGCATGTTTCATTTCCTACTTTTTTCTCAGCTCGTGTGCATAGTAGGATAAATTTGCGCAAACCGTTAGAAAGGTGTAATCCTGTAGATGAGCAGAATCACATTCTAATTCACATCGGACTCCCGGGCTACGCCCCACAGGGTTTCAAAGTTCCAATGTTAATCTTATGGAGGTAGAAGAATTGAATGAATCATTAGACAGCTGTTGCAAAAACAACTGCGAGAAAAACTGGAAGAACAGATGTTTTAGTTCTAAAATGTTTTTTAGCTTCTTGGGTCCAGATTAACTGAAATTTTGATCGAATTTCGATCAGGAGGCGACCTCTAGTCTTCATTAATGACCTACCATTTAACATTGAAAATTCTTGCTTATCTTGTTTTTTATATGCAGATGACTTAGGAATTAATGCATGTGGAAATTCTGAAAGTGAACTTATTCCAAACTTAAATGTTGCTACATCAACCATAACAAATTGGTGTCAATCAAATAAATTAAGCTTGAACATGAACAAAACTCAAAATATTGAAATAAGTTTCTTCAAAAGATTTTTCCTCTATAAAAATATGGCTTCATTAAAATTTTTAGGAGTAATGATTAATTCTCAACTTAATTAGCAATATCAGATTTTGTAAAGTTTTAAGCAAAATTTCAAAAGGATTGTACATCATAAGAAGACTCCGAGGAAATGTTAGTGAAGAAATATTAATTACTGCGATTTATGGCTGCTTCCAATACCATATCATGTATGGAGTTAACGCCTGGGGTAATGCTCCCTTAGCAGATAAGGTTTTCAAAAAGCAAAAACAGGCAATAAGAATTATTTTGTGGAGCTAAAAGAAGAACACACTGCAAGCAACTTTTTCAAAAACTAAAAATTTTAACGTGTACCATCTATTTACATTTTACAAATTATTTTAAATGTCAAACAACAAATGAAAAATCTGCCTCAAAATTTTAGTAAACATACAAATAAAACAAGAAACAATTTTAAATTGAAGACTGCTAGTATAAAAAATCTCTAAGAAATATTGACTATATGGAAATTAAATTATTTAATAAACTGCCCATTACTTGGTTGGAAATAACAGAAAAATCATAAAAAAAAATAGACTGAACAATTAATTAAGAAAGCACCATATAAAATTGTAAAATGCTTATCTAAAAACTTTTGGATTTCTTAAAGTAATATTGAAGCAATAGTTGACTTAACTATTGCTAAGTATGTAATTTATACCAATGCAATAAAATGTTATTATTACGTCTGCAAATTAAAACCGTTAGAACATAAAGTATTCCCAGGTCATGCAACTATTTGATGCTGATTACAGACATGTTATTGATAGGTATCGTCCCATAGATACTTGAGAAATAATGCAAAATATTAATTTGTTATAAAATATATACAATTTATCTTTATTGTTTATTAAAACCAAGACAAAGCGAAACCAGCCGGGACACCACAACAACAATGAAATACAGTATATACAGGGACAAATGGCGGGACTATTAATGTGATATAAAACTTCACAGAGTTTTCAATACTTTTTGGTCGTAATTATTGTTTTATTGTTTATTCTACATTTCCATGCTTTATTTGTTCAATGCAGTTGGTTGTACGAGTTTTTTTATTATTGTTGTTCAATTTTAGTAAAATTTTATTGCCTTTAAATTTTTAGATCAGTTTTAAAATACTTAGGTCATCTAACTGCACTTTGATTGAATTCAGCAGTTTTCAAACTTTATTTTAAGCAGATAAAAATAATGTCTTTGCTAACCTAGCTATTGGTTTAGGCATAACAGTTGACAGTTTATGTACATAGACCTGTAGTACAAGAAATAATATACTGCAGCAATTTCCTGTTACTGATTTAGGCCAACAGAATTAGTTAACTGCCTGACTCATTCACAATCTCGTCACCTCTTCAAAAATAGCCATCATCCCAGCGTAATAATAACCTTCTGAGAGTGAAGATCGTGGGATGCTGCCAACCCATTGCAATAATGTTGTTTGTGTTCAAGACCAGCTGATGTTTTGACCACCGACCAGCTTATGTCGGTTAGTGTGTGAACTGAACTGGATATGAACTATGCTTATAATCATGATTGAAGTTAATGGTATCTAATTTGAAAAAAAGTTGTGAAATGTTTTATAAACAGTTTTTAACATAATTAATTTGAGAAACGCACCAATATTTTTAATTTTTATTTCTACGAGTTTAAAAGATCGTAACACTGGTTTAAGTGATATAAACAATTTTATTTCTAGGCGTATATAAAATAAGTGGGGAGCCTAAAGTTTTTAAAGTAAGTGATGGAAGTGACCAAAGAAACTTGGAGAAGTAAGTGTTACCAATAGACATTAACTGGCTTGTGAGAATATGTTTTACAGTAGGATTATTACAGACCAAGTAACAAAAATTCCTCTTAAATTTTTTAAAATTGATCAACAGAAAACTTGTTTGATTTTTAAGTTACTGCTCCCACCAAAAGGCTTGATCAAGGCAAAAGTGTAAATAACTGAAAAGTTAATTTTCCAACTACTAACTTGGTTCATTAATGGGATTAATAATATGCAAATTTTATGTCTGGGATTATTAACAACTGTTAATTAATAAATTAGTAGCCAGAATGGAAAATCGTAACACCAGGACTCACCACTCCCTTACATGCAAACTATTTCGATTCAATGGTGATGTATCGCTTTGGATCAGATTCTGGTCGCAGTGTTCTCACATCGATGTCCCATTAAATGACAGATTATTTAATGAAGAAAAATTCCCATATTTTATCCAGGTAATTATACCAAACACCAACCTTGAAATATTTCCCAGTAGTTTATGTTTAGACGGATTTATCTCCAAAACAATTAAACCTCCTACGGATCAAATTGTGCCTGGAGAATTCTTTATTAAAAGTTCTATGCGAGAATATTTTAAGCTAATTTTAAACCGAAGCAGCTCGATGTTTTCCGATGTTTGTGGGAGATTAAAATTGGGTCTTTATAATCTAAAGTCACTGAATACCATAGTAAATAATTATGTCGCTACATTGTTATGTAGAGTCGATTCATGTATAAAAGTTGTGAAAATGAAGATATGTCAGTGCCTCAATACTTGGAATGCCTCACGCAAGGATAAAATTGATAGACTTAAAAGTTTTTCTAGGTTTATGAGTGTATATGAAGGAAAATCAAATGAGCAAGCGAGTCCAAAAATGTCAGATGAGAGAAAAATTGTCAAAAGCAGATGTGATGGCTCAAACTTATTTAAACAAAGTTCAATTGAAACTGATAAGAAAACTAAAAGCTCAAGCAAACAACATAGTGTATTTTGTACGGATTTTAATTTTTTGTGCAATTATTTTATGTTTGAAAAAACAAATTTTCAAGATGATAAAGAATTACTGGTTAAAAGGAGAAAAGACTTTCCATGTGACACAAATAATTGTCATAAATGTAAATTTATGTGTGGATGTGATGAGAGGTTCGTTGAGTTCAACAATCGACTTTTACCTATTGCTGACCGAATGTTGGGAACCAATATACCACATTTAGATCAGACTATCAGTTTTATTCTAGGAACAGGAAATGAGGTTTATTTACAAACTTTCACAGCCCTAATGTATAATGGATATTTTGAAAGAAAAGTGCGTGTGCTTGTAGACAGTGGTTCTCAAAGGTCTTACGTACTTGGTAGACTGGTTGAAGAAATGGGCTATCAGCCATTAGGAAAAGAAAATCTGGTTCATAGTTTGTTTGGTGGGCGAAGTGCCGGACTTATCCGCCATTCACTGTTTAAAATTCATCTCCGTAGCACAGCTGATGACTACGCATGTAATTTTACTGCACTGGATCAGGATATGATAGCGGCATCTATTCCGGTTGCTATTTTGAGTTCTTGTGTCAAGCAGGAGTTGGAGAAATATTGTATTAACCTGACGGAAGACATGGCGAGTCCGATCGATGTACTGATAGGGGCCGACGTCGCAGGAAAGATCTGGTGTGGTCCTCGAGTTGTTCTTTCCTCAGGGCTTGTTGCTGTTAATACACTTTTTGGATGGACACTAATGGGAACGGTTGGCACTGTTGGGGCTCCAAAACGCCGAAGATTTAACTTTTAACTCGGTGACTCAAGTGACATAACAGTGAAGGATAAAAAACAATAGAAGAATAGTTTTCTGGGGAAGCTAGAGATAATGATAACAGCCTATTTCTCTTTGAAACCTGTTGTAAGGCGAGGTAAGTAAGACTTCCTAATTAATATTCAAAGAAGTATTTAGCTACCTATAGCCAAAAAAGTTTTATTAAAATAAGTCAGATAGGGTGGAAACAATAAACAATTTCTTATTTTATAATGGTACAAAATACATTTGGATTTTCCAGACAGTGAGGGGAAATTACAAGCATTTTTTAAATTCCTTTTCTGGTAGCACCGAGCAATAGATAAAGTAATTTTTACCAAGTAGTTACTGACAAACAAATTAGGTGAGAAAAACTATGCAAAAATCTTCAATCAAGCCGGAACATCCCTAATAAGTTTTATATACCAGTACTGAAGTTCTGATCTGACCATTATCCCTTTCAAGGTTAGATTCTTTCTCAAGAAAGGTCAACTCAAGAAATACATGATATTTCTATGGACTATATATGGTGCCGTCCGGCCGTCCATAAATTACGTCATTTGAAAATGTGGGGGGGGGGGGTGTCCAGATTGAAAATGACAGTAGGTTGATGTGCAAGGCGGGGGGGGGGGGGGGGCGGCTTTGATATGACTTAATTAAAAAAATTATTTTTTTTATCAAATTTTGACAGTAAAACAATGATGAATTCATACATAATTCAACTATTATAAAACAATTATCTAAGAAAATAAAATAGACTATTTTTAGGTGTTGTTTTCTATTTTATTCTATTAAAGGCACTATCTCTTATATTAATACGTGAAGGCTGATTTTTGTGAACAAAACTCCTTCGTTATTCTGAGACCGATTTTAATGTTTGGGATGTCAAAATATTTGTCCTGATTCATAGTTTTGCATTAAGGTTTTAGATTTTTGATATTTATACTCTAAAGGGCATGGGAAGCCCTTAAAGGTCGTTTTTTGTCCATTAGATTAACATGTTGAACAATTTTTATTAAAATCAAATAAAACAGCTGTTTTTAGTGAAATTATAAAAACACATGTTAAATGCTAAATAGAACTTTATATTTGTGAGATGGAAAGCGAAAAGGGACCTCTTGTCGGCAATTTCCGATTTTGAGTTATTGATATTTTTATTATCACCTTAAAATTCCTAACAGTTTGGTGCAAATTTCATGTCTCCACGATTTTTTTTTGTTTGAGTTATGGACGTTTGAACTTTCTCGAATCGTGAAGGGCATTTTTAGGAAAACGCTCTTAAAAAGTTTAAATAAACTCAGAATCTATATTTTTCGTATTTAAGCGATGATGTTGGTATCAATGCAAAGCTTATAATGTCCTCTTTAGGAAGAACACTAGTAGTTTCCTTAACTAACGCTATAATTTAGGCTAATACTGTGTTTATTGCAACATGTAGTACACACGGGTATTTTCTGAAAAGGGACCTCTTGTCGGCCCAGTGTTATATCTCCATAACGACAAGAGATACCTTTTCAAGGCTGAACATTTACTGCTGCCACATTGTTGTTTAAATGTTTTATCCAATAATTAGTTTAATATAGTCAAAATAAACATCCTAATTAGAAAATAATATCAATAGTTTTAACGTAAACCATTGAAAAGCGAAGTGGAACCTATTGCTGAAAGATTTTGCTTTTGATCTGCTATTAAATTGAATACTCGTCATTAAATCAACTAATAACTATAAGCCGAACTGATAAACAACTAAATTCAAGCCGAACTGATAACACTTGAACAAAGACAGTGTCACTATACTCATCAGAGGCAGTAGCTGGGGCAACAGCTGATGGTTGCAACCGCGATACCTATTGCTACCAACCTTGTACTTTACATTAAAAATGCCCTGTTCATTATTGAACTATCCCGCTTATCATTGATAGAATATTGTTAGTTGATAATTACTGATTAATTAATTACAATAACGTAATAACTGTCCACTGTTTAAAGGACTGAATAGGAAAGTCAAAGTTTTGTAACCAAAACCTCGGTTATAGAAAAGGTACCTCTTGTCGGGTCCGTATTAAAATAATCAGACAATGTTCTGCTTTCACTAGAACTTCGTCCTAGTTCTCTAAGTGTCCGCTAGAATTCAGGAGAGACTCATTTTTGAACCAATGTTTCTTTACGAAGTGTAGGGGTGGGCGAGTATCACATTTTTGGAACGAGTCGAGTCGAGTCGAGTAATAAGTAGAATACTCGAGTTTCGAGTCGAGTCGAGTAATACGTGAACATAAAAATATTGAAAATTGCCTTAAAATAACTAGTCTACACTCAAATATAAAAAAATACTAGCCTACTAAACTAAAATAACTAGCCTATCCTACAAGGTCTAAAAGAGATAACTTTAGTCCTAAGTTTAATTTGCTTAAAAACTGTGTGAAGGAAAAAATATTGGTTTTTAAATCGCTGATTATAAAAAAAACTTAAGCTAAAAACTTGGTTTAGTAACAAAAGGGATTAAGGAATGTACAGAATAAAAGATTGAAAAATAGCCTCTAACCACCATTAAATGAAAAAAAGAAAATCCCCAGTTACAGTTACTTACTTAACTTTTCACTTTCATATGTTTCACTTACTTTAAGATGTTACCAAATAAAAGATTTTCCCTATTCACAGTTTTTTGTATTTGGCATATCAGGCCTACTTTAAGTCAGAAGCCTAGCCTAGACACCTGGATCCTACAGCTGAATCAGAATCACTAAATGTAATTGGTGGATTTAAATTGTCATTTTCAACTCTATCTTCTTCCTTTGTCTTTGTTGATAAGAAAATCTTCACTAATTTTGTTTAGGAATTATTTTCACTTCTCCGAAATACTCAAGCTATGTACATAATTTTCACTGTTTTGGAATTCACCTAATTCCCTCGCCGTCTGCTAGTGGCAGAATGTCTCTTAACTGAGTAAAGGCTAGCTTTAGTGAACAGCCATGAAGCCTGTTTGTTAGGACTTAAAAATTCACAAAGAACAATAAATTCAATGTCTGTTTTATAATCAAAGCAATTTGAGAGAAAAATATGTTTATTATCAATTAATAAACATGTATTTTTGTGAATGATGGATTAGAAAAATAACATATAACTATAAAATTGTATTACCATTGACTATTGATACTATTGATTTAGTATCTAAAGTCAATGGTATTACTCTGGCAATTTGAGGTTAGCCATTGGTAAACCTGATTGTTCTCTTGTACCTACTCTTCTGTCTGCCGTACCATTCTTACTGCTAATGTCAACACAGCTCTTTATTTTGTCTAAAGTTATTTGAATCAGTTTTAAATCATTGTTTTGATGCAATTAGATGTCAAATTATAATTGAATATCAATTTTTCCCCCAGTGTTATGAAGGTCTACAAATTAATCATTTTATTAATCAGTAGCAATGGTGACTCTACCACTAACCGTGTGCGTCACTCGCATGACAAGACTGACAAAGAGTTCAGTCAGCAGTAGAGTGCTGTCGCTGTCTGAGAAGCACCGTTAGAAGCATTTTCATCGTCTTCACATCAAACTTTCTTTGGTCTTAATATGTATCACTTTCACAATAAAAACATTTTACAATTTAAAGAAATGGGGTTTAAATAAATACAAAAACATTTCAGAAATGCTATATTTTAATTTAATAACTACTCGACTCGACTTTAACGAGTAGTCACAAGTACTCGCTCGAGCTTCGAGTATCAAAAAATACTCGACAGATACTCGAAAACTCGAGTACTCGCCCACCCCTAACGAAGTGTGTTGTTGAAAAGGGCCCTCTTGTCGGCCATGTTATTTTCCCATAAGCGACAAGAGGTACCTTTTCTCAGGGCATGCAGTGACTAACAAAATGATTTATATCGACTTGTTTAGGCTTTGATTCGACTTTTTAACCGATATACGCCTTTTCTACACAAAATATAGATTAATAATCGATAAAAAACCGAAAATCGATGATTTGGACCGAAATCGCTGTATTTAGCTGTACTGAAAATTTTACTTTGCCGACAAGAGGTGCCTTTTCGCTTTCCACCTCACATTTTATGCAAAGAGGCAAGGTTTTATTACAAGGTACACAGGTAAATGCAGCGCATTGAGCTGCACAGATACCTCTAGTTCTTTTGAATAGTTGAATAGTTTGAAACACGGTTTGACTGGTTCTTTCAACAAACTACTGCCAAAATGGGGTTCAAAAGTTAATTGATAGTCTTAATAAATCAATAAAGAATAGAACTTCAGTAGCTTTGATTAAAAAAAAAAAAAAACATTAATTTGATTTAAAACGGAGGTTTGTCCAAAATGACGTAATTTTTCTGAGTGGGAGGGGGGGGGGAGGGGGTCAGACAAATTATGATGGTAAGATGATTTTTTTTGGGGGGGGGCTCCCAAAAATGGTTATAATTTATGGACGGCCCCTATAAACAACAAAAATTGCAGAAAATAACATATGTTTCCCAAGATTCTATTTGTACAATTCGGATTTCAGTGACCAAGTGATCTTTGGTCCTTAGCAAATATAAGAGGGCGATTCAGAAACTTACATTTTGGGATAGCGGCAAAATGTCAAAATGTGTAGGGCATCACTAATTTTGACCGTTTGTTCAGTCACTCAATTCACATCCACAAGTGAGAACAAGCAGATTGTGCTGCTCCTAATTTGTGGGCAGTGCACAACCCACAAACCGAAGGGGAAAAACATATTTTGAATATGCCTGTTTTTAAGTGCAGCTTAACGGTAGAGTTAGTTTCTCTAAGGTAAATCAAAACTAGTTGACAGTTACTGGCATCTCTTTGTGCATGAAATTTTTGTAGGATAATCTATTCAATGCACACTGTAAAATTGGGAGATTTAAATTAGTCTAAAAACTTCCAACTCTTTTGTGCACATACTACAAAAACACTAAAGTAGCCAACAACAAAATCAAATCTTGCATAAAAATTGTGTAGCTACTACAAATTAGGCCGACATCTACAGTAAATTTTATATAGCATCATTATTTATAATTGGTCAATTTTTTCACACCTAACAAATAACTGCTAAACAATAATTTTTTCTAATAGAATTTCACATAAAGTTTCATTCAAAGTTTCATACAATTCAACTCCTAAGTCCAGTTTTGTTTATAATAGTTTAATATAGCAATATTTTTAAATACTATTGAATTCTTTAAGCCTGCATTTAAACTAATACACGATTCTTTTACTCTTCCTCTCTGGGATCTTCTAAACCTTTAAAAGAACCTTTATCAAAATATTCATATTCATCATCTTCTCATTGTATTTTTCCTTTTTCTTGGAAAACCTATTAAGGTTACTACCCTTTAATCATTTTTTGGTTCAGTTTCAGGTTTCATGAAATTTGAGCGGACCCAGACTATACCACGTGTGAGTCACGGAAGGTTGAGCATTCAGTGTTGAAACAATATGAATGATGATGACAATTGACAAGTCGTTGAGTTTTGTCCAGTTGGCAGCCCTCAGCCACTCCCATTGTGCGATGAGTAATTCTATTGG
Organism: Neoaliturus tenellus; assembly: GCA_030545055.2. NCBI lineage: Eukaryota > Metazoa > Arthropoda > Insecta > Hemiptera > Cicadellidae > Neoaliturus > Neoaliturus tenellus. The sequence goes on along the minus strand of CM061537.1, from coordinate 23,105,111 downwards.
CAAACCTGGCACGCAAGTAAAGGATTATAGCTCAAGATAAAAGATTGGAAATACTTTTGAACACACTCTTGCCAATGTTTTATAAAGAAGTTCAAGAAAACGTTACAGATATTTGATGGTTTTGTTTTAAACACTTCTGAAGATCCATGTGATGCTTTATTACTTCATTAGCATCTTGAATTTCATAGGTAGGCTCCTTTTATTAAATTTTATTTAATTCACTTGATTTACCGTTTCGTATCCATACCCTTCACCCATCCTTTTTTCCATATTCTTCATATTATTTGTTTTTTGTAGTATGGATACTTTAACATTTCTTATGTTGGCTTTAAACGGTTTTAAATTTGTTCAATAACAACTCTTTATAATTTCTAACAAGAGGGTAAATTAACTACAAGGGAGAAATTGAGAAACGAAATTAGTAAATAGCTATTTACAGAGATTTTTTTATTAATACATGTCTATAAGCTAGGTACAAACAAAATATAAACTAGACAAAATGGAAATGGGCAAAAAATATTCTTGAGCTTTTTTAAATGATCACACTCTAGATTTTTATTTAATAAAATGTAAAAAGTTACACAGATTCTTTTACAAATATATACAGTAATTGCAAATCACTGACCTGAACAGTTTTCAAACAAATTCTGGTTAACAGCTTGCTTGATGTCCCTTCAACAATGTATCTTGTATGCAAGAGTTCAAAAATATTATGTGTCAATGTAAATATTTTCATATTAAAGAATTAACATATTTGTTATTTGTAAACTTTAAACAGTTTTAAAATTGATTGAAATATAAATTTAATCTTAACATTATTGATAAAAACAAATAATTAACAAAGAAATTTTACACAATCATTAATTGTTAACTTAATCTAGACTGAGTTCCAAAGCAACGGTATATCAATTATAATTCCACACAAACTCAATGCTGCTAACAACTCGCATACCAAAATTGCACCCACTGTTTAACACCCAAAAACCTTAACTTACTCAATAGAATCTTCATAGTGCTACAAAAATACTTCTAATAATTTTAATATTTGACATATCAACATATTCACAGTTCATATTTTAAAATTGGACTATTTTAATACTATTTACAAATTTATTTATTGCCTAATATGTTCATAAAATGATTGCCGAATAATTAAATGCAATGATTGAACGTCAAATTTCAAAGAGCAAATAAGAGTCAAATAATGAAAAAAATATTAAATGCATTTAATGAAATATAGTATAAAATTAAAAATGTCATGTATTTACAAAATTTTGAATTTGATTTATCTATTTATTTTTATGAAATGGGTAGCACTGCCTAAGCAGATAAAAAATAAACATTTTTGGCTTATAAACATGGCAAAAAGAGAGAAAAATTAACTTTATTAAAAGTTACAAATCTGACTGGACTTTCAGTTGACCAAAGTTGATACAGAATACAAACAATTTTGATTGAGATACAATAAGAAAAGTTTAAATTACATAAGTAAAATAAAAGGTTAGTAGTATTTGGCTGGAATAGGTGATGGTTTAAAATTTTGAATCATCCCTTTTTGATCAATTTTATATTGAAGAATTGTACAATTGGAATTAAACATACAATAAATCAAATACTATAAAAGGTGCTTCAAGGTACTCTTTTATAAAGATAAAGATAATAGAAAGTGTTTTTACTAAAACTCAGTATTAATATTTAAGTCACCCACAATCTGACACTTTGATATTGGTTGTTTGTTCATAGAAAACTGTAAATGAAAGGACTAACAAAACTTCATCATTTGGCATATTACAAATTTTAATACATCTATTAAAATAGGACTGGGACGGTGGCGACGTCCTGTAATCCAGCTACTTGGAGGTCACGAATTGTGGATAGTTATGAGCGATGAATTCGTATATGGGAGGTTGAAATTGTGGTTCGGATCCCACGTTAAACTGTAGGTCCCTAGATACCATTGGCTGTTGGGATATGAATTAACAGTCCTGTCTAAGGAGAATGTGGGCCTTGTTACGGCCTTAGTCAGTAACAAGACTACAAGATCACGCCACAATCATCCTACACTCATCCCTCATTCATACTTGGCTTTAAACTACCTATTGAGTTAGGTCGCCATTTCAATAAAGGTATTAAGGTATTACTTTCTTAAAAAGTTAAAAGTACCTAGCTACTAGTAGGGCCTCCCTTGCCGGACAGGTCTTCATGAGGTAGGAGCCAGACTAGAAGGGATGCCCTGGTCCTCCAGGTTGGGGGTTGAGCGTTGGGCCAACAACCCACCTCGTAAAAAAACGTTGTTACGAATCACCAACAAAAACTAGCCTCGGAAATTGGACAGAATAAACGGTACAAGACCCGGATTCGCCTAAAACAACTTCGATTTGGTACATGGAATGTAAGAACTTAGCTACACCTGGAGCGAGTGACATATTAGCAGAAGAACTGAGCAAGTATAACATGGATATAGTAGCACTTCAGGAGATCCGATGGCCTCTTGCAGGAAGGATAAATACAAAGAATTATTTCATTTATTATAGTGGCTGTGATGACAATAGGTACTATGGTGGTGTAGGTTTTGCAATAAAAAAGAAACTAGCTGAAGCTGTGATACAATTTGAAGCAATAAATGAAAGGAAGTGCAATATTAGAATAAGAGGAAAATTTTATAATATATCACTGAACAGTATTTACGCACCTACTGAAGACTCGGAGGATGAGGATAAAGACCAATTTTATACCATATTAGATGAACTGGTGGGAAAGTTACCAAGCTTTGATCTAAAGATCATCTTAGGGGATGCAAATGCCAAAGTAGGAAAAGAACAAATTTGGAAACCAGCAATTGGGAATGAGAGTTTACACCAAGAATCGAATGATAATGGAACCCGACTGGCAAGCTTTGCACTGGCGAATGAATACAAAATTTCTAGTACTATGTTCCCAAGAAAAGACATACACAAGTACACTTGGACATCACCAAATGGCACGACTAAAAACCAGATAGACCACGTTCTTGTAGATCAACGGCATAGAAGTTGCATAACTGATGTAAAGAGTATTAGAGGAGCAGAATGTGGGACTGATCATGCATTGATTCTAGTCAAAACAAACCAAAGAATAGCTATCCAAAGGAGGAGGAAGGAAATAGAAGAAAGACGAATAGACACCGAAAGACTTAAAGTCAAACAGGTGGCGGAAGAATTCAAATTAAAATTGGAAAATAGATTTAAGGTTCTTGAAGAGTTGGACAAAATTGAAGATGTCAACAGTACCTGGAATAATTTTAAAATAGCAATTCTAGAATCAGCAGAAGAAGTATGTGGAAAGAAGAAAAAAAGAACAAAAAAACCTTGGTTTGATCGTGAATGTGAACAAATGTTGGAGGAAAGAATTAGAAGAAAAAATGTATGGATGAACAGTAATAATGAAGAAGACAGGTTGATGTATAACCAGTCAAATAAAGAGACAAATAAGCTCTTAAGGACGAAAAAACGTTTGTATATTAATAGGTTGCTAGATAAAGCTGAAGAAGAAAACACGGCAAATAATGCAAAAGGTTTTTACAGAAAAGTACGGTTTTTTAAAAAAGGATTTACTCCTCGCACATATGGAATAAAGAATAAGGAGGGACAGTTACTGACTGAAAGTTGCAAGGTACTAGAAAGATGGCATGAGTATTTTTCAGAATTGCTAAATGTAGAAGAAATCCCCTTAGCAGAAAACCAAAGCAATGAAGACACCTATTATCATGTTGAACCCTTTATTGAACCACCAACAAAAGAAGAGGTAATATATGCAGTCAACTCTCTAAAAAATGGTAAAGCTCCAGGAAAAGATGAAATATCAGCAGAAATATTAAAGAGAGGAGGAAATGTGATGGCAGATAAGCTTTGGAACCTAATTTCAAAAATATGGGAACGAGAAGAATTATCAACTGAATGGCAGGAAGCAGTTGTTATCCCCATACACAAAAAGGGCGAAAAAGAAAATTGTGGCAACTACAGAGGAATCTCACTTCTTAGTATCCCATATAAAGTAATTTCAAAAATTATTCTAAATAGGCTGGAACACTACTCAAATGAAATAATTGGTGAGAATCAGGCGCGTTTTATGAAGGGTAGATCAACAACAGATCACATATTTACTTTAAAAGAAATAGTATCCAATTATTGGGAATATAATAAAGAATTTTATGCAGTATTTATTGACTTTCAAAAAGCCTATGACAGCATAAGTAGAGACAAATTGTGGAAACAACTAGAAAAATTTGGCATTCCAAAAAAACTTATATCCTTAATAAAAATTAGTGTAACAGGATCCAAATGTTCTGTTAGAATTGATGGCAACAACTGTGAACCCTTCGAAGTGAACTCAGGAGTCAGACAAGGAGACGGGCTATCACCTGTTCTGTTTAATTTTGCTATTGAAGAAGCCATACAGAAGGTAGCTGAAATGGACGCAGGAGTTGAAGTAGGAACCAGAATAAACATTTTAGCCTTTGCAGATGATGTTGTTATAATCACGGAAAAATTAGAAGATCTCAAGACTCTAACTGAAATATTTATGAGAGAAGCAGAAAAAGTAGGCTTAAAAACAAACGATTCTAAAACCAAGTACATACATTTCACAAGAAACACAGATAATTCTGAAGAACCTATAGAAATTGATGGTCACACATTTGATAAAGTCAACAGTTTTAAATATCTAGGAGTAATGATATCCAATCAAAATACCGATGAATTAGAGATTCAAAGCCGAATAAATTCTGCAAACAAATGCTTCCATGCATGCAATAGATTACTATCGTCCAAATCTTTATCCCACAAAACAAAAATCAGGTTATACAAAACAATAGTTTGCCCAGTCCTCCTTTACGGACCAGAAACGTGGAAAATAAATAAGAAAGATGAAAAGAAACTAATAATATTCGAAAATAAAGTACTTAGGAAGATTTATGGACCTATATGTGATCAAGGAGTTTGGAGAAGAAGACACAATATAGAATTAAGACAACTTTACAACAGCACTGATGTAATAGGGGAAATTAAGTGTCGAAGAATCAGATGGGCAGGACATGTACTAAGAAGGAGTGAAGATTGCAGAATGAGAAAAATATTAAAGGACAATACTGTTGGAAGGCGGCCGCGAGGAAGACCAAAACAGAGATGGTGGAAACAAGTTAAAGCAGACATGGAAAGAATTGGGGCTTCAGAGGAAGATGCGGAGGACCGGATAACCTGGCGAAGATTTGTTGGTGCGGCTAAATATCACCTGCGATATAAATGGCCCTGGGAGTAAGAGTAAGTAAGTTTCTTAAAATGTTAAGACTTTCTAATGGATTATTTCAGTTGTAATAAAGTAGGCTATGTAAAGAAAAATCACTCTACTAAGTGGCAAATGTGACAAAACTCCTGAAAACGTGTTACAATTAGACAAATTCTTATTCGTGACAGTAACACTTCAGCAAAATTAAACAAGAAATTATAACCCTAAAAAACAACAATATTTAACAACATAAAATATATATTATTCTAAGCATATATATTATGATATATCAATAAAATAAACCTCTAATAAAACACAAAATACTACAGAATAACAGCCAAATTGGTGGAAAAGATCGTACTCCTGAATAGTTCATATTCTAATGTAAAAAAGTACAAAAACATATTCTTCAAATTAACATATACCACTATTTTATATGAAAAACAGTCTTTTATTGAAAGTGGTAGATGCCCAGTCACTGCAATGATTGGAAAAGTGAAAAGGGCACTTATTACAACATTAATAGAATAGTTTCATATAAAAAAAATAATAATAATAACTTCAAACTATTATGTTCAAGATAATTTCCAACTTTTCCTTACTAGTTCTTCTCAAAATGGTGCTAAATTATTTTAAAACATTTTTAGACCATAATATATTTTGTTTACTGTAGGTATTTATTGTAGCCTACGAGATTTGTTTTGCACCGATTCAGACAAATTTCTAATAATACCACTTCCAAGAAAATCACAAAATAATGTGAATATTGTTCAGCTTTGTTCAAAAAGTTGATTTGTGTGAAAGGCCTTTGTGTGAGAAAAAGTAAACAAACAATTTGATCTTAAATTTGTTCGTAAAGGTTAAAAGGTCTAAGGTAACAGACTCCAATTAAATCAAAAGTTTTGAGTATGATAGTTCTTAGCATCGACAAATACTTTTTTAGCGTGTTAAACAAATAAAAATAAAACAAACAGTAGTGGACTTTTTCTTCAAAGGTCATTATGGCAGACCCTAGACTTAGTATTATTTACCTAAGTAAAACAATATTGGTATTGAAGGCAACTTGATTTGGATTTTGAGTTTAGAAGGTCCTTAGGACAGAACCTATGATGTGGTGTTTGTATATAGTTATAGTTTGCTCTTAGAAGTTCATTGTGAATAGCCACCGGAACTGCGTATTAATTAAAATATGGTTACATACCAATTTCCGTCACAGCAGTCCAATCTTGGTCCAGAGTGGATGACCCGGGTTTCGACCCTACTGGGTCATAATCATATCCATTTCAGGGACTCACATTAAAATTTGTCGGTCGTGTTAAAATATGTGTTTTTTGTATAACTGACGAAGTCATCACGACCGACAAATTTTAATGTGAGTCCCTGAAATGGATATGATTATGACCCAGTAGGGTCGAAACCCGGGTCATCCACTCTGGACCAAGATTGGACTGCTGTGACGGAAATTGGTATGTAACCATATTTTAATGCTCTTAGAAGGTCTTTGTGACAGACCAATGTTATGTTAGGTTATAGAATAGCAATAGAGGCTGTAGATTATTATTGGCAATTATCTCACAACCACTCTTAAATTTTCAACAATGCCAAATTATATTAAAATTTCCATAATAAAACAAAACAAAAAGAGTTAGGTTACGATGATGAAATATTTGTTTGACATATCTTGTTTTCATTGAGAAATCATGGCAATGGAAGTAAATGGAGGTGAACCATAAAACAATATGTTTGAACTGATATTTCCAATTTGGACTGAGCATAAAAAAAGAAAACTACTGATGATCAACTTTTAATAAACAAGGTGTTTATAAAAGAACTGTATAACCTCAAACAAAGGTATAAAACATTTATAGAAACGAATAAACATTTACACTTACACTTGTTTTATTAATTTGCAAGAGTTTTATCTTATCTCCAAGTGTTTTCTAATTTCTAACATTTTCATGTGAACTACTGTTCATGTTAAAACGTTTAAATTCGCAAGACAGGTTACAGGTGGTTCTATCAAACCTTGCTCATACAGCTTGCTCTTAGTTGATGGCATTTCTATTCTTATGGACATTTCTTTTCTTAGTTTAGTCGTGGATTTCATGGGTGTCGGATGTTAGCTATAAATTATATAGTCACAAAAGAGTTGCATTATATAAATTTTAGGTTGGCGTTTTTAAAAGTACATTGGTTTAAAGGGAAAATCCAGCTGAGGCCTGGTCCCGAGGTGGCCGGTTAAGAGGGAATTTACTGTAAATGAAAATACAGAAGAACATTTTTTTTATGTCTTTCTGATCCTAAGAGTACATTTGTGATAATTTTAATGAAAAAATAAAAACTCCTCAAAATAATATACTCTTGTCCTCTAAATTACATAAAAAAGAGAAAAACACCTTTCACACATTGTTTAAAAAAATTGTCAAATAATTCAAACTGGACATCACGGAGACAAAGTTGAACATAACACATAGGCCTTTCTATCACATGTTAATATCCGGACATAATGTTATGCTAATGAGATATGTGTCGTACACTACTGAGCGATTCACGTGCCACTCGGGGCTTCGATAGGAACTTGAGGGTAGACTGGGAACTCGACTGCTTCTACCACGTCTTCTACCTGCAACAAACACGACAAGTTGTCACTCCAGTCGCAACATACGATAGGAACTTGAGGGTAGACTGGGAACTCGACTGCTTCTACCATGTCTTCTACCTGCAACAAACACGACACGTTGTCACTCCAGTCGCAACATACGATAGGAACTTGAGGGTAGACTGGGAACTCGACTGCTTCTACCACGTCTTCTACCTGCAACAAACACGAGAAGTTGTAACTCCAGTCACAACATACGATAGGAACTTGAGGGTAGACTGGGAACTCGACTGCTTCTACCACGTCTTCTACCTGCAACAAACACGAGAAGTTGTCACTCCAGTCGCAACAAACGATAGGAACTTGAGGGTAGACTGGGAACTCGACTGCTTCTACCACGATTTCTACCTGCAACAAACACGACAAGTTGTCACTCCAGTCGCAACATACGTTAGGAACTTGAGGGTAGACTGGGAACTCGACTGCTTCTACCACGTCTCCTACCTGCAACAAACACGACAAGTTGTCACTCCAGTCGCAACATACGATAGGAACTTGAGGGTAGACTGGGAACTCGACTGCTTCTACCTGCAACAAACATGACAAGTTGTCACTCCGGTCGTGACATATGATAGGAACTTGAGGGTAGACTGGGAACTCGACTGCTTCTACCTGCAACAAACACGACAAGTTGTCACTCCAGTTGCAACATACGATAGGAACTTGAGGGTAGACTGGGAACTCGACTGCTTCTACCACGTCTTCTACCTGCAACAAACACGAGAAGTTGTCACTCCAGTCACAACATATGATAGGAACTTGAGGGTAGACTGGGAACTTGACTGCTTCTACCACGTCTTCTACCTGCAACAAACACGAGAAGTTGTCACTCCAGTCACAACATACGATAGGAACTTGAGGGTAGACTGGGAACTCGACTGCTTCTACCACGTCTTCTACCTGCAACAAACACGACACGTCGTCACTCCAGTCGCAACATACGATAGGAACTTGAGGGTAGACTGGGAACTCGACTGCTTCTACCACGTCTTCTACCTGCAACAAACACGACAAGTTGTCACTCCAGTCGCAACATACGTTAGGAACTTGAGGGTAGACTGGGAACTTGACTGCTTCTACCACGTCTTCTACCTGCAACAAACACGACAAGTTGTCACTCCAGTCGCAACCTACGATAGGAACTTGAGGGTAGACTGGGAACTCGACTGCTTCTACCACGTCTTCTACCTGCAACAAACACGAGAAGTTGTCACTCCAGTCGCAACAAACGATAGGAACTTGAGGGTAGACTGGGAACTCGACTGCTTCTACCTGCAACAAACATGACAAGTTGTCACTCCGGTCGTGACATATGATAGGAACTTGAGGGTAGACTGGGAACTCGACTGCTTCTACCTGCAACAAACACGACAAGTTGTCACTCCAGTTGCAACATACGATAGGAACTTGAGGGTAGACTGGGAACTCGACTGCTTCTACCACGTCTTCTACCTGCAACAAACACGAGAAGTTGTCACTCCAGTCACAACATACGATAGGAACTTGAGGGTAGACTGGGAACTTGACTGCTTCTACCACGTCTTCTACCTGCAACAAACACGAGAAGTTGTCACTCCAGTCACAACATACGATAGGAACTTGAGGGTAGACTGGGAACTCGACTGCTTCTACCACGTCTTCTACCTGCAACAAACACGAGAAGTTGTCACTCCAGTCACAACATACGATAGGAACTTGAGGGTAGACTGGGAACTCGACTGCTTCTACCACGTCTTCTACCTGCAACAAACACGACACGTCGTCACTCCAGTCGCAACATACGATAGGAACTTGAGGGTAGACTGGGAACTCGACTGCTTCTACCACGTCTTCTACCTGCAACAAACACGACAAGTTGTCACTCCAGTCGCAACATACGTTAGGAACTTGAGGGTAGACTGGGAACTTGACTGCTTCTACCACGTCTTCTACCTGCAACAAACACGACAAGTTGTCACTCCAGTCGCAACCTACGATAGGAACTTGAGGGTAGACTGGGAACTCGACTGCTTCTACCTGCAACAAACATGACAAGTTGTCACTCCGGTCGTGACATATGATAGGAACTTGAGGGTAGACTGGGAACTCGACTGCTTCTACCTGCAACAAACACGACAAGTTGTCACTCCAGTTGCAACATACGATAGGAACTTGAGGGTAGGCTGGGAACTCGACTGCTTCTACCACGTCTTCTACCGGCAACAAACACGACAAGTTGTCACTCCAGTCGCGTCATACGATAGGAACTTGAGGGTGGACTGGGAACTCGACTGCTTCTACCACGTCTTCTACCTGCAACAAACACAAAAAGTTGTCACTCCAGTCGCGACATACGATAGGAACTTGAGGGTAGACTGGGAACTCGACTGCTTCTACCACGTCTTCTACCTGCAAAAACACGTAAAGTTGTCACTCCAGTCGCAACATACGATAGGAACTTGAGGGTAGACTGGGAACTCGACTGCTTCTACCACGTCTTCTACCTGCAAAAACACGTAAAGTTGTCACTCCAGTCGCTACGTAATCAGCCCAAGGCCACTCAGAGCGGAGAAAACTAAATAATAATGTTGGGCAAAGGAAAGGGAAAAGTGTAAATTTGGATACATGTAGGTATGATTAAATTTGTAGTTTTGTTGTCAAACAAACTACAACGAATTCACAAATCAGGTTTAATGAGTTAGAAACACAGGGGCTACTAATTTCTCCTAAAATTTGGGATGTCTCGGGTTTAATTCCAAGCCATGTGATGAGTTTAAACAAGAACTTTATTTACCATTAAATAATCCAATAGTTGCAATAAGAATTTTCAATGTTTACAGCGAAATTTACTTATTCAACTGTCAAAGGAATTGGAGATTTACATTATCACAGCTAAGATAATTATATACTAAGTAAAAAAGTGTAGTTTTCAAGCTGCTCAGTAATAGTTACTTTGAAATTTTTGCAATGGAAAAAGCCTAGTAGATAATAGTAGTTTTTGCAACGATTACATTATGAAGAAGGCCTTTAAGCCACTAGTGAGAGGTAACAAAGAACATGAAAGCGACTGTTTCAAATATCTCAAGAGTGGCTTAAAGGCTAAATACAATTGTAGCATACACTACTTACCATACACTATCTACGACCAACTTAAAACCCATATGTGCCTACTGCCCTGTAGTAAATGGTTAAAATTAATACTTTTGTAAAATGTTATATGACATAATTGGAAACTATTTTATAAGCATCTTGGAGTGAACGTATAGTTATCTTTCATATTTCAAACTCATAGTGGCACACACTTGTAAACAGTAGACATAAGTAGCAAAATTAGTGTTGACCAAGGTGTAATTCTCAAAGAATCTACTGACCCCATCAACTTCCATGCAAATCTGCCACAGACTGCTAACCCTGTTAAGAGTTGCACCACCAGGTCAAGTTTGGTGTCATGTGCGGCGATCGAACCCGCGCCGTCATAGATATTCTGGCAAAGGTGCCTAGGAGCCATTTGAGCTAACACAACCACCAGCCTAGAGCCGTGAATTAAGGTTTTAGAACAGTCCTCCTAGCGAGGAAATCTGTAGGTATCAAAGACACTGTTAATGGCTGAGTGCGCTAAGAGAGTGTAGCACTAAACTGGTGCAACCTATTCTAAAGAAATTATATAAGTTAAATTTGGTATATCACTGTAAAAGTAAAGTAATAGTAACAATAGTAATAGTAGTAGTAATAGTAACAAACATATCAATCATGTATAGGTTACAGGTGGTCACCCATTCAAAACACAGACACACCCTATGTCCCTTTACCTAATCGTCTTTCTCACTCACATATGATGACACTCTTTGCAGGTTAGGGCGCAAAGAAACTAAAACATGAATCATAATGTAACAATCCGCTGATGTGCAAATTTTGTTATCTATACAGGGTGTCCAGCTTCGACTGTCCGAAACTTTTTCATGTTGTTCAACAAGCCAAAAGAAACCAAAAAGTTCATATAAACATATGTCCTAAAATGCGTCGTTAACCCGCTAGCCGCGATTTTGTTTTTTACACTTAATAATTTTTATTTCCGTAACGGATAAAAACCTATATTGATTAGATTCATATTTGTTATGGACCTTAACTAGACCAATGTTTATTAAAATAAAAAAAAAATTATTTTTTTTTCCAGTGTGTATTTTCAAATTTTTGGCCATTTTAAATTTTCAAACTCAAATATCTCAAAAACGGTAAATTTTTGAAAAATTTTACAAGACACAAAAAAGTTGCAAAATTAAATTATTTAAACAATGATACCAAATTTGTAAGGATATGACAACAAATAACGGATTTGAGATTTTTCTATTAAAATAAGGGAGCGTTTCATTACTTCCAGGTTTCATAACTTCCAGGTCGCTAAAATTTAATAATTATTAACAACCTCACTACTACCAGGTATCATTTCTCCCAGGTCTAATTATTTCAATACAAAATTATAAGAAATCATAACTTCCAGGCATCAAAACTTCCAGGGATCACAACTACCAGGTCTTTTATATAAATAAAGCGAGCGCCTCACAACTACCAGGTCTCACAACTACCAGGTGTACAGTCTGAGTCAAAACCCGCATGATGCGCGTCGCGTAGGTTGCCTCGCTCACGTTGCAGGCGCTTCCGGGGCAGTCGTCACCGCCGCGCACTTCTAATCATATTTCAACTTTAGCTTGAACTTTAAATCTCTAGTTCATTAAAACAAATCAGTTAATTACATTAACTTGAATTGAAGTTCAATTACAGTTTAATTGCAATATTATACATTATGAAGTTATTGACTGGGGTAATCACTTTGTCTTAGATTTAGTTAATAGTTGAAAGTATTACGATATTCATAAAAATGTTTATGAGTAGGTTTTGTGGTATGAGATTATTTGTTAGATTGTTTTTTGTTTTATTTTTTTAGAAAATAAATATTTTAAATTAAATTTAAGTGCGGAGCAGTAACAAGTTAGCTATTTAAAAATAGACGGGGTTTCTTTCGTTCCCCATAATTAGTTTTTTTTGACGGATTTTAACGTTTGAGGTGTCAGGTAAATTGATATAATTTATTTGCCTTTGATCCTTTACAAGAAATGGGCATTGTAATACAAAAAAATACGTCAAAATTGAAATACTTAAATACCTTTATTAACATTGCACAGAACTCAAACCGCTATATCTAAATTACTGTTCATAAATCCAGAAGAAGAAGAAAATGGATTTGGTTACAGCCATATTATTACCTTATTTTTAAAATTATTGGTAAGTGTAGTGTCCAGGACTGACTGACTGAGTTTATATAAAAAATGTATACAATTTACAAGGTATGATGTTACAGTTTTAGTTAGTCGGAGCTGAGGAATGTCAAGTTTCAGACATTTTCTTGTTGAGCGTGTGTGAATTTATTGGCAATTAAATTAAAATAACATTCGTGTAGTAGTTGATAAGAAATTAAGAGTCTGCAGTACCCCAGCCATCTTGGATTTTTAGTACCATAAGAAAAATGTTGAGTTAAAAATATTACTGTTAGGTGTCTACTTTATCTCGATAATCTTGCTTTGGATTCGCATGAATTAAAAATATGTTCACCATATTTGTATGGCGGTTCATATGACGTGGATAAATTTTCAATAAACCTACTACAAATGGTTTAACATTGTTTTAAAATGGTGTTATTAAATATTTATATTTTATTAGTAATTTAAATCAATATTTTTTATTAATTTTATATCACCTCAAATGAAAGATACTATGGTAACACTTAAAATGACATCTAGTTTGAAATTTTCGGACGAAAAACAAACTCACTGTAGTGTTTTTTATTTAACATTGTTCTTATGGGACAAAATACCAAATACAAAATGCGGAGGTACTGCAGACTCTTAAGGGTATCGCTTAAGGTGCATTCACACTTAAGGCCCGTGTACACGTGGCTAGTATACTAGCAGCTAATATTTGCTATTAGCACAATCTAGGCCAATTAGCGAAAATGTTCCAATCTACACGTAGCTAGTAGTATTGGCGCTAATTTTAGCGCTAGTAAGCTGCAGAAGTAAATTCAGTGGACGCAGTTGTGATTAGGGTACGAACAGAACGAGTGGGTCGCGGTGGAGGTGTAGGGCGCGATGGATGCCACAAGTTAAGTCGCGGTCGATGTTGACCGCACATAGCACGGAGGTCACCCGCGCTCAAGATGTATAGAGTATTATTAATACTAATATTAATACTAATAATACTAGTAATAATAATAATACTAATAATACTAGTATTAATATTATTAATACTAATAATACTCTACACATCTTGACCCGCGCTGTCAGTGCAGCTCAGACCATTGGAGAGTGATTTGTGTAGCGTGCTTATTAAATAAAATAAATCATCATCCTACATTTTGAAAAGTAGACTTAATAAGTACCTCAGAGCGTCATAACTTGCGATTACCACTACATGAATGGCGATATTTATACGTTGTTATACGTAGATGTTATACATTTTGTTAATATCTAATAAGAGGTACAACTTTGATAACTACCGGAAATGTTCACTATGTAAGAACAGATTTATTTATTTAGTCATGTACAATAATTACAAATTGTGTTGACCAGTACAATAATTAAAAGAAAGGGCCACCAGGTTATTATAAACCCAAATAATACCTTGTGGCAAAGTGCATTTATTTATTAAAAGACTATTAATTTAAGTGTTTGCATGGTTTTTGTTTATACACTCTACCGCACAATATAAAAGGCATTAGTTATCAAATATTCTCAAAGGTATTTCCAAAATAGTTTGTTATCATTGATAGTTCTAATTTCATCAGGGAGGTTATTAAAAGGTTTAGCTCCCGTATAACATGGTAATTTATGGTAAATTTCAAATCTGTGAAAATCAGATCTAAATCAATTTTTATTTCGAGTATTATAGTTATGAAAATTTGTGCATAATTTTGAGTCACTTTGTTAGAAAATGATTAATTGTTTGATTAATATACAGACTAGCTAGTGTTAAAATGTTTAAACCACGAAAAGCTGATCTGCACGATTCTCTTCTGCCTATCTTTGCTAAGATTCATAAAGACTTCCTTTGAAGATTAAATACTCTTGAAAATTTACAATCTGCACAAGCCCCCATAAAGTTAATAAATTAATAATTATTAAAATTAAAATTAATTTAATTTTGATGTCAAATAAAACTATTTTAACCTAAAATCTAAGAGTTACACTTATGGCATACCTCGTATTTACATGTATTTTGGGTTGCTATTACTATTACAGGATGGAGAATTGAAAATTAAATTAAGTATAACAATTAAGTTAACAGAGAATCACAAAGTAATAACTGGTTTGTGGTTACCTTGAGGGACGGGAAAGGTTCAGGCGTACGCGACGGGGGACGCTCGACTTTGAACGAACCAATATGTGTATGTGTCGTATGGCTATCATAGCCAGCTACCATCTTAAATAATAATAAAATAAATAAAATATGTTCTGCAGTTCAAAGCACCTGCGTCAGTACATTAAAAAGTGGCCCGGGATCGGGCCGTTAGGATTTGGTCTGACAGCTATAGCATAGCTGAGAGATCACTTGCGTAATAGTTCAGCTGCCAAAAATTGTTGTTCGTTTAGCACCACCTGGGGAGTACGTGCAGATTTAATGGAATGCTGCGGACGCGAACAACATCAC
Source organism: Neoaliturus tenellus (assembly GCA_030545055.2). Taxonomy (NCBI): domain Eukaryota; kingdom Metazoa; phylum Arthropoda; class Insecta; order Hemiptera; family Cicadellidae; genus Neoaliturus; species Neoaliturus tenellus. The sequence goes on along the minus strand of CM061537.1, from coordinate 23,089,510 downwards.
CCCCCAAACGAACCAATCACAACGAAGCATCCAGGTAAACCGCGCGGTAAGCATCCATGTAAATGAAATGATTTTGATTTTTAAAAGCATCGCTGTAGACCTCCTGGATGACATCGCGATTCACCTCCACCACGACTTACTCGTTATGAAAGGCCTGGTTAACTACAATGTGTTTGATTTACATGGATGTCGACCGCGACCGCGACCGCGCCCTACACCTCCACCGCGACCCACTCGTTCTCAGTTTTTACGAAAAGGTTTTCTGTAAATTCAAATCCCAAATGTCTGTGTTTCTAAACAGATTTTAAGAATATATATTTTTAATTTTGATTAGTTCAATCCTGTAGCAGTCTTTTAGTGATTTAAATTGTTTTAAGCATTTTTTGATACACTGCCATCATTATTAACAGCAGCGGCTCGTGAGTTTTTTTTTTCAGCGCCCGTGCAAAAAAGACCAAATTTGCCGCCCGCCCGCTTTCCAACAGGATGATATCCCCGAACCCCCCCCCCTCCCCCCATTCGTCAGACCTGGCTCCGTTGCTCAGTTTCGGGTAATTCATGATAAAAATTTATGTCACGACGTGACTCGCGCTTCGCCTCTTATTTCATACCAAAGCTCGTAAGATGTTGGTACCGTTAAACTGTAGTAGACCATAAAGAGGTCGGTACTGATAACTTAGTGTTTAAATTGAAAAACTAGGGAATCGCACCTAGGTTTAATTTAACTGTTTTACTGTTTGAACCGGTGGTTCAAACAGTTTTGGAAAATATTTATTTGATAGATCAATAATTTACAAGAATTTTTTAGAATTAGGTAAGGTTATTTTCTTCATCTTTAATCCTTTTACGTTCCTGCTATTTTTCAAAGCTTAATTTTTTGACATGTCAAATCAGAAATTTATTTGAAACAAACAGTTTAGGCCTATATATATATATGTACCTGGAAAGACAGTTTGTAAACTGACGGTATATCGTTGTAAACTATCTTCAAGTCTTCAAATATTAATATTAAAATATCAGGAATGTGTAAAAATTTGAGAATCTCCAATATAGCTGGGTAGACAGAGAGAAAAGTTTTATCTGAGTAGATAACCCACACCGCGCGTCCGGCAACGACGACGTTCTGATTCCAAGAAGTCAAGCTTGAATACATTGTGATACGACAATAAAAACACGTTAGTCCGATCAATAAGTCCACAATATTCAGTCTTCAATTCCTTATTTTGCTTTTAACTAGATAATGTATTTTAATTGTAATAAGGTAATTTTTAAAAATTTTAATTATACCGATTTTAATTATATACGATTTGTAGAACTCACTCTGTGGTCTTAAATAAAGGGTTTGGTCAAAGGAACTCGAGAAAAATAACTGTGCATGTCCAAAATGACGTGAGGAAAACATAAATAACGTAAAAAGTTCTCCAGAAGAACATCTACCTAAAGAACATCAAATTAGTATCGAACTGTCTGTCTTGGTTTGGTTTTAAAACGATGGCCCGATGACGCCAATGAGTTTTTATGTCCCTATTGACAAGAAAACCTGCTTTAGAAAGTGCTACTGTTTCGTTAAACTTTTAATTAATTAATTAATTAATTATATCTATGATTGACCATAGTAATTTTAATCAATAATTTTTTATTAATTTTATATCACCTCAAATGAAAGATACTATGGTAACACTTAAAATGACATCTAGTTTGGAATTTTCCGACGAAAAACAAACTCGCTGTAGTGTTTTTTATTTAACATTGTTCTTATGGGACAAAATACCAAATACAAAATGCCGAGGTACTGCAGACTCTTAAGGGTGTGCTCTACCCATCTGCCGCGGGCGCGGATGCAAGGGTTTCGAATCTCCGTGTTTGTCGCCCCAGTTGTAAACAGATTTAAAATATTTTGGTGTCATTCTTTTCGTAATATAATTTTGTACTCCGCTATCGTCTTAAAATTTCGATATGAATTAAAATTACTAAGCAGCAGGGTGCTTGCTAATAATGTTGAAATAAGCGTTTTTGTATCAAGTTTTAACGTATTAAAAACAATTTTTTTTTTTTGAAAAAATAAGACGATACGTGAGTACAATATAATCTTAAGAACAAGAATCTGCAATAAGATTGGTAAAAAGTGTATAGAAAACGATGCAAGAAGGGAGATGCGAAAGGTCTGCAATTTCAAGAACATCGTTAGACCACCGATCCATTTCGCACTGAAACGAAAAAAAGCATTAAGATAAAGTAACAAAATTTAAAATCACCCGTCATATATTTTCCAAAATGTGACATTCCGCGTACAGCGGCAGTTAACAGTCTCGCTCGACGATTTTGACGCCGAGGTAGAGCGCACCCTTAATAAATGGCTGTCGGACAAAGAATTACTATGTGAGTACCAAGCTGGTTTCAGGAAAGGCTATTCCACTATTGACAGTTTAAATAAGAAAAGTTTAAATAAGAAAAGGTGAAAACCACATACATTTTTCATTGATTTTACAGCCGCTTTTGATACAATTGACCGAAAAGCACTGTTTTATAAACTATCTTGCCTTGGAATATCCACACACATGATACGTGTGCTGAGTGATTTGTATGATAAAACTTTAGCGTCCGTGTGGTGCAAAGATGGAACAACACGGAGTATTTTGAAACAGAAGTAGGCTTAAAACAAGGTTGTATTTTGTCTCCTTTGTTATTCAGTTTATTTGTAAACGATATTGTGGACTCATTGAGAGGAGGGTGTATTTTTGGAGACATTAGAATAAAAGCATTGCTTTATGCAGATGATATTGTTATGATCGCTCCAACTGCCACTAGCCTACAATTAATGATGAATGACGTAGAAAAATATTGGCAGCTTTGGAATTTAAAATTAAATTTAAATAAGTCTAAGATCATGGTTTTTAGAAACGGAGGGAAACTAAGTAAAAATGACAAAAATGGTACTTTGGAGGTAAAATAGTTGAAGTGGTTACTAATTATAGATACTTAGGTCTTAATTTAAACTCGAAATTAACTTGGGAGATTCACTTAAAAGAAAAATGCGCTTCGGCAAAATTGGCAATAAATTCAATTTGGAGAAATTTCATGAACCAAAATAATGTACCCCTGAGCAGAAAGTTTATATGTTACTTTGTATAATAGTAAGAGCTATTCTATGTTATGGATGCCAGATTTGGGGTCTATGGGAGGGTGATTATGTAAATGGTGTTCTTAGATTTTTCATAAAAAGAATTTTTTTTACCAATAACATACCGAACTACTCCCTATATCTGGAAACTGGTCTTGACAAGGAATATATTTATACATTAAATGTGCATTTAGGATATATTTCACGTGTTCTGTCCTTACCGCAGAACCGCTTACCGTACCTTTTAAGATTGCCCAGATAATAATCACTAAAAATATTTATTGGTGCAGAGAATGGAAGGCTATAGATAGAAATTACGGAATAAATTTGGTGATTGAAATGAGACACATTGATAAAACTCATAATCAGATGTTGGCAGTGGTGGTGGCGTTGCGGAGGGGGGGGAGGCAGGAAGTTGTCCAGGCGGCTCGTGCCGCGCGCCATCACACCACGTACAATGCCCTGGATTATGACCTTGGAGATAAGCACTATCTCACTGATCAAGTCCCACAGATAGCTAGGCGATGGATTTTCAAAGCTCGCACAGAATCAATTCCTACCCTAGTAAAAAATCTTAAAATGATGCACTGTTGGCTAATTTGTTATACATATTATGAAAAACGAAAAATAAATTGGAAAGGTGTTTTGGTTTCTGTATAAATCATGATAAAAGAAGCAAGCTAACTAGCGTTATAGGGTATTACCAGTATTATTGACGCTAATACACGTATTATTAACGATAATACATGCGTTTCACAAAAAGTATGTAAGGAAAAAATAAAAATAAAACTGTAGTTGAATAGAACTTGACTCTATTTTGCCAAGGAATTTAATTTTTCACATGAATACTCGTTTTTTACCTTTCTTTCTCACGAGTATTGCTTTGTTTACTACCATATTACATTACATTATATTAATTTAAATTGTTTCCAACAAATAAAACTTAAAGTTTGAAAATTATTTTATCCCATTAAAAACGCTATCACTAGACCAGTTATTTAGAAGTAATGCTGTAGGGAGGGGCGTGGAGGGGCGATCGGGACTTTTTTCCTCCCTACCGCACCAGCCCAGATCTGCATTCATATACTGTACGTTAGAGGTGTTGCCAACCTCACGCATTTGAAATGTCCCGTTACCGAACGTTACCACGAAAGTGCTTGGTATACTCTACGTAGTGTACTTACTACATGGTGGGTCTTATGCCACAAATAGGTCCCCATTGAAGTTTTGCAAAATTCATTTTCTTTATATTACTAGAAGAAAAGCTGTTTGTCGACATATCCTGCCCCCAACGTAGTTCCCAGACCTAGGGTCTCCCTCCTATTAGGCCTAGGCATTTATCGTCCAGCTAATGGAGCATGGTATCGGTGTCATCAAATATCTCTGCCCCAACATACTACAACTGTAGATATTTTTGTCAGGTTTTCTTCTGCAAGAAAATATACAAAATATATGATATCATTTATTGATAAGTCCTGTCATATATTAAGTTATTTATTAGGATGTTTCATTTTGAGACAAAGCCTATGCATTATAAGCTCATACACCAGATATATTCAAGCTCTTCCAGTTTATATTATTTCATGAATTACTGTATTACTAAAATTGTTGTTTTACTGTCTACCACTCCAAGCATAAAATATGTTATTGTTTAAAAATGTACACTAATTGTTTAAATCAATGTCTGATTCTGTTCTTCCTGTGGGGTTATTTACTGTGGTATTATATATATTAAATACTCGGTTGTAACGCTACGTTTTCAGCAACTACTGATTTAAGTCTCAAATTAAAGGTAATAATGCGTAGATTTGCAGAATCTCTTTTAAGTGTATGATTACCCTTGGGGTTACACCCTACAACTCTTCAAAAGTTTGGGTCAATGCATTTCTTATGGAAGACTAAAATTTGAATTGTTAAGCAAAATTTAATGAGTTAGCTGTGATCAAAGTTTGTTATTGTTTCATATAACCTCAATTTTTAAATATGGCGTCCTGTGTTTGTAATCAAGGAGGCTTATATTTAGTACCGATATAATAGTTGATGTAAACATTTCGACCCGAATAATTTATTCTATTATAAATTAGAATTCTATTATATTCTAACGGCAGTTTTCTCAGAGATGCGAGTGGTGCCATTTTATTCAGCATTTCAATCTTGATCAACGCACAGTTGATGCTGTGCGTAAAACATTTCAACACAATCCTCGGTCCTAAATGGGCTCGGTCACCAGAAGTGACCCCTCTGTATTATTTTATTTAAGGGTTTGTCAAGTGTACTCTACTCCAGTTCCTAATTTTGAGACAAGAGAGGGAATAATAAATGCAGTGACGTGCATTACTAAAAAAATGTTAACCAAAACATGGGACGAAATAAAAATTCACCTAGAATATAATATTGGCGCACTCAGGGGCGGCTCGTGAGTTTTTTAGCGCCCTTGCAAAGACCAAATTTGCCGCCCCCATCGCTTTCCAACACCATGCTATCGACGAACATCCCCCCCCCCCCCCCCCCCGATCACCAGACCCTGCTCCCTTTTATAGTAACACATGATAAGATGCGCGCTTCGCCCCAAATTCACATGCAACCTCGTAATATGTTGGAAAATATTTATTTTTAAATAATTAATTTTCAAGAGTTTCTTGTAAATTAAGTAAGTAAAAATCTTGTAATTGTAAGTAAAAAGACGGATCTCGTTGGCTCTGTTTTTAGAATTTTAAAATAAAATTTCTAATTTCAGCTATAACTGTCTAAAATCATTCGTTTTTATATTGATACAGTTTGACATTTACCTAACGTAACTATTACATTTCCTTACGAAACTAACATTTTCTAACAACATCCCAAGGCAGCAAACACACATACCCATTTCTATGGTGTTTATGGGGAAAAGACAATATCTCAAGATCGTTTGGAAATTCGCTGAGTACGCAGGTCTGCTGCGACGGGGGTATTCTCTTTTCTTCCTAGCACAGCAAATCACAACACATGCGGCAGCAGCCAACACCACATCATCGTCGCAAGCCACTCATGGTGCTCAAGGGACTGTGGCCTTTTGTTAAACATGTTTGACTGAAGTGAAGCGCATAAAATGAAATGTTTAACAACAAAAGTTTTATAAACACAAGGTCAAGTTCTAGAAACAAAAGTTGTATAAAACATGTTTTACAAACATAAGTTTATAAAACATGTTGAATAGTGTAAATGCGGCTTCTGCCTATATACAGTGACTGGTGATGGGGACGTACAAACTGACGTTTACTGTGACCTTCTGTGACGTACAGCCTATAACGTACTTTGAAATTTGTACTTCATAGCAGTGACGTACAAATTACTATGGATAGGTATATTCTTAAATGTTTATAACATTATAGTGACACGATTAACGTGTCAACTAAGACTAAATAATTGATTAAAAACAAACCTTTCTATTGCCACACATTTACCGCAGTCTTTATCTGGCCGAATTCCAATTTTATACAGAACTTTTCATAAGGCTCTGTAGAACTGTAAACTATACTATGGGTTTAATCGTTTTTAAGAACAATTAATGCAATCAAAGTCTATCATTGAAACATTAAATTTGTTTATTCACTATTATGACAGCACGTATGATTATGTTTATCAACATTTTCTTTTTTTAATAACTAAAACCGTGATTTTTTTTATCAGCGAAATACAAAAACTAATATTAGTTTTATTCAATGTATGTTTTGCGTCTAGTAAAAAAGTATAAATAGAGCGTCCCCTTAAACCATTTTCTTACATTGAACACCACGGGGTTCATGCTTACTATCATAAGGTGAAAAAAAATGTCAGACTAGCAGGCACATACATTTAACACATTTAGGCATATACATAACAATCTGTTTTATTTATGGAAAAATATGATTCCTAACATGATTCCTATTTATTATTAAAAAAGTATAATACAATTCGTAAGGTGTATTAACTTCTATATTAAAATACAAGGGTTACCGACGCAGCACAAACCGCAACAATAATTAGATTTATATTTCATATCTTGATTGATTCTATTCTACTTTCAACTAGTGCACTTGGGTTATGGAGTATTTGCTTTATCAACAGCGGTGTGGATTGTATTCAATTAACATCACAATGAGGCATCCGTCGCCCGACGCCGTGCATAAAAGAGGCCTTACAAAAACAAAACAAAAGCGCGCGAATGCCAAGTAAAAAGTCTTGAGTAGTTATAAAGTATAAGCCAAGCCTTCAAAAGGTAGTTTGATAAATTTATACAGCCAGGCGCTCAATAGTTCGCTTTTACGTCTAATAGTATATCTTCTTCAACTCACAATTTTCCAAGCACTCAAAGGGTACTATACACTTCTTCTATATATATATATATATATATATATATATATGAATGGTGAATGAACATTTATGAATGGTGTTGTTTATACACCTTGACAATTAATAAATGACCTAAGCACAAAGCAGGTTCCTAGGATTTATTCGTGATGACTGATGATCGGCGAGCCGAGCGTTGCGGAGCTGGCTAATGCCTTCAGTCAGGATGCGGCAAACCGCACTACAACTTTTGGTTGAGACGATACCTGGAAGTTGTGAGGCCTGGAAGTTATTTCGCTCACATTATTATTTGATTTTACAGACCTGGTAGTTGTGAAACTGGAAGTTAAAATAGCTGGAAGTTATGAAGTGAATATAATTTATATTAAACTAAACAGACCTGGTAGAACTGACACCTGGAAGTTATGATATTGTAAAAATTTATAAATAAATAGCGACCTGGTAGTTGTGATCCCTGGAAGTTATGAACCCCACCCTAAAATAACATGAATTTGCATAAAATTATAATACAAAATCTATGTTTTTTTGCTGAAAAATCGCAATAACTCTGTTATTTGTTGTCAGATCCTTACAAATTTGGTATCATTGTTTAAATAATTTAATTTTTCAACTTTTTTGTGTCTTGCAAAATTATTCAAAAATTATTTAGTTTTGAGATATTTGAGTTTGAAATTTTAAAATGGCTAAGAATTTGAAAATACACATATCAATAATTTTTTTTTTATTTTAATAAACATTGTTCTAGTTAAGGTCTATGCCAAATATGAATCCAATCAATTTATATGTAACGGAAATAAAAATTATTAAGTGTAAAAAATAAAATGTTGGCTAGCGGGTTAACGACGCATTTTAGGACATGTGTTTATATGAACTTTTGTGTTTCTTTTGGCTTGCTTAACAAATGAAAAAATTTGGACAGTCGAAGCTGGACACCCTGAATATTAATAGGCAAGCATGTTTCTTTTCCTGTTTATTTCCAAACTGGTGTGTATTGTAGGAGAAGATTATGCATACCGTTAGAAAGGTAGTGTCCTGTAGATAAGCAGAGTTGTGATATAATTCAAATTGGTTCCTAGGGCTACGCCCTACAGGCTTTCAAAGTTTCATTGTTAATCTTATGGAATAAAGGTAATTGATGAAATAATTAGACAGCTGCTGTAATAACAAATGCTAGCAAAACAGAAAACAAATATAGGTTTCCATTATAAAAAATTTAAAAACACATTTAAAAAATGTGACTCCTGTACTTTTACTTTTACCTCCTTATGGTGTTACGTGTAATACAAACATTACTAGTGCTTATCGCAAAGGTCGTAAATAAAAGTAACTAACCTATTCAATAATCATTTAAACCTGAAGTAATTGCTGCACACAAACAAACAACGGCTAATTTTTTGTCTGACTTTAAGAAACTGAATAAATTTTTAATAAATCTTCTGTTCCAAAGATAGATGATTTGATGTAATGAATTTGTTTACGCAGAAACTTTAAAATGCTATAGTATGGTATTCATTTTTATTTTATTTATCAAACCCATAAATTTTTCAACCGACCCTTCATTAGTGGGAATTCCTTTAAAAGAAGTTATTGATGGTTTCCAAAGGTGATAAACATACCTTGAACGAGGGGTACAGCCCGATCTGGTTGGTGCGTAGGTTGCGGCCCTTGCTGTAGCCGTCCCAATGGTTGCCGGCCACTCCGACCATCTCTCCGACGTTTAGGTCCATCTGGTCCAGCCCCCGCGACTTGTGGTTCAGTATGGCCTTCCTCCTGCGAACACATCGTAGAGGACACAATGGTCAAACACATACACGAGCAAGCGTTTGACTGACTAGTAAAAACCTTTGAAATGATCAAAGGTGCATAAAACCCCCATTCATTATTAGCTCTTAACAAAAAGTACGGCAACAATTTTCATTCGTCAGAAAAAGGCAATTAGAATTATCATGGGAGTTAGAAACAATGAGATTTGTGATGGTTTTTTAAAAAGTTGAAAATAATAACTTTACCTGACTTGTACCATTCACTATGTACACTAATGTGAGTAGACTTCTCATAGCATAGGCGTGTGTGAAGCAAATTGACGGTGGTGCGATCTCGTGCGGTCCATGGAAGTACAGGTAACATATGATGGATAAATCAGTATTACCACTCTTCTCAACTAAGGATGAAACATTTTATAACTGAAAGTTATGTATATGTTTTGGTAAAGTATGTTTGCAGCACTGTAAATTCAGCTGAAAAATAACAAGATTCATGGCAGCGACTCTGGTGCGGCGTACACCAAACTTCCAAATTTTTGCCTCAAACTAAAAATTTTTGCATTGGATGAAAGGTCTATTCACATTAGTGTACATAGTCAATGCTTGTACATTTTTTGTAATCTACTTCACTTTGAGGAAAATTTAGCAAACTATACGATTAGATTAGATATTCATTCATACGGTACTAGAAACCAAAATAAGTTAGAATTACAGATTGAGTAAGTCAAGTAGAAGTCACCTTTATATGCAAACTAAATTGTTTAATAAATTATCCACCTTTGCTTTTGAGATACCTTTGAAAAGATTTAGAACTGTTTGAAAACAATGGCTCATTTCAATGTCTTTTTATAATGTAAATGATTTCTTGGAATACGGACATGTGTAGATTTAAATTTGACTAAATATGTTGTTCTTTCAGCCATTTAGATTGTTTAGCTTTATCTGATAATCATTTTAAGCTTTTAAACAATTTTTCTTTTGCTCCTATGTCCTAAAGATTAAAACTTTGAACAATTTTACACAAACTTACTTTTATTTATATTTATATATTTTATTTGTAGGAAATGTATTAATGTATTTTGACTAAGTCCATTGTAATCATGTATTACTTAATGACTAATAAAGATATTGAATCTTGAATCTAGAACACCAAATAATTATTTTCCTGTAGTAATGGATGCTTTAATCCCAGTTGAGACACGATAATGCCACTTAAATTCCCAAACCTAACTATCTAACACGTTTTTAATGACAGGATGGATGGCAAAAAGGTATATTAACCTAATTTTTTTAATAATAAATCAATACTGATTGTTAGTTATGAATAAACCAATTGATTATAAAACCATCAAATGAAAAGCTCAGTTCCACACCAAACATTCATATCAAACTTTAAAACAACAAAAAATTCAGTATAAGCGCCAACAAACAAAAGTTTGGCAGGACAAATTTCACAACTACAACCCAAACCATTAATAATTTAATGAATGCACTTTTACTATCATAGCTATTCACATCGAGTTTATTTTGAGACTGTGAATACAACATAGAAATCAGCAATGTATTTGTTTTACCTGTGTATCTGCTGACCTCCAAAATAGTAAATGTCATCTAGAGAGCGAAACCTGTCGGCCGCGTCGGGATACAGAGTCTGCATTATCTCGTAGGCAACTCGGCACACCTGCGAGGGGCGTCACACACATAACGACACATGAGACAGTGGCACGCCAATAAGTAAAGTACAACAATTCTTTGGTGGATTTATAAAAAACGTAAAGTTCAATCTACCTTCTGTTCAGGGTCTGATGTACACTTAATTTATGTTTTCAAATTGTACTAGTGCCTTAAATATGACCTCCAAACAGGGAATAACGGTGCCTTCCAAAGCAGAAACTATTGTTAACATTATAGGCTGCATTGATTAAGTATAACTGAGATACTTGAAGCAAATTATATTATCTAGAAGAAAAGTTTTACCATTGTTAAATTACTAAACTGAAATATTAATCTTATCTTCTCCTTTTTTTTAATTTTTAAGAAGATAATTGGTGAATTGTCTTCTTAAATTAACGTCCTGCCAAAGCATCTAAAGGCCGTTTCACACCGGCTACTGCTACTGCCTACCGCTACCTCTTCGGTCGCGGATGTTTCCGTGAGCCATTTCACACCAAAACTACCTCGTCCGCGCGGGAGGCAGGAGTTTCATCGACTACAGCTCCACCACTTCGGGACTTAACCACTGGTCAGTGCTCAGTACACAACAAAATGTCCTTCCAAGAACCTTGGTGCAATCGTGACCTCCTGAGAAACAGTGTACCATGGTTTGAGGATGATTCTAGTGGTTACAAGGAACTTATCTTACTGTACTCGGCAGTGATAAGCAGAAGCTCATGGGTTCACCACATAAACAAAAGAAGAGAAATATAGGAAGTTCCACCATCTTTTTGCAGATTTAGCGTCGGACGAAGAAAGGTTCAAAATGTACTTCATACTCAACCCAGAATAGTTCGAAAACAGCACGAGAGGGTTGCAGGTTGCAGACGACCTTGGTTGAGACGCTCTGAGCCAAGACTACCGCGGTGGTAGCGGTAAAAAGTCACCCGAGGAGTGCCGCCACCACAGCGGGCGTGCGGTAGTCCGGTGTGAATGGTCCCATATGTTAACATGTTGAGTGATCTTTTCAAACTGTGCTTAGCAGTAGTGGTAGGCGGTGTGAAACAGCCTTCAAGAATAACTTTATAGTAAAAATATTGTGTGGAAACCTGTAGAGTGGAACCTCAATTAACTGTCACCCTCAGGAAAGAGTGTGAGGGTTAGGAAATAGACGGATAACACAAGTGTCATTATAAACCTGTACTTCAAGCAATTTAAAAAAGTTTTAGAAGAAGTTTAACCTTGTACATTTGAATAATAATACATGATTAAATAAAAACATAAGAAATGACATAGAATTCAATAAAAGTGGCATATACTGAAATGGCACAGTTTCATTTACAGCAATTAAAAGTATCAAAATGTGCATTAATGCTGAGATGGATAACAGAGAGTGAAAGTTAATCGTAGTTTTACTGTACATAACACTGACTTCTTGTAGATATTCAAGAGATTTGTCAGAACATTTGTAAAGTTCCTTGACATTTCAGAGTATGGAATGTGATTCTGTTTTGAGATAGAAAGGAAACCTGGGATATACCGATGGCTAAGTTTCCATAACTTAAAATGTTAAAAAACATGTAAAACTTTAACAATAATTCTAAAATGAAAACAAATTAATGTTACAACTGTTTTGCCTTATACAGGGTGGTAAAAAAGTCTGGAAACGGTACAATATCTTTAAAATTATTTAATTAACAGAATTAAAACTTTGTAAACAGGTTTTTAGTCTCCAAGACTACTTTCCAAAGTACTTATTAACATTGGACTTCCAATGGTAGGCCCACAAGGTGCCAGAAAAAACCTTAAATGTAACCATAGTGTAAGTTGTACATAAAATTAAAAGTCTCTTTGAAAAGAGAACAATGGCGCAGACTCGACCTTAAAAGGAAGACTGAGTAAAAAATGGCAAGTAATCAAACTTTGCTTTAAAATCATATTGCCGAAAACAAAAATAACTCCTGACACACTTGACCTTTTGAGGTTAGGTTTGTGGCAAATTGCTCAGAATGCAGAGCCCTTTAAAAATTTATGTATCATATTATGTGGGCTAATAAAGTTTTATCTAAGACTTCCTTTAGGGGATGTCTGTAATGGAACTGCATTGGAACTGTCTGGGAAACTGCATTGGCCTATGACATATGATATATAGTTTTAAAGGGCATTGCATTCTGAGCAATTTGCCACAAATCTAACCTCAAAAGGTCAAGATTATCTGGACTTTTTGCATTTTTTTCAACCATATGATTTTAATGCCAAGTTTGATCGCCTGCCATTTTTTGACTCAATTGTTTTTTCAAGGTCGGGTTTTTGGCATTGTCCTCTATGTATAGACCTTTCATTTGATGTATATCTTGCCCTACTTTGATTCCCTAAATTAACTGGTAAAAGTTTTAATTTTGTTACTAAAATCATATTTAAGATATTATATTGCTTCCAGACTTTATTCAACCCTGTATAATCTATGTATAAGCCATATTAGTTTTCGTCTAAGTGTACCAAGCAAAATAAGGCTAAAAATACCATCAAATCCTAAAATTAACAAGGGGAAAAAATAGAAAAGGGCATTAGTGTTAAATTTAAAACAAACATACTAATTTTCACAACAAAAGTTTTGCCTAACCTGAGAGGAGAACGTGCAGACGAGATAGTCACTGAGGGAGAGAAAGTGGATGTCCATAACGATTCCATTGAGTGAGGAGTCGGAGTATCTAGTAGCGACGGCTGCACCCTTGGCTACGGCTGGGTCACCCAATACCTCGTAGTCCGGGTACCTGGGACATGGGTAACTGTGGGTGAGATGGAGAGAAAGTGGATGTCCATAACGATTCCATTGAGTGAGGAGTCGGAGTATCTAGTAGCGACGGCCGCACCCTTGGCTACGGCTGGGTCTCCCAACACCTCGCAGTCCGGGTACCTGGGACAAGGGTACCTGGGACAAGGGTAATTGTGGATGAGAGGGAGAGAAAGTGGATATCCATAACGATCCCATTGAGTGAGGAGTCGGAGTATCTAGTAGCGACGGCCGCACCCTTGGCTACGGCTGGGTCTCCCAACACCTCGCAGTCCGGGTACCTGGGAAAAGGGTACCTGGGACAAGGGTAATTGTGGATGAGTGGGAGAGAAAGTGGATATCCATAACGATCCCATTGAGTGAGGAGTCGGAGTATCTAGGAGCGACAGCTGCACCCTTGGCTACGGCTGGGTCGCCCAACACCTCGTAGTCCGGGTACCTGGGTCAAGGGTAATTGTGGATGAGATAGTCACTGAGGGAGAGAAAGTGTATATCCATAACGATCCCATTGAGTGAGGAGTCGGAGTATCTAGCAGCGACGGCCGCACCCTTGGCTACGGCTGGGTCTCCCAACACCGCGTACTCCAGGTACATGGGAAAAGGGTAATTGTGGATGAAAGGGAGAGAAAGTGGATATCCATAACGATTCCATTGAGTGAGGAGTCGGAGTATCTAGGAGCGACAGCTGCACCCTTGGCTACGGCTGGGTCGCCCAACACCTCGTAGTCCGGGTACCTGGGTCAAGGGTAATTGTGGATGAGATAGTCACTGAGGGAGAGAAAGTGGATGTCCATAACGATTCCATTGAGTGAGGAGTCGGAGTATCTAGTAGCGACGGCTGCACCCTTGGCTACGGCTGGGTCTTCCAACACCTCGTTGTCTGATACCTGGGACACGGGTAACTGTGGATGAGATAGTCACTGAGGGAGAGAAAGTGGATGTCCATAACGATTCCATTGAGTGAGGAGTCGGAGTATCTAGTGGCGACGGCCGCACCCTTGGCTACGGCTAGGTTACCCAACACCTCGTAGTCCGGGTACCTGGGACATGGGTAACTGCGGGTGAGATAGTCACTGAGGGAGAGAAAGTGGATGTCCATAACGATTCCATTGAGTGAGGAGTCGGAGTATTTAGTAGCGACGGCCGCACCCTTGGCTACGGCTGGGTCTCCCAACACCTTGTAGTCCACAATACCAATATTTTTGATATTTTACATAACACTTTAAAATTTAAAATATAATATAAAAAGTTTTGATAATTGTGTATGCATATTAATATGAAATTTCTATAACATCAACCAATTTTGAAGCGCTTTATAAATAATTAAAGAGTTTAATTCAAATACTTTTTAAAATAGTCTCAGAGAGAAAAATTATGATAGTGTTTTTAAAGACCTCTGTAAAATTGTAATTTTATCAGCCACTTGAATATTCAATCTAGATTAGACAGAAAATACACTTCAGGAGTAGTGAATAGGCTACTTTTAGTAATGATATGAGACACTCTTACCTCAAGCACACTTAGATTTCTTTGCCTTCGGGGAAACCACATTCTTTACTAGAATACCAGGTATCTGGTAACGTCTGGCACCACAGACAAAAGCATTGGCTAAAGCACAGGCTAAAATTTTACAAGAAAAAAACATCTTTTATAAGGGTCACATATTTAAAAAATTGCAATCACCTGAGAAGTTTTCAA
Source organism: Neoaliturus tenellus (assembly GCA_030545055.2). Lineage (NCBI taxonomy): Eukaryota > Metazoa > Arthropoda > Insecta > Hemiptera > Cicadellidae > Neoaliturus > Neoaliturus tenellus. Next base: position 23,074,152 of record CM061537.1, on the reverse strand, counting down.
AGGATTTTTACCAGTTAATCATTACTGACTGGAATCTCATTTTATACTCTTAAACATACACTGTTTGTAAGGGTATATTTTTTCCTATTCTAAAAATTTTCTTTCTTATTAAATGGGGTTCATAGCTACGAGGAATCTAGTTTCTGTTCTTCGGCCTTTCAAAGTGGTTCATGTTATGAACATTTTTGAAGCTACTAAACTGAACAAAATCAGCTGAAATCTGTGGATATAAACCAGTGTTAATTGTGGTTCAATAGATTTACACTAGAGTGGTGCAACCTTTTGGCCAGGTGAGGGAGTGGAGCAAACAAGTTTGTCTTACAAGTTTACCAAGCAAATATTCGGTCCCCCTGGTACTTTTTAACAAAATAAGCAGTAGCAGTGATTTGATTTTATGTACTTTTGCTCAGAAAAATATGTTTTGCTTGTGAATTTGTAATTTTAAACGTGATTTTCTGCACCAAATGGAAGAAGATGAATGTCTGATCCGAGACAGATTGAACTCACTTCTTCTTGATCTCGGCGAAGACCTTGGGATCGTCGGAGGCCAGGTAGATCCTCTTGACGTCGACACTCTTGGTCAGGCTGAGCTGTTGGTAGTACTCCTCCACAGCAAGCATGTACTCCTCCACCGGGTGGAAGGCCGCCTCCGTCCCCACCTTGTCTGTGCGTCGAATGTGCACCCTGCGCACAGTCGTGGGGGTTAGGTTGGCGGGAGTGTTTGTGGAAAGGATGGTTAAAATATTCATAACAACTTGGAAGATAATAACTTTAGAAAAACTTTTTAGATCAAATAAAAATCTAATAAAAATATCCTTTATTTAATATTTACATAAATCGATGAAATTGAATAGAGTCAATACAAAAGAGATAAAATCAATAATACATTGATAAATCTATAATATATACAGCAATATGTGTAACTGACTCACTGATGATCTTAAAGTCCTGAAGCGACCGTTTAAGCTAGAGACTTGAAATTTGGCATGAACATTCTTTGAGATGTTTAAATTTAAGAAAAATCATCAAACTACAAATTTTCAACTTTTAAAATATAAAAAAAAAATGCTAAAAAGACGAGGTGTCAGTAAGGAAGTACGTTAGTTCTTAAATATGTCGCTTGGAGAGCTATATTAGTCGCTTAGTTCTCGCTTGTATTTAAATTATGTCTTTTAACTACACCTGTTCCTGATGAAGTGTTCGTTAGAGCTTTCATTCAATTTATTTGCATTTCGTTTTCCAATTGGTTATAATGGCAAAGAGATTTTACTGCATTAATTGAAAGCGGATCCTTTCATCAAGGTGATGTTCGCTTCGATTCCTACAGCAACAATGCGCAGCTTGTTGCCAATACAGCATGTGCGCTTGCTTGGTTCGAACTACTTACATGGTGAATTCTCTTCACCTATCATCGATGGAATTCTCATGCCAGGTGACAGTTTGTACAGACAGTCTCGCCATGTGAATTGCATCAGTAATAGGTATTTTTTTCCCGAAGATCTTGTTAAAGATATAATTATTATGGGCGAAAAAATCCACATTGCAAACATATCTTACGTATGCTATGGTCTTTATCCACTATCCGCGAATGAGTTGTCCAACTCGGCCCATCATTTGTCAAATATTTTGGAAGATATTTTATCTACGATTCAATTGGGGGTTTTCTGTTTACGGGACAGATGAATACAGAAGCCTTTTGGCGTGATGATGACATGTTGTTTGTTTTTGACTCTCATGGAGTAGACGAGGAGCGTCGACTCATCTCAAACGCTGGTGAAAACCGTGCACTTCTCTTTGTCTGCGGCAGTTATTTATCACTCGCTTCTCTGTTACTTGCTAATTCTGCACTAGGTGGAATTGAAAGCCAGTATAATATTACTAAACTTACATTCCAAAGATCTATCGAGCAGACTGATTCGACAACACATGCAGTTCTTCAATCGGAAGATATCCCAGTTGACCACCCAGTTGTTAAAAGGGGACCAGGGCGACCAAAGAAAACTAAGCGTGGGCGACCTAAAGTTCTTTCGACCACCCGTGAAGAACAATTGCTGCTGGCAAAGAAAAGATACGTCGGGAAAAATCATGAGAAGTGTAGGGATGCGGTCCAGATATACAGTCAACAACACCCTGAAGTTAACAGGGCTGCTGTTGAACGGTATTCACAACGGAATCCCGATGTACACAGGACTGCTGTTGAACGATATACACAACGGAATCCCGCTGCTCTTTTGTGGGATGTTTTACGAGATTCACTTTGCGAAGACCACTTAGAACGAAACCCGCACGATTCGGACCTGGCAGTAAAACTATGTCTTATCGAAATTGACCTTAAACTAAGGCGTCAGGGCTCTTGTTCAGTAGATCACGGCCTCCCTGATGTTCGTGACGACACAACGGAGTTGGGGAGAGAACTCCTCATCTTCGGGGACAATAATCAGCGGTCAATTGTCGAAGAGTGGGTTCCCAAACTGTCAGGGGACCAAAAACACGTTTTTGACATATGTGAGTTCCCTTATCCAAAATCGTCAGGAAAACAGACAGTCTACACTCATTTTTCTCAATGGTCCTGGTGGGTATGGGAAAACGTCAAATATTTTCACATATACAATACAAACATAAAATAGTATCATCCAAGTACAATAGTAAATACTACCGCTACTGGTGAATACTAAAACTAGCAGCCTTAAATGATATTTATTCAGACTTCCTATTTGTTTTAGGAGTGAAGAATGTGGTTTCAGAAAAGCAAGGCTCTAGTAAATAGGAATATAACTTTATGATGAAAAATTAGGAACCAAAATACTTTCACAAAGTACCAACCTAATTAAAAGAAACAGGAATAAAAACATTCCAAATAACTTACCCCACAATCGGTCTCTGGAAGTCGAACCGTTCGCCAGCTGTGCGCAGGAAGTTGGCTAGGTTGGGCTGCGGTCGCAGAAGATACTTGAGCAGCTGCCCCACCCACCAGACAATGGGGTCTCCGTGGAGACGGGCAATGCGGGGCGCCAGGTCCTGGGGAACCGCCAACGGGAGGAACGGGGGCCGGGGGGAGATGGAGTCTACGATGGGCAGCACTACCACCTGTGTGGTGGAGGTACCTGCAATGGTACAGACACTTGAGTAGCTGCCCCACCCACCAGACAATGGGGTCTCCGTGGAGACGGGCAATGCGGGGCGCCAGGTCCTGGGGAACCGCCAACGGAAGGAACGGGGGCCGTGGGGAGATAGAGTCTACGATGGGCAGCACTACCACTTGCGTGGTGGAGGTACCTGCAATGGTACAGACACTTGAGTAGTTGCCCACCCACTAGACAATGGGGTCGCCGTGGAGACGGGCAATACGGGGCGCTAGGTCCAGGGGAACCGCCAACGGGAGGAACGGGGGCCGGGGGGAGATGGAGTCTACGATGGGCAGCACTACCACCTGAGTGGTGGAGGTACCTGCAATGGTACAGACACTTGAGTAGTTGCCCACCCACTAGACAATGGGGTTGCCGTGGAGACGGGTTATGCGGGACGCTAGGTCCTGGGGAACCGCCAACGGGAGGAACGGAGGCCGGGCGGGGGGGGAGGGGATGGAGTCTACGATGGGCAGCACTACCACTTGCGTGGTGGAGGTACCTGCAATGGTACAGACACTTGAGTAGTTGCCTCCCACCAGACAATGGGGTCGCCGGGAGAGGGGTGATGCGGGGTGCCACGTCCTGGGGAACCGCCAACGGGAGGAACGGGGGCCGGGGGGAGATGGAGTCTACGATGGGCAGCACTACCACCTTCGTGGTGGAGGTACCTGCAATGGAACAGACACTTGAGTAGTTGGCCACCCACTAGACAATGGGGTCGCCTTGGAGACGGGTGATGCGAACGATATTTCCTGGGGAACTGCCAACGGGAGGAATGGGGGCGGGAAGGGGGATGGAGTCTACGATGGGCAGCACTACCACCTGCGTGGTGGAGGTACCTGCAATGGTATGGGTGTAGCACAACATAGTAAAGTGATGGGTGCAGGGCAGAGAGGACAGTCATTGCACAGAATGGCTAGCTGAAAATAACCTGCACTTCATTTTGTACTATAGCAACAAAATAGCTATATTTGTCTTGTCCAATATTGAGGCAATGTTAAAATTGAGTGGAAGTAAAAATTAATTTGGTGTATATATGACAAAAGGACTGCTGACCGATATTGAGATGGCTAGCTAAGTTACTTTGAAATCACATCATAGTCTGTGGTGCGAGCAAACAAGAAGAAAATATCAGCAATATTGACCTCCCACTATTCAGACAGAAGTCTGACCTAGGGGTGCTAGTTAGTAAAAATTGTTGCAACAGGATAAGAAGTCAAAACCAGTACAATAGAATAAAACCTGACAGAAGTTTTCACAGGGCACTATCATAGTAGAGCCCACCCCTTGGAAATGAGTATCAGATAAAAAATTTCTTTATAACCATGACTTGTACAAACTTGCACTTGTTGCAACTTGTACAAATAAGCGCTGGATGTGTCATACATTGAAATTGTTTTAGCATAATACAATGAAATAAATAAATAAAATTATGATAAACTAAAAATGAACTAATTATACGTAGGTTATCTTACTATAAATAAATGGAGAACTTAACAGACTAACACCTTGAGAACTTATCTAATATGGTAACTGTGCAAATTGATCATTAAACTCCTGCAAAGAGTAAAAAGGATTCGTTGTGAGGTAGGCTTTAAGTTTTACTTTAAAAAGGTTGAGTTAATTTATTCCTTTAATTCCATTTGGCAAAAACTTGAGCTTTCCTACAATTCACATAATATACAATTAACATTAGTACATTTTGATCAAACATCTGTGACAGTTTCCATGAAAGAAATTTTGAAGAATGTAATTATTGAAATTAGAAATTCAATATTTGTATTCCATCTTTGAAATCCAAGTTGAAATCTACGTTAAGAACTAAAAATATTAATTCCGCTACATCACCAACCTCACCACCTGGCATTATGGTTCGTTGTATAGCTTACGGGCGGTACACCACGTGGTACATTACCTGGCCAGTTGCTGGTGGACGTGGCGCCGGCCGTGTCGGAACACGTGTCGCTGACAGGTCGGAACACCTCCTCCCAGCCGCTGCGGTGGTAGCGCCACCCCTTGGACTTGAGTATCATGACGTGGTGCATTACCTGGCCAGTTGCTGGTGGACGTGGCGCCGGTCGTGTCGGAACACGTGTCGCTGACAGGTCGGAACACCTCCTCCCAGCCGCTGCGGTGGTAGCGCCACCCCTTGGACTTGAGTATCATGACGTGGTACATTACCTGGCCAGTTGCTGGTGGACGTGGCGCCGGCCGTGTCGGAACACGTGTCGCTGACGGGTTGGAACACCTCCTCCCAGCCGCTGCGGTGGTAGCGCCACCCCTTAGACTTGAGTATCATGACGTGGTACATTACCTGGCCAGTTGCTGGTGGACGTGGCGCCGGCCGTGTCGGAACACGTGTCGCTGACGGGTCGGAACACCTCCTCCCAGCCGCTGCGGTGGTAGCGCCAACCCTTAGACTTGAGTATCATGACGTAGTACATTACCTGGCCAGTTGCTGGTGGACGTGGCGCCGGCCGTGTCGGAACACGTGTCGCTGACAGGTCGGAACACCTCCTCCCAGCCGCTGCGGTGGTATCGCCAACCCTTAGACTTGAGTATCATGACGTGGTACATTACCTGGCCAGTTGCTGGTGGACGTGGCGCCGGCCGTGTCGGAACACGTGTCGCTGACAGGTCGGAACACCTCTTCCCAGCCGCTGCGGTGGTAGCGCCAACCCTTAGACTTGAGTATCATGACGTGGTACATTACCTGGCCAGTTGCTGGTGGACGTGGCGCCGGCCGTGTCGGAACACGTGTCGCTGACGGGTCGGAACACCTCCTCCCAGCCGCTGCGGTGGTAGCGCCACCCCTTGGACTTGAGTATCATGACGTGGTACATTACCGGTACCTGGCCAGTTGCTGGTGGACGTGGCGCCGGCCGTGTCGGAACACGTGTCGCTGACAGGAAAACCTCCTCCCAGCCACTGCGGTGGTAGCGCCAACCCTTAGACTTGAGTATCATGACGTGGTACATTACCTGGCCAGTTGCTGGTGGACGTGGCGCCGGCCGTGTCGGAACACGTGTCGCTGACAGGTCGGAACACCTCCTCCCAGCCGCTGCGGTGGTAGCGCCACCCCTTGGACTTGAGTATCATGACGTGGTACATTACCGGTACCTGGCCAGTTGCTGGTGGACGTGGCGCCGGCCGTGTCGGAACACGTGTCGCTGACGGGCCGGAACACCTCCTCCCAGCCGCTGCGGTGGTAGCGCCACCCCTTAGACTTGAGTATCATGACGTGGTACATTACCTGGCCAGTTGCTGGTGGACGTGGCGCCGGCCGTGTCGGAACACGTGTCGCTGACGGGCCGGAACACCTCCTCCCAGCCGCTGCGGTGGTAGCGCCACCCCTTAGACTTGAGTATCATGGTGGTACATTACCTGGCCAGTTGCTGGTGGACGTGGCGCCGGCCGTGTCGGAACACGTGTCGCTGACGGGCCGGAACACCTCCTCCCAGCCGCTGCGGTGATAGCGCCACCCCTTGGACTTGAGTATCATGGTGCGCGTGGTACATTACCTGGCCAGTTGCTGGTGGACGTGGCGCCGGCCGTGTCGGAACACGTGTCGCTGACAGGTCGGAACACCTCCTCCTAGCCGCTGCGGAGGTAGCGCCACCCCTTGGACTTGAGTATCATGACGTGGTACATTACCTGGCCAGTTGCTGGTGGACGTGGCGCCGGCCGTGTCGGAACACGTGTCGCTGACAGGTCGGAACACCTCCTCCTAGCCGCTGCGGAGGTAGCGCCACCCCTTGGACTTGAGTATCATGACGTGGTACATTACCTGGCCAGTTGCTGGTGGACGTGGCGCCGGCCGTGTCGGAACACGTGTCGCTGACAGGTCGGAAAACCTCCTCCCAGCTGCTGCGGTGGTAGCGCCACCCCTTGGACTTGAGTATCATGACGTGGTACATTACCTGGCCAGTTGCTGGTGGACGTGGCGCCGGCCGTGTCGGAACACGTGTCGCTGACGGGTCGGAAAACCTCCTCCCAGCCGCTGCGGTGATAACGCCACCCCTTGGACTTGAGTATCATGGTGCGCTGGGTCCCATACGCCACCAATAGGCAGTACACTGCGTGGTGCAGCTGACACCCGTAGCCACAGCCCTGCCAAACAGTAATATCACATAATTTTTTGTTGTAATAATTAAAATCAATTTATTTTCCATGTACAGTCTAAATTCGTGGGTAGAAGATGAATTATGTACAGTAAACTTCCTCTTATCCGGCATCCTACAATCTGGCACGCTTGATATTCTGGCACACCTTTCAGAAAAATTATATTAATGTATAACAATAATAATGAGTGATAAAGTTTTTTTTGGATCAGAAGTCGCGAGGGGACAACACTTTGCTATACAAAGCAGTTTGGAATGTGTGGAGGGGAGACGAGTCGTATTCTTCCGACATTGTGTGAAATCGTATAGTTCTCATTTTATTTTTATAATCATGTAGGCTATGGTATTTTTCTTTACATTATGTTATGCAATGTATTTATATTGTGGGTAGTATAGTCGTACTTTTAAATACATTTAACTTAGTTCTTTCTTGTATTTACATTTAGATTATCCTTCCAACTGGAATATTTTGTAATCCAGCATGTGTCAGTCCCAGATATACCAGTCTACAGGAAGTTACTGTATCGCTCTGTATAGTCTTTGAAGGTCCGACCCAATGACTGAAACTAGTATCAAAAAACTAAAAATTAAAAAAAAAACTTCATTTTATAAAAATGAGTTCTCTAAGGCTGCGGTCTACCCCTGGCGCGCACCCAAATGCAAGGGTTTTTTAGAATCGTGTTATCTTCTGCCAAATGAATCCTAGAGCTATAAATAAGGTGTCATATTAAAGAAGAATAACGGCACTAGTTTTCGTCTGTTACAATTTTGTAATTAGTTCATTAAAACCAATAGAAAACTTCAGTTAAAAATCGAGAAAAACAGATGATTTTAGACCGGTATAGCGGAAATTAGAAATTTTATTTTAAAATTCTAAAAAGATAGCCGACTAGATCCTTTTTTTCTACTTTTAGAAAAAGTTAAGAGCCAATCTCTATCTTAATTGGTTATTTTTAAAACACGATCCCCGTAAACCTCTGCATCTATAAAACTCAAAAACAGATAATTTTACACAATAATAACTGAAATTAGAAATTTTATTTAAAAATTCTAAAAAGATAGCCGACGAGATCCTTTTTTGTACTTTTAGAAAAAGTTAAGAGTCAATCTCTATCTTAATTGGTTAATTCTGAAACACGATCCCCGTAAACCTTTGCAGCCATCAAACTCGCCTAGCGCTACGGCCGCGAGGCGGCATTGTTGTGGTTTTTGTTTTGGTTGGGGTAGACCGCAGCCTTATCAAAACTATTTCCCTACCTATAATTTTTTAACTCTAACTATTAGGGTTGACCTCAAATGATTAGGACCTTACTTAAATGTTACAAAGAAAACTTAAAAATCGCTGTAATAATTAAACCACAGTTTACAAACTTTATTGTTTTTGCATAAATGGTATGAGCTCAACTCGTACTTATTTAAGGACATATTGCAATTTTCTATCGAAATTTCAACCATGCAAACCTATACTGATATACATGGTAGGCCTATCCATTGATATTTGTAACAGTGAAGTGAAAAAATGAGAAAATAAGAATGAAGATTAAACCAGAAAATATGAACATTTAGCAACAAAACGATGCACACCTTGTTGAGATTGCAGATGAGCTTCTTGGCGGTTTTACAGTCGGCCGGATTCTGCAGGTAGAAGAGCCGCCGTTGCACGAGGTCCGAGAGTTCCGCCGCCTCCTTCAGCCGCCAGCCACCGTAGCCGTCCAGCTCCGCCAGGGACGCGATGTCCTTCAGGAGCGCCCTACATGTACATGTCAGGAACACGGTTATGATGCACAAATATTGGTGAAGCCAAAAAATACGACGGCTATTCAGAAAGTAAGGAACGTTTTGGAATATAAAAAAACCCAAGTACAAGAAACAAATATTACTGTATACAGTTTGAAGAGCAACTAAAATACTACTATTCTATATAGTCCCCCATGAGATTAAGGCATTTGTTGTACCAATGAACAAGCTTGGCGATTCCCTCTTCGTAGAAATCTGCCGCCATTCAATAGGCTATTCAAAATCCGTAACAACCTGTTCAAAATTTCAACCTGTTCAAAATCAGTAAAAATTTCAAACAGCAAAGTCTGTGAAACTTGAGGGAAAGATAATGAAGGCTTCGTTATGGTGAAGCGGCGGTTTTCACTGATCTTCTCGTCAATTTTAGTGACACGTTCATCAGTCGCAATTCTCGGGTGTCCACTCTTCTGCTCATCATGAACATTGGTTCGGCCATTTCTAAACTGAATACACCACTTACGCAAAGAACTTTCATTCATGAAATTTTTCCCATACACCTCGCACACTTGTCGATAAATCTTTATCGGTTTAAAGTTTTTTGTCAACAAAAACCGTATTACAGATCGCATTTCACAACTGGCGGGATTTTTTTATAGGAGCGCCGATTTTGAGTTTAAATATAAAGAAAACATGTGGCGCGACAATGCTCCTAGTGTCACGGCTGGATAGCCACTGAGGCCCCGAGCGCTCTTATACCCAAATATAGGCGATACGTGCGCGCCTAGCGGCGCAAGACGGATACGTTCCTTACTTTCTGAATAGCCCTCGTAAACCATTAAAAAAGTGTCAAAAAAATTAAATTATGACCTCTGAAATTGTCAAAGAAAAATTTTTCACTGATTGTATTTTTATTAAATAATTGAACACCCAGGTAAATGGTAATAAATCTTAAAATACAATTAACAAGAAAGGCATGTTTTAAAATTTAATTGGTTGAATGGACTTCTTGAAAAATAGAGAAAACTCTAGGCAACAAGAAACAGTGAATGGCTATCATGAAAATGTACGTTGATAATTTTATCAAACAAAGATTTATTAAGGCCTACTTACAAATTCTGAAGAAAGTATATATTTCAAATTATTTAGATATAGGTGCATCTTTAGTTAATGCATAATTTTTCAACATACTCAAGTACAAGAAAAAGCTTAAGAAATTAGGAGGTTTAATGTTCACTTTTAACACAGTAAAATAATATCTGTTAAAACAGTTTTTTTCACAAACCTAATCTCAAACTTACGAAGTAACACTAACACCCATAACCGACAACAGGCAGTTGATGACTTAACTGGTATGTATGTATTACATTTTGATGCAATCAAGGGAGATTTTAAGATGTGGGTCACACGTGATTGCATGTCGTAATTAGAGGTTGTAAATAATTAAGAAAACATATTGTACTAAATTTCATGTTATTCAATAATAGGAGTATGAGAGTTGCAGAGCTTTCAAGTAAACCAACTAAACAGTTTCGTTCATCCAACAATACACATGTTATCAAGCTAGGCTTCATTAGTCTGAACTTTTTCTTAGCTTTAAAGCTTTGTCAGTTTTGAAAGAGGAGATTTCTGTAGTTTGATGGAGCTCAGTTAGGCTAGCTGTAATTTATAGACGCAGCCCTTTTCAACCCATATCAAAAGGAAATGCAATTAATTGCATTTTAATTGCATTTTTCATTACACAAATACACTTAAAATGCCTTTCGTGAATTGCATTTTGCTAAATGGAATTAAAATGCAATTAAATGCAATTAAAATATATTGTTAATGCATTTTTGGAGCATTTTAAATTCAATTATCAAGCATTTTCCTAAATGTTTTAAAATCGTATTTAAAATACATTTTGCTAAATGTATTTATTGAAATGTAATTTAATTGTGATTAAAATGCAATAATAACACATTTTGAACGCATTTTAAAAATATTTTAAAATGCAATTATTTAGCATTTTCTAAAATGTATTAAAATTACATTTTAAATTTATTTTGCAAAATGCATTTGTCTAAATGAAATTTAAATGTGATTAAAATGCAATCAAAATACATTTTAAACGCATTTTTAGAGCATTTTAAATGCAATTATTTAGCATTTTCTAAAATGTATTAGAATTACATTTTAAATGCATTTTGCGAAATGTATTTCACTAAATGCAATTTAAATGTGATTAAAATGCAACTAGAATACATTTTAAATGCAATTTTAGAGCATTTTAAATGCCTTCTTAGATAACTTTAAATGCATTTTATAAGCATTTTCAAAATGTATTAAAATTTCATTTAGAATGCATTTTGCGAAACGCATTTATAATTACAGACTCATTCTTATGTAAACGCTGATTTGTTAAAAAAAGCAAAAAAAGCAAATTCAGTGTGCAGATTCCTTGGCTAAAAATAGGAACATTAAATATATTTATGCTTATCACCACACAAAGATTTGTTGTCCTTAACTCTTCAAATCTTCATGAGTTACCCTTGAAAACTAAATTTAGTTCTCAATTTATTTTAAATTATAAGTTGAGATAAAAGTAACAACTCCGTATAGTTTAAATTTAATAAGTTATAAACTTAATGAGGGATGACCTTCCTTCAGAAGGGTTGGGGTTGTCTCCTCGTGGGTATTGCCACTCCTGGCAGTATCAGTGAGCAACTGCGGCAATACTTCAAGTGCTACCGTTGCTCATTGAGACTGCTAGGAAGTGTCCATGGATTTCGCCCATGGATATTACAGTGGCTGCCACCACTAACTGGCAATACTTAAATATTTTAAAGTTGAATAGTCATTTAAATGCTATGATTTGAATCTATATAAAATATAATTAAAATGCCATTAAATCGCTATTTAAATGAAATTAAAATGCATTTAAAATGTGATTAAAATGCAATTCTAATCCATTTTAAATGCATTTAAAATGCTTTAAAGATGCATATAAAATGCGATTAAAATGCATTTAAAATGTGATTAAAATGCATTTTAAAATGCGATTAAAATGTATTAAAATTGCATTTAATTGGGCCAAAATTTGTATATTTCAAATGCAATTAATTGCATTTTAAAATATCATTAAAATATGATTAATTGCATTACAAAATGCAATTAAAGTGTAATTAATTGCATTTTTAGAAATGCAATTAATTGCATATTTTTTGATATGGGAACGAAGGATGCAGCCTGGAAGAATGAGCAGGGTGTCTACTGCCAAAGAGATATAAAAATCAGTGACTTTTTGGTGACTTTTGGGGGTGAAAATTGTTAAAAATCAGTGACTTTTCCGTCTCTAAGATAGAAAATGTTGGGGGAAAATTATTAAAGTCGCAAAACTTTTGCTCGCAATCGCATTATTTTAGCAATTTATACTAAAAATGTGTGACTTTTCTTCCATTTTAAAGAAACATCAGTGACTTTTTGGTGACTTCGATGACCATTAACTAAAATCAGTGACTTTTGGTGACTTCGGTGACCAGTAGACACCCTGATGAGTAACACTAGTCAGTTCATCACTGACGCTCCCAATTCTACTTTAGTACCGCAGAGTTACCGTAATGCATGCTAATTTATCTGCTGTTGACCTACCTCTTGTGTTCGATGCCCTCGTCCAGCAGCTTGGTGAGCCGCGCGGTCAGCCTCATTGAGTCCTGCCCCTCGCGCTGCGCCAGCCGCACCTGCGCGCTCACGAAGTACCACAGTTCCTCCACGCCGGACTTAAGCCGTCGACGCAGCTTCTCATATTCTAAACTGGGCTGCTCCCTGTTACCTGTACAATATTTAATCTACTGAAAGGCCTATTCAAATGTGTAATTGTATGAATAATGGTTGACATTTGTATTCAATTGATTAAATTTCCCTAACTAAAAATATGGTACTGTAATTATTTAGTTAAGCGTAGCCAGCCTCCAATCTTAGACTATCTTGGTTACTCGGTCTAAACTGTTTTGGTGCTACAAATTAGATACTTTTTCAGTGGGCAAAATAAATTTTATGAATTTATAAAACTTTGATTTATTAATACAATGAAACTAAACTTTACAAAATTTGTTAAGTAAAAATTTAAAAATCCCCAACGTTATTAAAAACGCTTATAATTCTTATTTCTATGGTGGCAATAATGAAATAAAACCCTAGACGGTCAGTAAACTGGGTAAAACCAATATTTAAGATAAGGAATCAGATAACGCGATAAGACAGCCGCGGTCTCCGCTACCGATGCGGTGTCTGTCTCACCGGCCGGTCAGCTGTTCTACGCACACCGTCAATGTGTGTCACGTATGAGCGAGCTGGTCAGTTTGTGCCTGAGCGGTGAGTCATCAGTAGCTTTTTTTAGTGCGACACATAGTCAGTGGTGGATACTTAATTATGAGTGAGATGTTGTTTTGTGTGTGTAGTGATATGGGTCACGCATTATTTGATGATTTGAGGTAAAACATACGTAAATTTATAGACGACCACTGACCACTATGACCACTGATACATGGTTATATAAACAGAACCATAAATTTCAGTGCAATGGAAGGATAACAGCAGAAACCAGTTGAAAGGAAAATGTGTCTCAACATAAAAGATAAAATTAGAATAGTTTAATTATGTTATTTTTACAATTAGTATGCTAAAATATGCTTCTGCATACTCAATAACTATTATATCTGTAATAAAAAACACAATTTTAAACAAGTAACCAAGAAAGTAAAAGATTTGAGTCTGGCGACGCTTAACTAAATAATTACCATACCAAAAATAATAATTTAAATAATTAGTACACACAGTAACATTTTGATGCAATCGTGTGAAATTTCAAAGCATGGATCATGGGTGATTGCAGAGTAGTTACAGGTTTAAATGCAGAATGCACTTCATAAATGTATTTATAAGATATGGTGGATGATCACTTAAACCTGAATAAATGTTGATTTCAGAAGGTTTGATCTAGTTCAACAACTATACAACAGAAAGCTATACTCACAACAGATGTATTAAGACAACCACAGACTATACCCTAGCCTATGTATTTCTGGATGAAGAGGCGAGGGAGCGCAGCTTATGAGCTCGCTCCAATTTCTTATTTAGGATTTCAACCTTATCCCACTTGAACTTCAATGGCGAAGCACAGGATAGCAGGAGGTAGCTAAAATAAACTCACCGAGAAGGTATTCACTCGGTTGTTCATTTTCCATTTCCGAATGTTGTACCCGGGCCAACCTGTCCTGGTACGACTTGAAAAGAGCTTCCTTCTCATCCTGCTTCATGGATGGGTTCCTAAACAAGAGAAAAATTTTAGTCAGGCAACATACTGTATCATAAATCTTTGAGTTCCATTTTCTTTGTTTTTTTGTTTTTTTTTTTTTTTTTATAAACCTCCACAGCCCGTCATGGGCCAATAGGCCTGTGCGGTGATCTAAAGACAGCAAGGTACCATCACGGCATTAAGTCACATAGGCTAGCCAGAGGTGATCGCTCATGTTTGTGCGTGTGATGTCGTCGCCCGGGATCGAACCGGGGACCGCTGGCTTGTGAGGCCAGAGCTCTACCACTGAGCTGCCGCTTGCATGATGTTAGGTGGTAAATTCAGCACATTTTTTAAAGAATCCAACGCTGGCAGCTTTTCTGCGTAAGGTGTAAAATTTTGACAGTTTTACTTCTGTGCTTCAAAAAAACTTTAGTGTGTTTCATAAATAATAAGAGTTCCAGGTTTTAAAGTGTCCAAGTTTGGAGCTAGACAATTTTAAAATAGTCCCCACCTTATGCACCCACTAAATTGGGACCAAAAAATTGTCTAGGTTTGAGACCATCTAACCTTTTTGCTGTTCAACTTTGGGGTGGTCTTTCATATAATGGAAGTGTATTCCTTCATTTCTTCTGTGCATTTCTTCATCTATATATTAATAGGCAAGCATGTTTCATTTCCTACTTTTTTCTCAGCTCGTGTGCACCGTAGGATAAATCAGTGCATACTGTTAGAAAGGTTTAGTCCTGTAGATGAGCAGAATCTCATCCTAATTCATATAGGACTCCAGGGCAACGCAACACAGATTTTCAAAGTTCCAATGTTAATCTTATGGAGAAAGGATAATTAATTGATTGAATCATTGTACAGCTGTTGTAAAAACAACTGATTGAAAAACAGGAAGAACACATGTTTAGTTATAAAATGTTTTTAAACTTCTTGGGTCACGATCAACAAAAATTTTGATCGAATTTCGATCAGAAGGCGATTTCTAGTATTTATAATTCTACTAGCCTACAAGACTAAGGATGGATTTTTTTGTGCTATGGGACATATTATACGGCTTTTAAAGGCCTCTGGGTCCTATTCCAAAACGGAATAAGGAAGAATACACAGAAATGAATGGGTATCTGTTGAAAGATTTAAAAAGCTTTAAAGGTTTGAGAAAGTGAGAAAACAACTATCAAAGTCTGTGTTTTAAACAGTGTTACAGCACATTGTAATACAGTAACTATCAACTTTTAACTTTCAATAATCCTATACTGTACTTTAATAAGAGGAATGCCTGAAACAATGTAAGTTATTTTATTTTGATCTCAATATTAAGCAGGTAGATTTTGTTTAAAATTTGGATTTAAGAGTATTCTGGCAAAAAAATAAGATTCAGAAACAGCCTCAACCCCCACAGGAAAAATCAGCTTGAAAATTAAAACTTTATTGGTCTTATGAGTTAAAATTTTGGTAACAAATAACAAAGAAAGATCAACAAGAATAAATACTACTTCTTTGAAGCATTGATTTTGAAACAGCAGTTAACTGTGAAAAGGTATACAGTACGGTAGTTGGTTATGTGAGCAAACTAAATGTGGCATGATAGCATGATACAGTATAACAATACCCCCGTCGCAGCAGACCTGCGTACTCAGCGAATTTCCAATGGAATTTCAGATTATTTACTTTCCCCATAAAAACACCATAGGATCGAGTATGTAGGTTTTCTGCCATTGGGTATTGTTAGAAAATCGAAGTTAATCAATAATTGGTGAATGTAAACACAAAATTGTATCAAACTCTGGCAATTTTTTATTTTCCCCATAAACCCCATGGGGGTGAATATGTAGGTTTGCCGCCATATGGGTTTTGGAAGCAAGTATAAGTTAAACCTTATATAGATAATGTACATACCAAATTTGATTAAGTTATGTCAATAAATAAGCAATATATAGGGTTTTCTTGATTTCCCATAAGAATAACATGGAAAACACATTTTTGGATTTGCCCCGTAACCAGTTATGCTATAATAAAAATTCAAAATGCCAAATTGTTTGTCTTTTTAAGCTCTTTTAAATAGTTTCAATTAAAATTGATGAATTTTAAAAATGAAGGTCCAAAAATGCCAAAAACCCATTTTTAACCCCTTTGAAACCCCATAAAACCCCGTTCCCATAACCCGACAATGCTAGTTCGCGAACTCATGAAAATAGACCTGGTCTTACACCTCCATACCAAATTTCATCAAAATCGGAGGTCTCCTTCAAAAGTTATCAGTACCACGGACACATAGATATATAGATATATATATATATATATATACTATATATATATATATATTTCATATATATATATATATTTCATATATATTCTATATATATATTTATATTTCATATATATATGAAAATGAACGAATGGTGTTTTTGGCTTCTGGGGACCTCAAAATGAAAAAGTAAAGTGGTCCCGGGCTTAGGTCTTACCATGGCTACTACCGTAATAGCGTATTCCCTATAGGGAAATTCGCTAAAAGTGATATAAAACCAACAGGCATGGCTCGTCAACCCGGTACTCTATATAGGCAAGCACAAAATATTTTCTTCTTTTTTTCTCAGCTTTTGTCCGCAATGTCGTTAGAAAGGTAGTCCTGTAATGCGCAGAATCCCATTATAATTCACATCGGCTCCCAGAGCTACGCCTTACAGGCTTCCAAAGTTTCAATGTTCATCTTATGGAAGAATGACAATAGATTGAATCATTAAATTTTGATAGCTGTTGTAATGACAAATGAGTCGTTGCCCGTCAATACTTGACGGATACACCATAGACAGATGGTGCGAAACATGTTTAAAATGTAGTTTTAAATTGATATTTCCGATAAATTGATATTATTGATATCAAGACTGAATTGTTTTTAATCCACCAATTATACAAACTAGTATACGTGTTGCTCAAAATCGAGCAATTTATTTTAATACAATACAAAAGTTACTTTTAGCTCTAAATCAATTACATCCGACCAATGCAATATTGTGAATCTCTTTAATCACCAAAACTACACGTACTTACAGCTGAACATTAACATATGTTTAAAATGCTTTATTCAATCCCAATGTTATTTTAATGGGAAATTTTGAGATTTCAATGGTGGATAGCACCTTTATTTTCAGTCCGATTCTCATCAGTTTTGGCGGAAACAACTAAAGACCAAGCCCTATCCAACGACACCAAAATCTTAAAAATTGGTTGAAAATTGTAGGAGGAGTTCTCTGCACAAAAAAACCTTAGCATATTAAATAATTATAGATTTATTTTTGAGAATAACACTTGAGCCATTGTATTTCGACGGGAATCCCCAAGTAAGTAACAGTCAACAGTACTCAGACAAGGACAAGGACAAAAAGAATGTTGATTTAAAAACAACAATAACTATCATTTCTCTAACATTCATGATCAAATCACTGTAATAAAGTGATAAGATTTATTATAAAACTTATTTATTAACTATAAACTAGCTAGAGCCATAAAATTTGTGTGCACAATTGAAATGGTTTTTGAGAAGTTTGAGAACTATTTGCATTTAAACATATTCAGCCTCCTGCATTTAGTTGTTCACACACAGAAATCTGTGTGTGAACTATTCTTTCAAGAGCCTTAGAAAGAGCTGGAATGATACTAATAGGCCTGAAATCTTGCGGGAGGGATAGGGGTGAGATCTTATTTAAGGGGCAAATTGGAGCAAACTTAAATTTTTCTGGAAAAATTACTTTTCCGAAGAAATTCCATTAAAGTACTGGTATTTCCGTTTGTGCTCAAAAAGAGTTAATTTGTAGTGCTTTGGAAGAAGACCTTTACCTTATCGGGTGTTGTACTTTTGTGATTGAAAAAGTTGGAGAAGTATTCTGAGTTTTTGTGTAGAAAACTGATTCAATGATGAAAAGTGAGGGGACTGTGAGAAAGCCAAGTTGTTTTATTATTATTATTATTTTTTTTTAAGCATTCTCACAGCTGATTTGCGGCTAGGATAACTCTAACTGCCTTTTTTGACCGACAACATTTTTGTCAAGGTTGCCTTTAACAGCTCTTTACAGAATCAGGCCTATTGGACAAAACTTCGTTATCCTACCCAACCGTTGTTATCGATGTTAAAATTTTGATTTTGCGATTAAATTATAGAAACAATCAAATCAACAACGATATTCAGGTAAGAAATGTATCATAGAAATAATCTAACCTAACATTCTAACCGCAAACTACACCTTTGCAACAAATTTCATCAAAATCGGAGTTTTCTTTCAAAAGTTATCGCATGAACGGACACACACACACACATATATATATATATAGGCCTATGTGAATTTGAAAAAAACGGTGTATTTGGCCTCTGGGGACCTCAAAACAAAAAGGTATCATGGTCCCGGGCTTAGGTCTTACTGTGACTACTACCGTTAATACCATAGCCTATTCCCTATAGGGAAATTCGCTAAAATCAATGGTTTTTGGAAACATTTAAAACGCATATTCCTTCAATCCAACAGTGAAAAAATACCTTTCTGATTTGTATTTGGCAGCATTTGTGTGACACCATTTTAGGTCTTAACAAAGCCTGCTTCTTCTCACACCTAATAAACAGGTCCACCTACAAAATAAACTTGGGTAGGGCCTAGTTTATTTTTTGTTGTTCTTGGATAATGTTACAGGTCCACCGTACATTTGTTAAAATTTGTAGGTCTACTTGTTTTTGTTATTTTCAGTAATATATATAGATAATTTATTCAAATAAATTAACAATCTTCCTACCATCGTAGGTTGCTTTAAACAAAGAATACCAATACAAACGATTTTAACTAGGCTATACAGATGATGTCTTAAAATTACTGCTGAGTGTTTCACAGCTGTCACCGCAACCAGATATAATTTCTTCTGATAAAATTTAAAATTTTACCAAAAGGTCATAACAGAATTTGGTATTGTGCCTCTTGATCCAATCAATAACCCAAAAATTTCAAAATTTTCAATTTATATTTTTTTTTTGTAGGCTAAAAATTAATTGTTTGGCAGTATATTTGGCTCTTCTCCTTAAATGCACGTCTTCCGGCTGATTTTAGCTAACTTCAAAGCGAACTGTCGGATCAATTATATATCCTTTATTTTTACTTCTGTCAAAGACAACTACGTCGCTTTGACCTTGTTTGCAAAATGCCTCTACTTGTTTTATTGTCATAAGGTAAGTGTGTGTCTTATAGTATAATAGCTTGTGTAATTGTGTCATCGATAAAATAGCAAAATTTTTCGCAAAATCAAAATTTTAACATCAATAATAATGGTAGAGTATGGAGGCTAATGAAGTTTTGGCGAAACTTCGTTATCCGACTCCACCGTTATTTATCGATGTGGAAATTTCGATATTGCAATTAATTGATAGTTGTAATTGTTTGAGTTAATAAATGCTTAATACTGTTATTAGTCAATGATACTATCATTGACACAAATGCATCTTAATAATAATCTAACCTTACAATCTAACCCTAACTTAAACCTCCATCACTTTCATGACAGCGATGTTCATGACAATAAAATCAATAGTGTTTGGAAACATTTAAAACGCATTTCAAACTCATTCCCTCAATACAATAGCAAAAAAATTAAGTTACCGTACCTTTCTGAATTCGTATTTGACAGTATTTGTGTGACAAAATTTTAGGTCCCAAACAAGGTCTGCTTCTTCTCACAAATAAAGATACACCTACAAAATAAACTTGGGTAGGATAGTTTATTTTGTGTTATTCTTTGAAAATTTTACATGTTACAATAGCTAAAATTTGTACCTAGGCCTAACTGTTTTTGTTATATTATCAGTTAGGTATTTGTTTGTTGTTATAAGGTAGGCTATGTTTAATTACCAGTATATTAGAACAAAACTAAATCAGATGATAGAATTGTAATCGTATCGTGTAGTTTTATCATCGATAGAATAGCAATATTATCACAATATCGAAATTTCCACATTGATAATAACGGTGGAGTCGGATAACAAAGTTTCGCCCTTTTGTTTTGAGCTGCAAAAGCATTAGGGCATAATGAAATTAATCTATGATTATAAAGTTGACAAGGATATAGGCCTTGTTATTTGAGTTACAATTAGGCTACATTACTATAAAAACTATAAACAGAAAAATTATTAACTTTAAGATTGTGGATTTTGTGTTGAATAGTACCAGATATTTGTTTATCATAGCACATTATAGGTCTAGGCCCTATTAAAATCCCAAGCTGGAAAATTACATTTCTTACCCATTGATGTAGATTTCTAAGAGTTGGTTCAATTCTGATCTCTGTTGCTGAAGGAGTTGAAGTTCTTTAAATGCTTGATTGATTCGCTGAGCTGTTTGAGGATCATTATCGTGTTTAAGGAGTCCAAATGATATCACAATAAAAACAAACCATACAACCAATAAAAATCCTAAAGCTCGACCCCATCCCATCTGACGAATAACTTTGCTTTTGAACATGGTATAAACAAACGATGGTTAACTTGGTTCTCCTAGGTCAAAACTCACAATCTACAGAAAATAAAATACATTTTTTACACTATATTTTATGATTTAGTTTGTAGAGAGCAATGTAACTTATATACAATTTTACAGATTATCACAAAAATTTTAACAGACACTAATTCTTAATTAATTAATCAACAATTTTGATGAGGTTATGACTGCTCAATAGCAGCCGAACAGCCAGCCCCAGCCGTCTAAAATAAAAGTGAAAAGCTTGACGTTTGTAGGGCTGGACCGGCTGGACACAGCTTGTCAGCTGTTTAACTGTTACCCGACAGTGTGTCAGCTAAAGTCACTCATACCTGAAACAATAAAACTTAGTGGTATTATACTATAGAAAGTAACGAAACTAACAACTTTGAGAATATAATTAATTAAATACTCGATGGAATATTATTATTTTTACATAAAGTTTTACCCTAGATCAATTATACAATTTGATAACTACACACAGAAGTTTGCATTAATAAAACAAATAACAAAAGAAACATAAAATTAACGGGTTAGCACCATGAATAGTGAATTAAGAAATACATCTTTCTACCAGCTAAAGAAACAGCCCTTGTCTTTACATTACAGCAGTTTTACCCAGTCCTGATTCAGCTAGCTTTTAACATGTGTTTGTTTGTTTTACAATTAACAGCTGTTTTATTTTGCAATTCAATAATTGTTCACCATGTTAATCTTATGGACAAAAAACGAACTTTTAAGGGCTTCGCGTGGGCTTCAGAGTTAAAATATAAAAAATCTAAAACCTTATTGCAAAACTACGAACTGACCCATTCTTTTGACACCTCAAACTTAAATTGGTTCAGAAATAAGGAAGGAGTAGTGTTAACAAAAATGGCTTCACGTATTATACAGGGTGGAAAAAACTCTGGAAACGATTTAATATTTTTAAAGTATTTAAGTAACAAAACTAAAACTTTGTAGATTCGTTTTGAGTGACAAAGTCTACTTCCTAAACTACTTTTTGTCCTCAGACCTCCAAGGGGGGACGGTCCACAAGGAGTAAAATGAAAATCTTAAATGTATAAGCATAGGTTGATATTTACATCTAATTAAAGGTCTTTAAAAATAAGTACAATGCCGCAAACCTGACCTTAAAAGGATGATCGAGTCAAAAATGACAGGCGATCAAACTTTGCTTTAAAATCATATTGCTAAAAACAAAAAATGCAATAACTCCCGATCCACACGACCTTTTGAGGTCGGGTTTGTGACAAATTGATCAGAATGCAAAGCCCTTTAAATTGATGTATCATATGACGTAAGCTAATGAAGTTTTTCCTAGGACTTCCTTTAGGGCCGTCCCTACTGGAGGTCGTCAGGGAAACTTACTTGGGCTACGGCATATGATGCATCATTTTAAAGGGCTTTGCATTCTGAGCAATTTGCCACAAACCCGACCTCCAAAGGTCGAGTGGCTCGGGAGTTATTGCATTTTTTGTTTTTAGCAACATGATTTCAATCGAAAGTTTGATCGCCTGCCATTTTTGACTCGATCATCTTTTTGAGGTCGGGTTTACGGGAATTTTCTCTATTTTTAAACATCTTTAATTTAATGTACACATTGTCCTATTATTACATTTAAGATTTTCTTGTGACTCCTTGTGGACCGTCCCCCCTTGGAGGTCCAAGGACATAAAGTACTTTAGGAAGTAGTCTTAGTCGCTTAAAATCAATTTGCAAAGTTTTAGTTTTGTTACTTAAGTACATTAAAAAATATTTAAATCGTTTCCAGACTTTTTTCCACCCTGTATATAGAATAGTACCAGGGGGACCGAGCTTAAGCTCGGTAAAATTATTACTTTCGTTTCTCACACAAAGCTCGTTCGCTCCGCTCACTCGCCAGGCGGAAGGTTTGCTGCACATTGGTATGATTTTCCTAAAACCACAGGTTAAAGATGTAACACATTGGTTTATTTTATCTACAGTTATCAGCTGATTTTTGTTCAGTTAAAAAATTTCCATAAGGATAACATGGGATCTTTGAAGGGCTCTAGCGCGAAAACCGGATTTTTCCCAGCTATGGGACCAGCTCCAATCGATTTCTGGTGGCCAAAACCCCCATATTCCAAAATTTGAAGGAAATCGTCGGAGCCGTTTTTGAGATAATTGTGCAAGCAAGCAAACAAGCAAACAAGCAAACATTGCTCGTATAAGAGTATAGGATATGCACTATGTTAACATTAATAAATCATTCATAATTTTAATTAAATGTTATTAGGAGTCGTTTTAAACATCCTAGAGAGTGTTCATTGCAAAGATAAATTGATAACAAGAATCTCGAACATAGAAGTTCAATCTATTGTCATAGACTTACGGTGAACTCATAATTATGAACAAATAAAGATTTAATAAATTTATCTTTTAAATATTATTGTTTTACATTCAGATTAATATATATTCTGTCCCACTTTGTGCCAAGTTTGTGTAAAAACCTTCTTGGTTATGTTGATGTTGGGTGAGAACCACAATACTGCAGTGTTCGCTAAAAATCTAATTGGGAATGTTGCCGTTTGGTCACAATTCTGCAGTATATTCGTGTGAAATCTCCTTGGGCACGTTGACGTTGGGTGGGGCGAAAATTCAGCAATGTTCGTGTGAAATGGCCTCAGGTGTGTCGTGGTTGGGAACCCTAAAATTCTGCAGTGTTCGTGTGAAATGCCCTCAGGTGTGTCGTGGTTGGGGGCCCTAAAATTCTGCAATGTTCGTGTGAAATGCCCTCAGGTGTGTCGTAGTTGGGGGCCCTAAAATTCTGCAATGTTCGTGTGAAATGCCCTCAGGTGTGTCGTAGTTGGGGGCCCTAAAATTCTGCAATGTTCGTGTGAAATGCCCTCAGGTGTGTCGTGGTTGGGGACCCTAAATTCTGCAATGTTCGTGTGAATTTATTCGGGCGTGTTGACGTTGGGTAGGGCCCCAAATTCTTGAGTGTTTGTGTTGAATCTCCTTGGACGTTTAACGTTGGTAAGACCTCTAAATTCTGCAGTGGTCGTGTGAAATGTCCTGAGGTGTGTCGAGGTTGGGGGTCCCAAAATTCTGCAATGTTCTTGTGAATTTAGTAGGGTGTGTTAACGTTGGGTAAGGCCCCAAATTCTGGAGTGGTTGTGTCGAATCTCCTTGGACGTTTCACGTTGGTAGGTCCACTAAATTCTGCATTGGTTGAGTGAAATGTCCTCAAGTGTGTCAAGGTTGGGGGCCCCAAAATTCTGCAGTGTTTGTGTGAAATGTCCTCGATAGAGTTGACGTTGACCTGCACAAAAAATTATACAGTGTTCATGTGAAATATTTTTGTTTGTGTTAACGTTGCACTGAACATAAAATAATTCAGTGTTCGTGTGAAATGTCCTTAATTGTGTTGATGTTGGGGGCCCCAAAATTCTGCAATGTTCTGGTTAAATCTCCTCGGGTGTGTTGACGTTTGGTGGGGTCTAAAATTCTGCAGTATTTAGTGTGAAATCTCTCTGGGCGTATTGACGTTGGGTGGGTCCCAAAATTCTGCAATGTTCGTGTGAATTTAGTCGATCGTGTTGAAGTTGGGTAAATTCTGGAGTGTTTGTGTCGAATATTCTTGGACGTTTAACTTTGGGCGCACCACTTAATTCTGCAGTGGTCGTATGAAATGTTCTCGATTGAGTTGACGTTGACCTGAACAAAAATTATACAGAGTGTTCGTGTGACATTTTTTGTTTTTGTTAACGTTGGACTGAACATAACATACTGCAGTGCTCGTGGAAATGTCCTTAGATGTGTTAAAGTTGGTGGCCCAAAAATTCTGCAGTGTTCATGTAAAATCTCCTTGGGTGTGTTGATGTTGGGAGGGGTTAAAAAAATGAGCAGTGTTCTTGTAAAATCTCTTTAAGTGTGTTGAATTGGTCTTGGTATCATATTCTGCATATTGCTCGTGTGACATACCTTCGGCTGAGTTGACATTGGCCTGTGCGAAAAATTCCTCAGTGTGTTCGTGTGAAATGTCCTCGGGTATGTTGACGTTGGGTGGGTCCCAAAATTCTGCAGTGTTCGTGTGAAATCCCCTCTCGTGTGTTTACGTCACTCGGGGTCCAAAAATTCTGCAGGTTCGTGTGAAATGTCCTTGGATGTGTTGAAGTTGGGCGGAACAAAAAAATTCTATAGGTAGTGTTCATGTGAAATTTTTGGTTGTGTTGACGTAGGGGGAAGTCCCATATTCAGCATTCTTCTTTTAAAATGTCTTCGGGTGATTTGGTCGTTGGGAAAAGCCCCAAAACTCTGCAATGTTTGTGTAAAATGACAATGGGTGTGTTGGCGTTGGGCTGGGCCCCAAAATCCTGCACTGTTTGTACGAATTTCTCAAAAACGGCAAATTTTATAAATGACAAATCAGTTGACAAATTATATTATCTAAACAATGATAGCAAGTTTATTAAGATCTGACGATAAATAACGGAGTTATTAAAATTTTTAAAGAACTTTTACTTAATTTGTTATTATTACGATGAAAAATCTATGTTTTTTTTACAATAAAATATCAATACCTCCGTTATTTATTGTCAGATCTTTACAAACTAGGTATCATTGTTTAAATAATTTAATTTGTCAACTATTTTGTCTTTTATAAAATTTTGATGTAATTTGCCGTTTTTGAGAAATTTGAGTTAAAAGTTTAAAAATGGCCGCCATTTTGAAAATACACATCGGGAATTAATAATTTTTTCTGAAAACTAACATTTTTGTGATAAAGGTCCATGCCAAATATGAAGTAAATCCATAAATCTGTTACAGAAATAAAAATTATTATGTATAAAAAACAAAATTGCGGCTTGCGGATAAACGAAGGATTTTATGACATTATGTTTACATGTCATTTTTGTTTATTTTCATGTGTAGAATCAGCTCCAGAAATTTCTGCACTTCCTCGTTAATCACCCAATTATGTATGTGTCACCCAATTATGTAGAATTATGTATGTGTCCCCAGACACGATCTCGTAAAAACGGTCCGATCGAGACCAAATTTGGTAGAGATGTGTAAGTGTAATCCTACTTTTATTTGGATGAGTTCGTAAACCATATATCGTCCTGCTGGAAGGGGTAGTTTTGGGAGATTTTGTACCCCAAAAATGGGGTTTTTGCATTTTACATATGTATTTTTTTAAATTTTAAATTTTGATTTTCAGAACTGGATTGAGCTAAAAAAAACACACACAATTTAATATGTTGAAGCTTTGCTCTATCTCCATTGGTTACCGAGATATTAAACAGTCTAAAGACAGTACATTGTATTTTGGGGCTCCAATGTTAATATTATGGCGAATACGGATGTGTTAATATTTCACTTATTAACCAATATTTTTTAATGAAACTTGGTAATTAGCTTCGTTTAGTTGAGATTCAACCATTTATGTAAAAAATCTTGGTTTTTGTACTTATCATGGCAGCAAACTTGCATACTATTTTCCCATGTTCATCATATGGAGAGAAGCTAACTCTTTTATTTATGGAAAGAGAGTGATGGAACTTAGTATATTTATACTGTCGAAATAAAATTTATATAATGTTAAAAACCTACTTTTAGTGTTCCCCATGGCAGCATACCTGCATACCCTTCCCTATATTTATCATAAGAAGATTTCCCTCTTTATGAGCACCTAATGAAATGTTGTTTACAGGTTTCATCTAGTTAAAACTAATATTATTAATTTGGAATTCGCTGAGTACGCAGGTCTGCTGCGACGGGGAGTATTTTATTTTGCATTTTAGCATTTGATAGGATTTTCATGCGCATTTTATTACCTTACACGTTGATCAAGAAACGTCCCATTTAAAATCATACATAACAAGTAGATAAAACAGACATTTTAGCGAATTTCCTTTTGAAATTACTAAAGCTAACGCAGTAATATTCTGACATTAATTAGAGATATTTTTAATTAAATTCGGAGGAGTCAGAGACGAGTTATATTGTTATATTTAATAGAAACTTCAGTTTTGTTTGAATTCGCTCTTAGTTAATCTCATTCTAAATAAGCCCAAAGTTAATTCTGCTTTTAAACCAACCAGTATACCAATGTCTTTAATTTGTGTCATTTACCATTTAAATCCGTTGGATTTTATGGGACATAAAATTTATTGGTTGCCGAAATCCGTCTTCAGTTAAAGACTTACAAGGGCGAGAAAAACTACTAAACTACCAACACTCGAAACCACTAGGCCTATAATTGATGCTAACTCTCAAGTCGACACTGCTGCTCTTGCTCTCAAGCAAGAATGACCGATATATTTGTGGGGGAAATAAAACATGAATGTAAACCTGAAAGCCTTATTCGTTTATTGGTCCAGGTTGAGGATGGAGGTATGTGCGAGTATAGTACAACTTGGAAGTCCCAGTTCATGGCTTCAAAAGTGACATGAGTGACACGACTGCGAAACATTCCAGAGCCATTACACTGGACGCTGAAATCTTCGCTGGACCCTCCACTACCTGCTAGGCGAGGATCGCAGTTTTGGCTGTGGGATTAGCAAACCCTTTTTAAGGATTAAAATTTGGATCCCAGTTTCGGTGCGCCACTGCCGTTGGTTGTTTGGCAAGTAATTAATAACCCTCTTAAAAAAAAATCAGCTGATCTTTTACAGTAACAAAGCTACACAAGGCATCACACCCATTCTACACTCATCCTTCATTCATTTTCCCCTTAAAATACGCACAGTATCGTCGGCGATTAAAAAAAGTAACTAAGCAATTAAGTGATGTGCCCAAGTTATAGCTTAAATACACAAGCTGTTTAAAATGTATACATCAAGTGTATGGGAACCTATTTTACCGCATTTAAAATGAATTAAAAATTTAGTATTAAGTGGTTTTGTTAATTACCCACCAGCTTTGATGCTGGAATAAGTCATAGAAGAAAATACAGTACTTGTACCGGAATGAAATGATTGAACCATGAACCGTTTAGACAATGCCTTCCAATAATTACATAATAAAATAGAATTTAACACAAAACAATAAGCTGAGAGTCTGTCATCCATAGATGAGGTTTTGCAACTGAATGTTTTAGTTGTCGGATGGTTGGCACAACTGCGCTACTTGACGGTGTCGGTGGCACATTTGTTTATGGTCGGTTGGCAATTGTGTTTCCGACCACGACAATGGACATAGGTATTGGATAACTGCAACAGTTTTGCTATAAAACCGAACCCTTTCGCCGCCCGCCGACAGACATGATTGGGGTTCTGAAGGTGAGTGTTGCAAAAATGTCTCTAGGCTAGAAAGT
Source organism: Neoaliturus tenellus (assembly GCA_030545055.2). NCBI lineage: Eukaryota > Metazoa > Arthropoda > Insecta > Hemiptera > Cicadellidae > Neoaliturus > Neoaliturus tenellus. Next base: position 23,046,094 of record CM061537.1, on the reverse strand, counting down.
GTTTGTTTTTACTTTTAGGTCCAGTTCGAATATAATTTAAAGCGCTTAATTACAAGGGCTACCAATTTCTACAAAAAGATCAAATAATAAAAATATGGTTTTGGTTTTTTAACATTTTAAATAAACGATGTCAAATATCACTCAGGAAGCAACAATTTTAAGGGTCTAAGAAAAAATAGAATTATCATTTCGTGTAGGCCTAATCAAATAATTTATTGTCATCGGACTATTTACATACTATTTACATAGGTCATATACAGCTACAAATTGTAATAGCGATAAAAAAATACAACATAATATTTCTCAAAACAAAGTGCTCAAATAAACTTAAAAAATTAAATGTTGGCTATCCAGAACAGGTTTTCTAAAAGTCTTAGGCCTACATATTGTAGTAGGCTACTCTTTGGTCAGGAGTAGCATTTTCAACTAACAACAGACACCATCATCTCGTTCATGTTTTAGACGTACAAAGGAAGGAATTTAAATTGACGAAACATTGTTTGGTTTTCGAAAATTGAATTTCTATGAAGCGGAATGAAGATTAAGGAACTATTTCGAAGACTATAATGGGTTTTTTTAAAAAAATTATGGAGTTGTTTATTTCTCCAAGAAAGTTAGGCGCCCCAAAGTACATACCTAAACAAGGAAAAGTAAAAAGATTGGACCCGTTCACGTTCATCCACCGCAAAAGAGGTTTGTTTACGTTTTGCCAATCACGTGACTAATTCCAGACATTTTATTTGTGGGACTTTTTGTGGTGGATGCTTATGAACACCCTCATTGTGAGTCATGTAACACACATAACATTAGTGAATCCGATATTTTCATCCCAAAGACTATTTTAGAGCCTTTTATAAACAAGTAACCTAACTCCGATGTTTAGCCATCTTATCATTTCTGATCGTAAAAGACAATGCCGTAGGTAAGATAAGGTAGGAAGCGCCCATGTTAACAGACGAGGATATCACTATTAGCAACGAATTTAAGTCTGCGGAGGACGTAGCTTTCATTAAAGATATAATTATTAAATATTATTAATTAAATATTAAATGCTAGGTAGGTTAGTGTATAAGGAATTTTATCCTTGAAAATTTTATTATTCCTAATATAGAATATCTTGATTTTTGATAGAGTGTAAACTTCAGTAACAAAAAAATAATGTATGTCTCCAATCCTTATAATCAGTTTGTATACTTTAGGGATCTTCTGATGGTGAGATTTAATAGTTGAGGGACATGTATTGAACTCTCAAAGGACGAGAATCTCTGAGTCATCCTTTCAATCGCTATAGAGTAACTGTAGATAACACATGCAAGAAAATTAATTTGCTCTTTTAATATAATGTAGCTACTGAATATAAAACAACCGTAGACCGAAGAACTCGTAATCGTATGAGAGTAATAGCGATTTGATCAGTTAAGAATGCACTTCAATTTTATAATTTGACCTTCAAAAGAGAGCTTTTGCGACAAGCTATTTAAACCGCAGGGGAAATTTAATAAAATAAAATACTCTGATCTTTGTGAAATAACGCCAAATTTAGGTACAAGATACAAAAAAGTTGAAAAATTAAACTATCCAACCAATGGTACCAAGTTTGTATGGATTTTACAACAAATAATGGAGTTATTGCGATTTTGATGTTGAAAAACATTGATTTTTCATTAGAACTCATGGAAAGTGAGGTTATTTTAGTAGAAAAGTAGCAATAATCCTTTATTTGTATTTAGATCCTTACAACCTTGGTACCATTGGTTAGATAATTTAATTTTTCAACTTGTTTGTGTCTTGTAAAATGTTGATAAAATTTACAGGTTTTGAGTTATTTGAGTTTGAAATTTTAAAATAGCCGCCATTTTAAAAATACTCATCGGAAAAAAATAATTTTTTTTCCTGAAAATGAAACTTGGTGTGACAAAGGTCCATGCCAAATAAGAACTTACTACAGTTATTCGTTAAGGAAATAAAAATTATTTGGTATAAAAAACAAATGGCTGCTAGCGGGTAAATGAAGCATTTTAGGACATATGTTTATAAGAACTTTCTTGTTCATTTTGATGTGGGCATTAACCTCCTGAAATCCTGAAACGTTTTTTCCGAACACCCTGTATATTTATTTATTTATATACAATGTGCAATAAATATACAATAAGGGAGGGGTATATATTTAACTTAAACCAATAAACATGTATTAACAAAACTCTAATTAAAAATACATACATGTTTACTAAAAATCTAAAAAAATCTCAATGAGATTAATCCCGTGCTTTAATGCAGCGAAGCCAATTAATTGAACACGGAAACTGTTTCTAAATCCAGGCTTTGGGCGATGTTTGGTGCCAACGCGTGGATTACATATTTTGTATTAAAAAATATTCATTTGATTACACTTAATCACTTGTCTTAATTTATAATTATTCATTGTGAAAACTTACTTGCAAAGTAATTACTTGATTACTTTAATATTCCATCCGTCCGTAGTCCTTGAGGCTGGATTCTGACTGATCAACTGGCCAGTTTAAACGAATAACTAAATTTACTAAGCCTAAGTCTAGGTCTTTCAAAATGAAAATAAAAACTTTTCATATCATAGAAACCATTTTTGACGAGGAATATGTTGACTTCATATTTAAATGTTGAGAGCTTTTCAATTTTCTGTAGGTTTTGTGGCAATGACTGAAAACGTGTTAAACCAGAGTATGTGGGTTTATGTTCAAATAATGTCAAACGGCGTTGTTCTGCGTGTGTGCATTTATTAAATAAAGTTGAAATAAAATCTTCTGGTGTACTTGTGATTTGTAAAATGCGGTTGGATGTTTTGGGCTTTTATGTATACTAATGATTCATGTCTAAAAAACTTGGGATTGTCAAGAGGCCAACCTGAGCAAATGAATATCTGCAGTCTTGAGATGGAATACCCAGAACAGTTCTAATCACATTTTTCTGCCCAGTGAAAATCTTATCCAGGCCCCCCTTGGCTGAGTCCAAACAAGATGATTGTGTTGTTGGAACAGCCCATGGTTCACAAGCTTGGACAGAGGAATGCTGCCATATGCCCTCATCCTGAGTCCACGGGCAAGCGATCCCTCTAATTTTTTATGTGTTCAGCCTAACCGAGCCTATCATCTGGTCTCACTCCCAAAAATCTGCTACTTTTGCATCATATTTTTGCAAACTACTTCATCTTAATTCAATTTAACACGAGAGTGTTTATGAACATACACCAAAACTAACAAATAAACAACAGGTAATTTAATGTTTTACTGATAAAATACTTGTAATAAAAATGCTCAAAAATGAAAGCAACTTTTTCAATCATAAAGAAGAAACAAAATAAATCTCTGAGACGAAAAGAGAGGGCCGAAATCCTGTTAATAGGATGGAAGTAAGGAGATTGCATCACGAAAGGAATAGCTTATGCATCTGTCCTCTTCAGTTCAGATTAATACGACTAAAATTATTTATGCTTCATTTATAAAAAATAGTTTATACCAGGCAATTTTGCTTACTCCAACAGAAACAATGCACAAACGATGTTATGAAAATAGCAACATGTACGGTACAGTGTTATTTTACAAAATATTTGCGTTTAAGAGAAGTTAGAAAGATAGAGACAAAAATAAAATTGGTATTGGGTACAAATGTTTGTAAAAGGAAACCAAAGAAACTCCGCCTTACTGGTGTCGCTATGTCATTAGACTACTCCATCAAAACTAGAGCCAGTATATTTATTACAAATACAGTAATGCTTTTTTATTAAGCATAACGACAAACTATCACCTCATTTTTTGTTTTGATCGTAGTTTGTGTGCTAGGGATCTTGGAAATATATTTGATACTAATGGAGTAAAGATAGATGCTATTAAACATGCTATTAAAATATTTTGTAAATTAGAGATAAACATTTTGATTGATACTCATAACTAATTCCTAAATCAGGCTTTAATACAAAGTTTCAGGTGAGGCAGTAATTGATTTTTAAAGTATTTCAGAAGATTGAAAAGAATTTACCTTTAAGCCTATGTGAAAATATGTTTTTCTCTCAGCGAACGAGCTCACCTGAAGGGCAAAAGATTCCTTAGCTTGACATTGCAAATCATGGGGGTAAGCTAGTGTTTAAATAATTACATCTTGGTGGTGCTATCTGTGTTTCAAGGGTGGCGTTCTCCCTTCCCCATAAGGATGTCCCTACTTATTCGGTTCTGAATACATTGATAACGTACGCAAACCATAGTAGCAATAAAGAATTATTCTATTCAACATGAAACCTGTAGCTATATCTAATACTACTAAAAACATAGATTGGTTACCACTATAATTATTGTACAGAAATGCCAGTAAAGTAAAACATTGCCTCAATTAGTAATCTCAGAAGATTTTATATTAAAAGAAAATACATTGTAAACTTCATCTTTAGACGTTATGTTTTGAGGCCGTTCCCTCAAAACCTTCCCACCAATATAAACATTAATGTTACACATTACAACAAAGAAAAGGGTTTCACGATTAAAGTTAAAATTAAAATATTTGAGATTGAGGGCCCAAAGCATCGACGCTTGGGCTAAATCAGGGCTGACCCTTTTAATACTATCATTCACACTGTAATACCACGGATTATTCAATATTGACACAAGTTAAATCCTGAAAGGGTCGTTTAAGAAGGGACGTCTTTAGTTAAAAGCATTTATGGTCATCAGGTTATGTTCGTTAACTCATACTTTGTTACCACAGTACTAAAAACATAGGCGAATTTATGGTGGTAGAAGGTGTGTTGCACATCCAAATGCTTACAATGCAAATTGTTTAACCACTTTACTTTGAGTTGCAATATATAATATCAATGTAACGCGTTTGAAAAACATATGTTTGAAAACACCTGACTACCTTTTTATGCCTTAAAATGAACAAGGGTATTGGTGTTTGAATTTTGTATTCAAATATCTCATTTACCTTCCTCAGAGCTCGCATTCACATCTATCAAAACCTAAACCAACTAATGATTCAAAATTAATATAAAATTATCAACCTATACAAAAAATTTTGGTATATTTGACCTCAATGGACTCTGACGATTTGCCATGAAACTTGATATAATATATGAAAAATTTCATGGAGTGGTTTTTGGGCCATTAGTTTCTTATTGTCTTCAGGGCTTATTTCCAGGACCGTTGTAAAGAGCATCGTTAACATTTATACAACATCATGTTCTGCTTTTTAAATTCCGAGAAACACTTTTGTTTAAAGAGGCTCTTGTTAACCCACTATACCCTTGTTAAACTTCTCTCAAGTGTTTCAATATTTTGTGGGTTATGACTTACACTACCCTAGAGGGGAAAAGTTAGTGATATTGCTTTAATTTGAAAATCTTTAATAAGGGTACGTTTCTTTCCCCATCAGTCTATCGCCGAAAAATTCAACTGCAAGAGAAATACGCCCTTTAAGATCTCCAAAATTTAAGCCCTCCTCTGGATAATTCAATTTGGGGATATGTATAAATATGAAAAGCCCATAAAATATTAAATAATCAAGTTGAACAAATTAAATCAGTGGAATAAAGAGAGCCACTTAAAAATCTATTCGTGAATTTAATGAATATAACATAACATTGTATGGATTTTAATTTCGATTTTCGTCTATTTTAGCATCAAAAGTACACAAAATATCATTAAAATCCTACAATACTTGTATAAAAAAAAAATGTAAATATGTGTTAATGTCAAGTGAGCCTACATCTTCCACCCTTTTAAGTAAAATATAGTTTTAGTTTCTTTTATTGCTATAATTCTCCACTGCTGATTTCCCGTTGCAGGTGTTACTCCTGGCATCCGGAGGGCTCGCCCTGCGGTCCCCCTCCTACACGAATGACTACGACTCCCCCCAGGCCCCGACCCTCCGACACCCCGACGGTGACCCCCGGCCCGCCCTGAGGTCCGGGGCCGCCAAGGTCTCCGTGGGCTACGACTCCCCCAGGCCCTTCCGCTCCTCGCCCTCCGGCTACCAGTTCAGCAGCTTCCGGGGCCCCGTGTCCGGCAACATAGAGGAGATAGAGGTGCCGTTCGTGCTGCCCCAGGGGGCGGCCGCCTATGCAGACTCCAGGAACCCGCTGCCCTCCAAGAGCGTCGACTATGTGGTCAGTCGGTTATGGTTTTCGTTTTAACTTTTTTTTTAAGAGGTTGGCGGACCTCTTTTTGCCTTACTTTGTCCCGTCCACATAGACTGTTGATCTGTGCGTGGGTCGTATGAGACAAAGTAAGGGGGTGAGCCGCTACTGTACAAGGTGAAATGTACTGATAAAAGTCACTGGCAGAATGCTGATTCGAACCCATGACATCGCTGCCATGGTTCCGAAGTCTGGCGCGCTAACCACTACGCCACCGACTCACCATTACCGAGTAACAATTTTACTAGTCAGAACTATACAGTCGGCTCTTACTAGCTAAAAATTCATGGGACTAAGAATTTTTTGAGCTACGAACAGTTCGAAATAGAAATAGTTCAATAAATTGAGTTTTTTTGTTTGTTTGACAGAAAAAAAGGCGCCGGATTTAACCGACCCTGTGGGACCTAAGAGCCGGATTTTCGACATACAGAGGAATCTATGAAAAATTTCCGGGTCTTTTTTAGAAGAGGGTCTCCAATATTAAAATGTTCTGAAACCGTAATAGGTCATTCATTCAGACTGCCCTGATAACTTCAAAAACAAAAATTGCATTATGTAGTTTTTTTAATACTATCCTACCTTCAGCTCTAAAAAACTTCATAATCACAAGTCTAACTTTTAAATAAAGAATACTTAGAAACATTTTTATAATCGCACATTTTATTGCTATAAATTTACATAAAGAAATTGTCATTACCAAATCAATCCTTCGTTTGAATTTATTGAACGCTGAACAGGTATATTGCACTTTGGTGAAGTGATAAACACAGCAGACAATGTTTTAAGTGGACATGCAGGTCGTAAAAGCAGTGTATTTTAAAGGCTCTACGAAGGATTTTAGCCTTTTATCCTCGTAAGCCTGTTCTAAATGTTATTAAAAAACACGTACTGTAAAACCTTCGCTATTTATTTCTGCAAAAAACTACCGTTTTACAATATTGACATGAATGTTTTGGCGATATTTTAATCAGTTAGACATTTATTTATTCATTTGATATCTGAATGACATATTAATCTATATGGTTAAAATAACCTTTATACAATGTAAATATTTTTTATTTCACAATTAAAACTAACTTGATGTAATAATAACTTCTTCATCTTTAGGAAAATCTTGTTAAATTTTGTAATAGCATTTTCCAATCAGGTTTTCTTTGAAAATCTTCTTAAATGGTTTAAAAATTTTAATTTCTCAGAATTCTTCTTATAGATTATTGTAAATTTTGATTCATATAGCTTTTTGTCCTTTGGTAAAGCGTGGTGTTGCGTGTAGAAGTGTATTTTTTTTTCTTGTGTGAGTAAATTAATACGATTAATTTATTTACTTGGAAAGGCTAAAACATATATTTTTTAGCTTTTACATCCCTACCGATACATTTCCTTATCGAAAGGAATTAGAGAAACCATAGTATTATCAATGTAGCCGAAAGAAAGAGCTATTACTCAAAACCAGAGGCTGCCAATTTGATTTCGAAAGGGTCGACTTTGGAGGAAACAAACATCAGGTTGGTGTTAGATAGTAACAAGGTATAGGTTTCATTGGAATTTCTCTTTTGAAACGTTAACAAATGCCAGATTTACGTCGTTGACTCTCAGCTTGAATTCACGGGACTACAATTTTTCTTCAAGTTACGGTACGTATAGTTCGATTTAGAAATAATTCGAGTTTCATAGGTAGCCTACTGCTTAAATTCAACTTTATGAGGTAACGTTCATTTCAGTGTAGGACTGGATGTGTCATGAAATAGCTTTAAATTTAGTCAAAATGGAGCTTTAATAGACTTGAATGTGTGACTCAAACAGCGTAACGTCTCCCTTAAATAGATTTGATAAAACTTCGATGAAATGCATATTGATATCTACTTATCTACTGAATTTCAATTTATAGAGATAATTTTTGCATCCTTCGATTTCTAAAGGTAAAATATAACTATAAAATAATTCGAGTTTTGTATAGTTTTGGGACGGTGGCGTCGTCGTGTAATCCTGCTACTTAGAGGTCACGAATTGTGGATAGTTATAAGCGATGGCTTGTGTATGCGATGTTCCCTGGTGGGGATTAACGTCCGCACTAAAGATCAATAAAGATCATCCTCATAATTAGACCAATTCGTATATGGGAGGTTGAAATTGTGGTTCGGATCCCACGTTAAACTGTAGGTCCCTAGATACCATTGGCTGTTGGGCTATTAATTAACAGTCCTGTCTAAGGAGAATGTCGGCTTTAGTCAGTATAACAAGACTACAAGATCGCGCCACAATCATCCTACACTCATCTCTCATTCATACTCAGGTTAAAATACCCACTATGTGAGGCCCCTGTCTCAAATTAGTGATTTAGTTTTTTACATGAACATTTTTCAAACGTGATTTAAAATAATTCAAGACACGGAAGACGTCGAGTTGTAAGGTTTCAGTGTACTGCAGCACCAATGCAAAGGTTGCCCCAAACATTGCTCTGTCACGCGTAAAATGTCGGTAATTGATTTCCCGTGCACTGACGCGTGTAAAGTCCAGTTTTATGCAACTCCCCGGTTAATGGTAACAATGCGCGGCGCAGCGCTGGACGCTAGACGCCGCTTTCTAGCGCGGTTTCGTAACCTTCGCATGCCCAGTTGAGTTCAGTGATGGAACAATCGAGTGATGATGAGTATCGATCGATTCTTTCAATTAGATTTTTTTAAATTGATTAAATAATCCAACTTGAGAATCGATAGTTTTGCGTATGATTCTACAACCAGTTTTCCACGATAAAAACTTCCCGTCCATTTTGGTGTACGTCGATAACTGTCTTTGCCTAGTTTGAAATATTTACTATTAAGATTACTTTTTAAAACTTCTGTGTGTTCTTATTATAGTCTTATCCTTTTCACCCGAAAATTAAAATTTCGTCTGATGATCATACACATAATCTTTGAGCATTCAATGGAAAAGAATCTGAAAACAATTTAGTGTTTGTGTTTTGTTAGTATTCTGAATAAAAAAAAGCACATTTCCAAAATTTATAAGCAATAGAGTTTAATAGACTAAATTGAAAATATTTTTTTTACTAACTGCGAGTAATTTGGTTTGTTTTTGTGTGTAAAAACTCGATTTTATTTAACACAGTAATTGCTTTAATCGGAGTAATATTGAAGGAGATTTAAAATAATTGATTCATACGCAAAAGAATCGATACATTGATATTTTGAAATAGTTTTTTCAACAGACAGTTGAGCGGTGCGCCGGTAGACCGCGCTACTGATCTGCTCAGCTCACGGCGCATGCGTATTGAACCAATGCGCCGTTTAGACGGCTTTTCACAGAGTCACGGCGCATGCGTATTGAACCAATGCGCCGTTTAGACGGCTTGTCACAGAGTCACGGCGCATGCGTATTGAACCAATGCGCCGTTTAGACGGCTTGTCACAGAGTCACGGCGCATGCGTATTGAACCAATGCGCCGTTTAGACGGCTTGTCACAGAGTTGGCGCGGAAAATCAGATTGCGAACGGTTCATTGGCCAAAGTCACTCGAGTGGGTCAATCAGCGGCGGAACGAGCTCAAGCTGGTCGTCAATTTCAGCAATGGTTAAACGGGTTTCATGAAACTGGTAGTTTTTACAAGGGAAGGGATTTATGTCGGCAATGAAACGTTAAATCTTTAAGTTGATTGAAAAAAGTTTAAACAACGTATAGTAAATGAAAAGATCTCATATTGGATTATTGTTGATTTAGTGAGTTTAATATGTGGTTTTGATACTTAGTAGATAATCTATATATTTAATAGGCAAGCATGTTTCGTTTCCTTCTTTTTTTCTCAGCTCGTGTGAATCGTAGGAGAAATCCGCACATACCGTTAGAAAGGTATAGTCCTGTAGATGAGCAGAATCCCATTCTAATTCACATCGGACTAGAGGGCTACGTCCCACAGGCTTTCAAAGTTCCAATGTTAATCTTATGGAGGAAGGATGATTGGCTGAATGATTCGACAACTCAAGGAATCTAAAAACAAGATTCCTTGGGACAACTGGTCTAATGAAAAATGCTAGCAAATCAATAAGAACAGACGTTTAAGTTATAAAACATTTGAACCCTAACTGGCTTAAGATCAAGAGGACTTTTTGTCGAATTTCTACCAGTGGGCGATCTCTAGTTACTATAAAATAAGCACTGTTAAGGATTTTTATTGTTTGTTTATATAAGGGATTTTGGCAATGAGGGTTCTATTGAAGCTTATTTTTCTAACGACGAATCTATTTAATTGGATTGAATTTGGAAATTCCTGTTTCCGTCCTACAGTTCTTCAACGTAATACCCATGTTAGAATTCTTTTTGGTATAATAGCTATTACAATTTAACCAATATCAACTAAGAAATTTAGAAATAAACCAACGTTGAAAATTTTCGAAGTATGTAGATCAGTTCAACAAATGTACTGAGTGTCCGTAAAGTCATGCCCTGGCCCTAATGAAGAAACCGAACAGTAAGAAAACAATTGGTGGTAAGATAAAAGTTTTATTTTCAGTGCAACAAGTGACTTCTTAGTTTTTTACAGCTTTGCATAAACTCAATACATTTCTATGTGCGCGCTTTGGATTAGAATTTTACTTGAAAATTTTCTAGGCGACCTTTTAGATTTTTTTTACTAACAACCATTTTTCGGGTTTAGATGACATTTCTTGAGTGATGAAAGTCACTCCATTTATCATTTTTTGCACTTTTAAAGTTTCTAAATTAGGAAATAGGAAAGAATAAACCAAATCTTTGAAAAATTTGACATCATAAAGAAATTCATAACGGTCAAGCGTGGTAAACGTGGCTTAAAATGTAGTTGGACTATCACGATTTGTTTTTTGTAGTCATTGTAATGATAATTATAATTCAACTGCATTATTATCAATTAGTATGTTTCCGTTAGCTGAGTTTAGGTGTTTACAAAACAATGAGAAAAAACTAGATTAAATTCCCTTGAAAAATTTTAAGATGTTTGAGGCTGTTATAGTGTTTGTACAGCAAAGCCCTGAAATCAGGGAAAAACTTTGTGAACACCCGGTATAGCACCCTCTGGTCTATAACAAGGGAGCGAAGCGGGGGCCTTGAAAAGAAACATGTCTTTAGGGCTCGGAACTTCAGCGCATGTAACATAAAAGTAAAAGTGTGACGTTTTATAATTTTATAAGTTCACAGAGAAATTTTCTTTCCCCGAGTACTAACGAGTTAAATTAATGAAACCACCCAAGATAATTGATACTTTAGAATATTTTCTTACTGTAGAGAATGTCACATTAATAAATATTTACATCTTGTTATTAACAAGGACGTAAATAATTAATTGTTACCTGTAGATTTATCGTAAAATGATTATTAATTTATAAAGTGAAATTTGTATAACATCTATTTTAAGATGTATTGAAAATTTCAATATTTTTATTGAGCTTTTAGAAATAGTCCATGAAGCTTCATTATTACAATTCTGTGATGTATTACATAATATATTATTCTTTAGGCGCTGTATATGTAAAACAGATATTAAAACAGAACTACTGTAACGATATAGCTACACGCTGGGGATCTGTTATTAAGCTGATTCCACTCTAACATGATTTGTTGCTTTCAACTTTTCGCTCTGGGACCAGAGTGGCGTTTCATGCTTTTATGAACGTTAAAATAATATAATACCAAATGTTTATCTGGAACTTAATGACGACATATGACAGATGATAATTTATTAAAAGTCTATACGAAATTTGAATGCAAATATTGTTTAGACTTATAAAAAGTGACAAATAAATTTTGTTAAACAATCTTGAGGAGTTAATGTGAAAATGAAAGTCGCTGAGTCGCTTTACACTACAATTACTTGACAAAACATTTATATTATGAAGTATTTTTCTTTGTTTCCCTGATAAATTTGAAGAATTTACATACGTAATGTGAAGATAAGGTTAGTGAAATACGAAACAGAAATATTATTTGATATACTTTTAAAATCATAAAATATGCCAAATTTTTGATTTGGCCTAAAAGCAGTAGAAAATTTATATCAGTTTAATATGTAGTTAAGGCTATAATTACGTGCAAATTCTTTTCCAATTGTATGTTGAAAATCTGACAAATTTTCCGAAAGGAACAATAAACTTAACTCCCAAAATTAACAACCTGAAATGTTGCCAGTTTATTATCGGCTGGTGTAGCGACAGCATTGCTAGACTTCACTGCACAGTGTTGCCAGATTGCCAATGTTATTTTAATGGATTTACTTTGTCTCCCTAAGTACTCAAAGTAACATTTTATACCCCCTCTTTACAAGGAGAGCGATTTCTAAATAAATTGCATTTCTGTTGTCCAGGCCAAGCCAGACTATTCCTTCACGTACGGGATGCATGACCCTGAGAGTGGAGTGGCCCAGGCCCAGGCCGAGGCCAGGGAGGGGGACACGGTCAAGGGGGAGTACAGCGTGATGGAGCCGGACGGTACTCTGCGGACAGTGACATACGTGGCGGACCCCGTCCACGGCTTCCAGGTGGGTACACGACAGTCAGGGTGTGGTAGTGGCCCAAGCCCAGGCCGAGGCCAGGGAGGGGGACACTGTCAAGGGGGAGTACAGCGTGATGGAGCCGGACGGTACGCTGCGGACAGTGACGTACGTGGCGGACCCCGTCCACGGCTTCCAGGTGGGTACACGACAGTCAGGGTGTGGTAGTGGCCCAAGTCCAGGCCGAGGCCAGGGAGGGGGACACGGTCAAGGGGGAGTACAGCGTGATGGAGCCGGACGGTACGCTGCGGACAGTGACGTACGTGGCGGACCCCGTCCACGGCTTCCAGGTGGGTACACGACAGTCAGGGTGTGGTAGTGGCCCAGGCCGAGGCCAGGGAGGGGGTCACGGTCAAGGGGGAGTACAGCGTGATGGAGCCGGACGGTACTCTGCGGACAGTGACATACGTGGCGGACCCCGTCCACGGCTTCCAGGTGGGTACACGACAGTCAGGGTGTGGTAGTGGCCCAGGCCGAGGCCAGGGAGGGGGACACGGTCAAGGGGGAGTACAGCGTGATGGAGCCGGACGGTACGCTGCGGACAGTGACATACGTGGCGGACCCTGTCCACGGCTTCCAGGTGGGTACACGACAGTCAGGGTGTGGTAGTGGCCCAGGCCGAGGCCAGGGAGGGGGACACGGTCAAGGGGGAGTACAGCGTGATGGAGCCGGACGGTACGCTGCGGACAGTGACATACGTGGCGGACCCTGTCCACGGCTTCCAGGTGGGTACACGACAGTCAGGGTGTGGTAGTGGCCCAGGCCGAGGCCAGGGAGGGGGACACGGTCAAGGGGGAGTACAGCGTGATGGAGCCGGACGGTACGCTGCGGACAGTGACGTACGTGGCGGACCCCGTCCACGGCTTCCAGGTGGGTACACGACAGTCAGGGTGTGCTTGCCTTGGGGTGAAGATCCTAGCTAGAGACTTCTCCATATATAGCAGTTGTGTTTAAATGTCAAAAATTATAAATTACATTTATAATTTTTATCTTATCTTACTTGTAAATAGTTTTCACTGACTACCTGATAGTAATAATCGGATACAGTCTGGATTGTTAATTAGAATTACAGTACTGTATTACATTTTTGGAACAATCTTTAGTATCGTAATTCGATTCTACTGGGAAAAATACCAAATAATATAAAATAAAAAATAAGACTAAAATTTGTATTTCTCTCTCCCAGGCCAGCGTGAAGTACGGCCCCTCAGGCTTGCCACCCCCGCCACCACCGACTCCCACCCCCACCTCGGGGTACACGGGCCCCGCCGCCCAGCCCCCGCCGGCGCCCAAGGCGCCCCGGCCGCTGCCCCATCGCTTCAAGCTCGCCCGACCCGCCCCCCTGGCCGCGCGGCCCCCGCCTGTCTACAGGGGCTACCAGGAGTATGACGATGTGTAGAGGCAGGGAAGTGCAACGTGGTTAACTGACAGTGGGATTTGCCATCAATCACATTTTCTATTGGTAAAAAAAAGAAAATCCATAGTGCTAACATTTTAACATCTTCAATTAATTTAAATGACAAGTAAAAACTTATATTGTATTCATCGTACTTGTTTTGCCTTCGGTGTCAGTGATTCGTGTTAGTTTGAAATATTTGACGAATTGCTAGTCCTGAAGATGTCGGGTTTGCATCGAAGCATGTCAGTGTAATTTAATTTTTTTATGTAAATTTTAGGATTTTGGTGGAGCTAAGACTGGTTATTCAGTCAAAGAAAAACGTGATTTAATTTGTTAATTTTAAATATTTTAATGTACGAAACTATAGTGATAAATCATAGAATTGTTATAACTGTTAGAAATGTGAGTATCCAGTTGTGTTCTTAACCGTGGTTACCAGTTGTATATACTGTATATAATACAGTATAGTATTATTTAGTGACATAAGATATAATATTAAAATTATATTTTTACTGTAATTCATTTGCATACTATGGTGCCCTCAGCTATTTGTTAAGGACTCTTATTTTAACGTTATCGGTTTTTTATGTTGAAATGTGTTATTTTTATTGTTATTTGTTATCTAATTGTTGTTATTTATGTATGTGTGTGTTGTAATTTGTAAATCTAACAAAAGTTATTGGTTGTTGAAGTGATGCTCATTATTTAGATTTTCTACTTTTAACTAGCTTACGTAAAATATACAAACAAATACAATAAACCCCTTGTACCCTTTTTATGTAGAAACCATGTTATCTTTACGGAATTAAACTTGGATGTTTACATTTTAAAGGAAATAAATCCCATGGTGAAGTCATATCCTAGTTCAATGAAGAATTAAAAAGAATTCCCATTTTATACTCGTTAGAACATTTATTTAACAAGAATTTTGGACACTACCGGAATATCGTCCAATGGGTTTGGTAGCAGGAATAATTCTCAAGCGATTCCTAAATTTTTCTACTGAAGCATCAGGATATTTTATATTTTGGACACCTCTCCAAACAAAACTATTGATACTTCCTAGGGAGGTATTTTCTTTTTATATTATATGCACTTCTTTTGAAGAAAACATTTTCGGACTTGTGTAATGTCAATATGTAGAATCATATCACTCAAAGAGAATGAAGAATCAAAGAAGAGTGATGAATCAAAGAATCATCACTGGTGATCTAACCATCCAAAATCCCAAGACAAAGTAACTCGAAGCGATGATTAGGTCAGCACCTTAAGTTGTTTGCTGAAGTATAATTGATCACAAGATTCCAGTCGCTGGGCCGTGAAGGAATGTCTTTCCCGCTCTCAGCTAGGATCGGCAGCGGCGCATCATCGGCATGCCCAGTGGGAAAGTGGTTAATTTGCATATCTGCCCAGGACTCTGCTGTTGCCGGTACTTCTGGTGCAGGTCACTTCATGATCATTGGTCACTATTCGTATTGTCGATTGAAGACAACCTAACGACTGGCAATATGAACTGGTCAAATAAGACACGGTTTGAGCGTTCAACCAACTCTAACCTAATTTAACTTAAGACATTTAAAAAAAAAGACCGGATAGTACATCAATTTGATAAAAACTACCATCTTCTAAAATCTTTTTGAATCCGCAATTACTTCCACAAAAGAACATAGGAAAATGTGTTGGCAAAACCAAAGTAAAATTACATACTTAATATTAGACCAATTCACAGAGTCTACTCCAGTAAGATTTACTTTTGACCTGCTATCGAATAATAAAAATTAAAGTGTTCATATGAATATAAACAGTTATATCCTTCTAGACCTTGTAGTATCCCATTGACTTCAAAGAATGTGCAGGTTTCCCCATCCAAACCAAACACAGCGATTCATGAACCCGTTATTTATACGGCGCTGCGTGCGAGTGCACATAAATCAAACTGAACGGCAGCCTCCGATTGCGCAATTGAACAACCCAGGAGCACTGGAACAGTGATATATTGCGGAGCGTTGTAGTTGCAACTAGTTGCTGGTAGCGGTTCCGGCACCTCCCTGACCTGGTTCCCACAACAAGTATCTGCTTATCGGTAGTTGCTCTGCTGAACAATCCAGGAGCACTGGAACAGTGATATACTGCGGAGCGTTGTAGTTGCATCTAGTTGCGGGTAGCGGTTCCGACACCTCCCTGACTTAGTTCCCACAACAAGTATCTGCTTATTGGTATTTGCTCTGCTGAACAATCCAGGAGCACTGGAACAGTGATACACGGCGGAGCGTTGTAGTTACAACTAGTTGCGGGTAGCGGTTCCTGCACCTGCCTGACCTGGTTCCCACAACAGAAGAAGAGGGCGTGGCTAACTGCGGTGCGTACAGAGGTGGAGCGTGTGGCGGGCAGGAGGAAGATGCCCATCGTCTATGATCACATGTACATTAATAACATCAGGTTCACGTGGGAAGGTGATACACTCATGGCAGGTGATGTCGACGGGGCGTCGAAACTACATCAGCTATTCAGACACGACTTCCAAGACTTCCTGACGACTCTTAAGGATCGGGGGCCACAGCGTCGTGGGAGGTCGACGACATATTCGGATGTCACAGCGGACCGAGGAGGCAACCAACACAAGGACCATGGGACTGGACAGCCATCGACACCGACACCGACACCAGCTCCGGTACACGGCCAGGAGTCCCAGAACAACGAGTCAGGGTGAGGAGATGACGCCAATCGTGCGAGTGACGACGGCAGTGGGCAACGGTTCAGCAGTTCGGACAATAACATGGTAAAACAAAAACTATTTAAGCTTTTATGTTATAATGTTTGTGGCATTAAAAGTCAATTAAATGATTCCGAGTTCTTAGATATGATAGCAGAATATGATGTAGTAATATTACTAGAATCGTTTATTTCAGAAGCACAAAAAGATTTAGTTACGAGTAAATTAAGCAACTTTTCTGTTTTTTATGTATTTGCCAGTAGAACATCAAATTTTGGCAGAAATAAAGGAGGCCTTATGTTTTTAATAAATTTACAGTTACCTTTAGCAAGCTGTTTAAGATTTGTAGAAGATAACAATTTGGTATTTGTTGAGTTAAAATCTGTTGCTGATAAAACTTTACGTATATTACCTTTGTATTTAAATTATAGTGATTGGGACATAGAGTTTGATTATTTAGTTAATAATATTATGTGTAAAAATGAAGAGAACCTTTTGTTAGTAGGAGACCTAAATGGTCGCATAGGCGTTGACCAGAGTTTCACAGATAGAATAGTTGAAAATGTAAACAAAAATTTAAGTGATGACAGGAAGTCAAAAGATAGTACATGTAATTTAAGAGGTAGAAAAATATTAGATTTATTTGATAGTTTGGGTTTGATTATTCTAAACGGTAGATCAAAGGGTGATAAAAATGGGGAGTTTACTTTTTTGGGTGGAAGGGGAAGCTCTGTGATTGACTTTGCTGCGGTTTCAATGAGCTGCTTATCTTTAGTTGATGATTTTAAAGTAGTTAGTTACCCAGGCTCTGACCACATGCCAATTGAAGTTAGTTTGAAAGCTGTTGCTGAGGGAGTGGAAAATAGTGAGAAGGAGGGGGATATTCTACCTCTGCTGCCTAAATTAAAATGGACGAAGAATGATGACTTATTTTACAGTAATAAAATCAATGTGAATTTACTTCAACTTTCATTATCAAATGACGATCAGGAAAACGTAAATGAAATAACTAACTGTATTCTCAAGTCAGCGGACTTCAAGTTAAATTCATTCAGCAAAACAACTTTAACTAGAAAACAACCGTGGTTTGACTTCGACTGTTTGTCTCAAAGAAAACTAGTTTTTAAATTATTGAATCGTTATCGTAAAACCAATAGAGCAGATATAAAGGCTATGTATTCTTACGAACAATTTCAATTTAAAGCATTATGTAACATAAAAAAGTCTGCTTATTACAGTAAATTAATTGAGAATTTAAGTCAAAGCTCAGACTCAAAGCGGTTCTGGGAGGCGGTCAATAATTTTAAAAAGAGAGGAGATAAAAAAATAGGGAAAATCTCACCTTCGGGTTGGGTGAGGCATTTTCACGCATTACTCAACCCGCCGCTTCTGGGAGATAAGATTCTTTATGCCGAACCTTTGGTCGCTGACGCATTCCTGGACAGTGATTTTAACTTATCGGAGCTGATTACGGTTTTGTCCAAAGTAAAACAAAATAAAGCGCCAGGAATAGATAGAATCCCATTTGAATTCTATAAAAACGCTCCGCGGCCGTTTTTAATTAAACTCTTAGAAATTTATAACAGCATTTACAAAAAAGGAAAAATTCCCCAGTCATTCAAAAAATCAATAGTTTTTCCTTTGCATAAGAAAGGGGATTTAAATTGTGTGGGTAACTACAGGGGCTTGTCTTTTATTGATTGCGTGGCTAAAATCTTTATTAGTTTACTTCTCAATAGAATCACAAACTGGATTAATGAACGAAATATACTGACAGAATTCCAGGCGGGTTTTAGAAAGGGATATTCAACAATAGATAACATTTTCAATTTAACTTGTATGGGACATTTAAAGCTAGCTGAAAAAGGGGTAAATTGTTTTGTTTTTTTATCGATTTCTCTTCTGCTTTTGATACAATTGATAGAAATGCACTTATGTTTAAACTTTCATGCTTAGGATTTTCGTCAAAAATTATAAATGTTTTAAGAGACTATTACGATGGGACTTCTGCATCAGTGTGGGTCCCAGGGGGGGTCACAGACAGTTTTTCGACTTCTATGGGCCTTAGACAGGGATGTTTGGTGAGCCCGACCAATTTTGCTCTGTTCGTGAATGATCTCCCAGAAGCGCTGGAAGGGGGCTGCAACTTTGGAGGTCATAAAATAAATTTATTAATGTATGCAGACGATATTGTAATTATTTCCCCGACCGCAGCTGGACTTCAACATATGATTAAAAGGCTCGAAACATATTGTGACATGTGGAATTTACACCTCAATTTAAATAAATCCAAAATAATGGTTTTCAGAAAGGGAGGGAAGTTAGGAAGTAAAGACAAGTGGTGGTATAAGGGCGAACAGATTGAAGTAGTAAATAGTTTCAAGTATTTAGGTGTTGAATTTACTTCATCTCTTTCATGGAATAATTTTTTTAGAGAGAAAAATAGAGTGTCCAAGGTGGCTATCAATACAGTATGGGGGGATTTGTTTAGGAATAACAAGATTCCCTTGAGCTCAAAACTAACGTGTTACAACTCAATTGTTAGATCACTTTTATGTTACGCGGCACAGGTTTGGGGCTATGTTAATTGTAGTATCATTGAAAATGCTCAAAATTTCTTTATAAAAAAGCTATTTAGTTTGCCTCAAAATACTCCTAATTATGTTCTGTATTTAGAAACATGCTTTGAAAAAATTCAACTATTCACTTTGGGTTTACATATTAAGTATATATTAAAAGTTATTACACTTCCAGAAAATCGCCTACCTCACATTTTGGCAAATCAGATTATCGAAAAAAATATTTATTGGTGTAAGGAATTAAAAATGATTGGTGAAAAAAGAGGAATGACGATAGAGTTTAATTTAAATAGATTGGAGGGGCTACGAAATCAGCTGTTCGGTATGTTGGAGGCAGAACGGCTCGCTTGGAAGGGGGAGTGTAAGGGGAGGGCTATCACGTCCTTGTACCACACACAATACTTGTCCCTCGACTTTGAACTTGGCAACAGAACTTTCCTAACTGATAATCTGGACATTACCTTGATTTCATGGATCATCAGAGCTCGAGCAGAACTTATTCATTTAAATTACAAACCATGGAATCATGACATAATTTATTTATGTTCACTTTGTAATTACAGGAAAAATGAGTCAGTATACCATTTTGTAGCAGAATGCCCAATTTTAAAACAAATTAGATACTTTTGGTTAAAAAAATATGTTTTAAATGAAACTGAATTTTTTGAATTTTTAAATGGCAAGGATTGGCGTGCTCTGGGAAATTATCTGAAAGAAGCTTGGAAAAAAAGATGGGATTTAATTGAGCAATTTAATTTTTAGCCAGTATAAAACCACTTAGTAATAGTATGTTTAGGTAAATTCTGTCTCTACTGATTGTGTTTTTTGTTTGTTTGCTGTCAAACCTCACAATGTTTAGCTGTAAAAAAAAAGTTTCACCTAGTGTTATACCACAGTTGGTTTATTTATTTAAATTTTTTACATTTGTGAAGTAGCAAACGTTATTTTATGTATTTTCGGTCAAAAATTTTACTAATTTTTTAAATTACTTTTTACAGTATTTGGTATATATGTATTAATTATTTATTATTTAAAGTTATGTTTATATTTAAATAATTAGTTTACAGAGTGTCAACCAAAACAGACGGTCCTAGACCATTGTTTTTAGTGTGCAATATGTAAATAGTCAATTGTAAACTGAAGAAATTGTAAATAAATGCACTTTTGATTGATTGATTGATTGATTGATAGTTGCGGGTAGCGGTTCCTGCACCTGCCTGACCTGGTTCCCACAACAAGTATCTGCTTATCGGTATTTGCTCTGAATAATCCAGGAGCACTGGATCAGTGATATACTGCGGAGCGTTGTAGTTGCAACTAGTTGCGGGTAGCGGTTCCGGCACCTCCCTGACCTGGTTCCCACAACAAGTATCTGCCATCAGTATTTGCTCTGCTGAACAACCCAGGAGCACTGAAACAGTGATATACTGCGGAGCGTTGTAGTTGCAACTATTTGCGGGTAGTGGTTCCGGCACCTCCCTGACCTGGTTTCCACAATAAGTATCTGCTTATTGGTAGTTGCTCTGAACAATCCAGGAGCACTGGAACAGTGATATACTGGGGAGCGTTGTAGTTGCAACTAGTTGCGGGTAGCGGTTCCTGAACCTCCCTGACCTGGTTTCCTCAATAAGTATCTGCTTATTGGTAGTTGCTCTGAACAATCCAGGAGCACTGGAACAGTGATATACTGCGGAGCGTTGTAGTTGCAACTAGTTACGGGTAGCGGTTCTGGCACCTCCCTGACCTGGTTCCCACAACAAGTATCTGCTATCAGTATTAGCTCTGCTGAACTATCCAGGAGCACTGGAACAGTGATATACTGCGGAGCGTTGTAGTTGCAACTAGTTACGGGTAGCGGTGCCTGCACCTCCCTGACCTGGTTCCCACAAGTACCCGCTTATCGGTATTTGCTCTGCTGAACAATCCAGGAGCACTGGAACAGTTACATACTGATGAGCGTTGTAGTTGCAACTAGTTGCGGGTAGCGGTTCCGGCACCTCCCTGACCTGGTTCCCACAACAAAAGTATCTGCCATCGGTAATAGATCTGAACAACCAAGGAGCACTGGAACAGTGTTACATTGCGGAGTGATGTATTTGCAACTGGTTTTGGGTAACGATTGCGGCACCTGCTTGACCTCCCACAGCAAACAAGCCAGGAACAGTAGAACAGTGTTACACTGTGGATTTGTAATAAAAAATAATATCTTTTGTTGTATATGGTTAAGTTGATGATCCACTTTTGTACGTGTTTAGGCTACTCTGGAACTCAACGCACTTGAGTGACTGTAATGCTGTTATTATTTTAGTTGATAACCATCAGGTGTTATTTATTGTATAAACAATACAGCAAGATTGTAGCGATTTAAAGTGTTACTGGACGAAAAGGGATGGCCGAAAAATACCATAACTAGGTCTAACTCTTTTGACATTTTTTTTACTCTAATTCCTGGGAAATTCTGTAAGGACATATATAATTTGAAAATTCTTTAGATCATCCCAATCTTTCCAAAACATAACATGGTCCAAAATTAAGGAGAAAAGATATAAATTGAATGAAAAGCCTCTACCGGTACGTACTGAAATTCAATGCAATAAATCACCAAAAAAACTTGGAAGCTAAGATTTAAAAAAAGTTTATTTGTGCAAGAGATAGGAATTGATGAAGTATATGTTCAATGTATAAGTACGAAAAGCTCACTGTAAAATTTTGATTTCTCTTTTACTATTGCTTTCACTAATTTACTTCATCTGTTTTATGTCAAACATAAACACATTTGTACGAATAAATTTAATTTTTACAATATTTTTGGTGAAGTAGATCAGAAATTAGTTTTAAAATTATTCATTTTAGGTTTATAAATGTATTAAGTTGTTAAAATAAGAATTTCGGAAGTGGAGTGTACGAGTGGAGAAGAAACATTGCTAAAAAACAAGAATTTTATGTTTATTTTTTATTCTTGTACAATTTGAATAGATTAAATCTTTTTTGTACACAAACAATAGAAGGAAAATTAACTTCAAGAAAGTTTAGTTTATTGCAAGATAATGAGATTAGTTGTTAAGAAAGTTGCTTAAGTAAACATAAAGTAATTACCTAAATAAACTATTTTAATATAATTATAGTCAATATAATAAGAGAAGAAGGTCTTAAAATCTTTAAAATGAGTATGTTGTTGCAGTGATGATTTTGTTTTTCGTATTAATGTAGTATTATAAATTTAATTAATATTCATATATAAAATTAATTTCCGAAATAAATTAATAACCTAAATTTGCTTAGCTCTTGCTTAATATGTATCCAGGTGCATCAATGTACACACCTATGTGATCAGCGCACATGAATATAAAATAGCCCACATTATTTACCTCAGTGTATTAAAGATCAACTGGGACTTTAAAAATCTTTAGGATTTATTTCACACTATAGAGTTGTTCAAGTAAAACAGAGTTGGATGAAAGTTAATTTGTAGTTCTGAATAGCGCAAGAAGATCTTACTAATCGAAGTCATTACACTCATGTAGAGTATTTCCTTTTACCTGCGACAGTCGTGTCGCCTAAATTAAAAAGCATTCACACTTTAAAGACTATGGTTTTTCAGATAACTCGATTCATTTTCAGCCTGTAAAGAATGATTGTGCCATTTGATTCTCGATCATAATTAAATATACTTTTCATCTCCTATAGTTATATAGTTTATATATAATTTGAAATTCAAAACTCCACCGTTATTATTTTCTTACTTTTTTAAAGCATCAGCTACCAGGTCTGTTCCCATGAGCTAAAAGTTGAGAGCAACAAATCATGTTGGGAGGAAAGCAACTTAATAACAGATCCCCAGCGTGCAGGCCACATCTAGCACTACACTACTTCAAGCAACATTTTTTTCCAACAGCCCTCTGAGAATAATAATAAGTGATATAGTGGGGTTTTGGTTAAACGTTACCAGTACTTACCATAAAATTTAAGTACAGTCACAGTCCTGAGAAAATAAGAAAATAGCACAAGGGTCATTCAATGTGCATTAGCTTTTAATCAATTAAAAACTATTTATTGCAGCCACTGCAAAAAATATTTGAATACTTGAATTTTAAGGTAAATTGTGGGTTATCTTTACTAGTAGGGTCTACAATATTTCTGAATTCATCCTTCCTCAAGATTCTGGATCGAAAACTTAACCAGGTCGTCTCTCGATATTTATAACCGTCGTAAACAAAAGAGCAACAAAAGTCGTTCCATTTCCTTTATTTATGTAAAAAAACAACAGGGGGGTTTTATCAGTGGGGTTGAGGTGCTTACTCTCCGTTTTCTTTTTTCGGCATACAAGAAGAAAAAAGAACTTTAGTCCCGATATTGCTGTTAAAATTAGAATCAGCTAAGTTAACTTCACTTTTTAAAAGAGATAATCATTAAAATTAGTTTTAATGAATCGATTAGTAAAACTACCTTGAAAGATGATAATTGAAGTAACCAAACGTTTATCTAAACCTGGATATCAAAAGTAAAGTTAACAACTCAGAGGGTATTAACACTATTCTCTCAGATGGTTGTCAACACTTTTATTTTATAGAACCTTTCTTGACAGTCGGACACATTGTTAGACCTATCAAAATAGTCCAGTCGATTCCACTAACCTTGTCATAACAACGCATGCGCATAACGCACAACGCATGCGCATAACGCACAACGCATGCGCACAATGCATGCGCGCAACGCACAACGCACAACGCATGCGCACAACACACAACGCATGCGGGCGGGTGAACGCTCCAGTGTTGCAACTCGATCCCATGACCGCCAAGTAGGGAGCGACAATGCCGCAATCACAGTCCGTAAACCGAATACAGCTGATCGCTCTAGGAAGTCGCTCCAGTCCGCTCCGGATGACCACTGTCGCAACTGCGCTCCGTGCGGCAACACTGGGAAGTCGTAACCGCCTATCAAAACTGGGTTAGTCAACATTTTGATTCGTGAGCTTCGAATTTGGCCAAAAGAGGGCTCCGTCGTGCATGCAGGCTCGACAGCGGTTTGCTTTTAGAAGTGACTTGGCGGTTTTTTGGACAAAGAATTGGTGAGACGAGTTAGTCCAGAGGTGACGATATCAGGATTTTATTGCAAAATTGGGGAATGGATTGTGTGGAGTGAACGTTGAGAGATAGATGGGAAGAATCTACGCAGAATGGTCAGAAGGGGGTGATCAGAAGTTTCGAAAATCTTGGAAATGATGAAGTAAAAGATTAATTCTTTGTTTAAATTTCGTTTTTGGTGATGGGGAGTTCATGTTATTGTTTTTGGGGACATTTCCCATCACTGATCAGTAAACCAAATTCACGACGTTTTGGGATCTGGAATCTGATGTTCTAGGTGTAAGAAATACCTAGAACATTACAAAGTTAGAAAAAACACACCAGGCGAACCTGGAGAAATCCAAAGCCAAACCTGAAAACAGAATAGAATAGGCAGTCACAAGAATTTAATTAAACACTAATAAATGTACAGAGCTTAAACAGAACCCTGTAAAAGCAGTCAAAAACGATTAAGCACAAACAATTAAATTGAAAAAATATACAATACCAATCAGGAGACAGCTCAAGGGAGCCAACCAAACTCTTGCGAAATCGGGTAGGTAATGGAAGTACAGGAACTTTTTTTACATTCAAAAAATAATGCAATAGTTGAAGTAACTAGCAACAATGGTCTTCTGATTTACCAAGTGTTAAGCAAAATGATGGGTTGTTACTTATTAATATTTTGTGTACACGCATCTACAATCTCCACATTTCAAAGCAATACCTCGGCGCTGACCTTGACCCAGACTCTGTTACGTGGGTGAACTAATGTCAAATCTAAACTAATTAATTACCCCCAGATCCCGAGCGGCGGAGCAAGAGTCGGCGATGTGGTCGTCGCCATATATACGTCTGGGCGACAGCTTAATAAAACCGCTACGTTAGGAACTCACCGGATCTGATAACATTCCCGCGCAAACGGTAGCATTCCCGCTGTAATGGTGTCTCTTGATTGGCCGCCACGTAACAGGCGGGACTGTACAAGTGTCTGCTTGTTGATGGGAAAACCCCTTTTAGGTTAACACGTGCTCTGGGTAGGATATTGGGATAATCGCTCCGGATAGGTTTGGATGGGTAGAATACAAAGTGGGTAGAGCATGTGTCAGTGGGTATGCTATTTGGTTGCTCTGTAATTTTGTTGCGAGTCACATTTTTAACGTTTTGATGGGAAAAGGTCCGAATGCCGGATTTGTAACTACCTAACGTCGACCTGGATTCAAAGGCGAACAATAACCACTCAGCTACCCAACCAGTTCAGGCTATATATATTTGTTCAATCCTATACTATAATACGAGCAATGTCTGAAGGGATGTGTGTTCCACGATCTCGAAATCTAGCGGTTAGATTTTGCTTAAACTTTGCATTTCTGAGCGTTTTGGCCCAAAAATAAGTTTAGAAACAGCCTAGATCCCAGGAAAAATTGAATTTGGTATATATTTAAGTTTAAAAATTGGAATTTTTAACATTGGTCTTATGGGATGCTATTTTGACAACGAAATGGCAACGAAAGGTATACTAAAATAAAGGAACAGTAATGATAAGCAGACGTTTTGAAATAGCTGTTAACTGTGAAGAGGTATAGTTGGTTGTTGGTGGAAATTTAATACGGTAACTTTATTACCATGACACTATATCAAAACTGAATTAAAACCAACGAGCAAGGCTCGGTTAACCTGGTAGGCTACTGTACTGGTTATAAGGGGTGAAGTATGTACCAGCATGTGAGCAAAGAAGGAACGGTAAAACATTAGAATATGATTGGGTATTTTACTTTACGAATTTAAATTATTATGCTGTATTGAAGTCAAAGAAAAGTATCAAATGAACATTCTAATTTGAAACATTCAATGTGAAACGAAGTGGTGATATCAATTAGTAAAAGGTTTCTAAAAAGTGAGGGAAATCGTGGTAAATAGATACAGAATTAAACTAATAAAACAACTAAACTTAACTAAAATAGTTTTATTTTTCAATTGTTTTGTTGTTTTATTAGTTAGTTTTATTAAACTAATAAAGGGAACTAATAAAAAATAAACTAACTACCGTCCTCTCAATGCTAGGTAAGAACCCAAGGGTAAGAACCCTTGACTTTGAACATGAGACTAACTTTATTGTTACTAAAAAGTGCTACAATTTAAGGGATTTTTCTTAAACAAGTTTTACTAGTTCAAAGACAGTCTAAATATGAATAGCTAAAAATAATCGTTTTTAAATCAACAGAATAGTTTAAAATTTGAATAAAACTTTAAAATACAAAATATTGACAGAGATAAAACAATAAGCTTATTATCCATTGGAAAATAAGTATATTTTTAGAGGTAAATTACACAACATTGCAACATTTAAAATTAAATTAAAACGCCATCAAACTCTAGTGGGTTGAGTTCCGCCGATTTAGATCCTTAACCATGTAGCAGCCGAGAAACGAATATAGTTGATTAAAAACATGGTTATACATAATCATAGATGATTTCATGAGCAAAGACACTCAAATAAGTTCAAGGGTACTTCTTAACTGAATATTCAAAGACCCTTAGGGATAAGTAAAGATATTCAATAGCTAGACTGATAGAAAAAAATTTTGTTTTAATTATTAAAATAGTTTTAAACTACAAAACTACCATTACATTTTTGCTGTGTGAATGAAGCAGAAAAAATTGTCATTGTATGATAGACAATATTATAAATCAGTGGAATACATCACTATAATGATTACCGCCTGTGGATCTCGGCAATGTCAAAGGTATGGATGTGATATGATGTGTTCAATTATCTATAACCAACGATGCGATTATCCATAACTAACGATCTTCCCAACATCCAATAATATAACTAAAGGTTCTTTAACAACTAACTATTGGTCTGTATTATTTCTGAAAACAATTATTGACCCAGAAACATCGTCAAACGCCTATAATAAAAATTACATGTATAACAAAAAAGTATTAATATTTCTTAGCTATCGTCTATTTAATAGTTATACTATCTCAAATATAGTGATTACATGTTAGAATAACATTATTAGAATAAAAAGTGCAAAGAAGTATGTTAGATTTATTTTCTTTTTACTAACTTGTATTGTGGAAATCAAAAGTTATTTTATTGAATTTTATTCATAACATGAAATAAGTGTCACTTTAAAGAAATCTTTTGATGCACTAAAAAACGTTTAAATGAAAAAATAAGACAATAGATGAAGAAGAAAATAGAAGAGATAAAATGAGAAAGTGAAAACTTTGGACTTTTTAACATTTGCAGATCACCGACGAAAAATAAATAATGAAGACTCTGATGTGTGTAGGAATTAGACCCATCAATCATTCATAATTTGAAGGCAAAGTTAATAGATAAACAATTCAAAATCAAAAACCTCCTATGGTAAAAAAATACATGAAAATTCGCGATGTCTACATATGGTTAACTTAAATCTTCAATGAAAACTGAAAGTCCAAAAACGTTTTTGGAGCACGTTAGGGATGTAATTAGAGATCTTGAACTGCAGTCTAAGAAGTAACTAGATGTTGATTGTAAAACAACAGAACATCTAAATAATTTCAAAAATATTTTTAGCAAGGACTGCTCAGCCATGTCATGGCCAAGGGACTATGGTAATTTATCGAGTAGAATATTTTACTCTTTTCATCTAGTAATCAGAGCAAATAACGATAAAATAACAAGGAGGTCGCACAAATCTCTACCAGAAAAGCAATCCCATCATGTATTTCAATTCCAACATTTGAAGCTCTTAGCGTCTAGTACCTCTGTATATTGTAAGAACAAAATAATGTTGCTGCATACATAAAAGAAACGTCATTATCTTCATTAAGTATTCTTTGTGGCAATTACTCAGTTATTTTAAAGCAATTGGTCTCAACTGTAACAGTTTTCTTGTGTCGTGTGTCGGCGAGGGAAGCGGCGGTCCAAAATTTAAAATATTGAATATTTTAAGATTTTGTTTTCACTGATGAGGAAGTATTTCCATTTTAATTAATGAAATATTCATCCAATTCCAACATATACTTTGAAGTTATGAGTAATTTTGTGAACAGTAGGACACATTTTTAACGAGTGATTGTGAATTAATCGCATTTTCCATAAAGTTTTGTTTCTTCTCACAAAAGGAATATTTCCAAGATATCCCTTTCAATTATCAGATCTACCATGTCAACTGACAATCTTCACAATCACCGAAGAGCTGCGAGACAAAAGCCAAACAAGGAAAACCGTGAATGTGAACCAGAAGACATTACACTGGTCTGGTGCTACACATTATAATCTAGTGATCAGTTAATCCGAACAGTTACAGCTGCAGCCGCAGTTCGGATAAGGCGAGGGCTGGTGGGGCGCGAGGTATATAACCTGCGAGCGCGTCCCACAGCGCATCGCTATGGCCTCGCATCTTCAGGTGAGTAGGGACACAGTGCGCGCTCCTCAACCCACGTGTTCCGTCATTAACACGGGCTCTTTGGTTTGGTATTAGAAAAGTTGTTTATTTATATAAGAGCTTTTATTTAACACGGGTTTGGTAACGGCCATGGTTTAAACCAATTTAATAAGTTTTTTAGAGGGTCATGATGGTTTTGGAAACAATGACGTTTCTCCTGTTATTGTTTTTCAAAACCTTTAGTTTTCATCAAAATTTAAATATTTTTATTAAAATCAACTGGGGAGAAACTTTCAACGTAATAATAGCAGTTAGTTTTTGCAAAAATGCTTCTTGTCTGCATTTTCTCAAGGGCACTCATAATTGAGATTTTCTTATTAATTTTTTGTTTGAAAAAAGACCAAAATATCAATTCTTGCAAAATATAACAATTTTGTTTAGTGATAGTTTAAAAATTATTAAAAACGTAAAAGTAGAGGTGAAATAGCAAATACACATAGGGAAATATTGTTAAAGAACATCCAAGGAAATATTTAAAAAGATAAAAGAATTTAGACTAAACTATTCACTTTTAAAACTGTTCACTGTTAAAGTTAACGGATAAAATTTCAGTTTCTGAGGAAAATATAAATGATATTTTCTTCATTTTTTTAAGTATTAAAACTACAGTAATAATAATAATACTGCTTATACCGTTTTAACAAATTTCAGTGGTATAATCGTGTTTGCTATTGGAGTAGGCCTACCTAATATAAGCGTATATATTATATATTTTATTGCTTTCCATGTATAAATAATTAAGAGAGAGATATTAAGACAGGGTCTTCCACAATTGATGAAATTGTTAAAATTGCCTATAGTTAAGTAGGAACTAGCTAAAATAAAAAATAAAAATAAAAAATAAAATTTAACAGTGTACTCCTGTCTAAGTGTATTCACTTAGTTGTACAAAACAAATGAAGTCCTGTAATATTAACGTGATTAATATTCTCAAAATATAAATTAGTTTTGTAATATTGAGAATCAATGTTAAATAAGATTAATAAAAAATAATAAAAAAAAACTATTTAATGGAGTAATTTTTATTACTTAGTTATTTATTACATAAACAATAAACAGTTTAGTAAAACAAAAACTACATATATCAGTATATGAGTCAACAAGCAAGCAAAAAATTACAAGAAATACAAAAAATTTACAAAGTGTTTCACCCCAGTTAACACAAATTGATAATATTAAAAATAAATGATATGGATAGATAAATTTATCATTAATTTAATGAAAAAACAACAGTAGGCATATATAGTTAAAGATATGAACAATAACATTATGAGTGTGATAAATAGAATAACGAATAAATAAATACTTTCCCAAGTGAACACATGTACTCTGAAGGTTTTTGTATTAATATTTAATAAAATGTAAGTTCATTACGGTATTTTTTTATATAACAAGGAATAAAGTTAATTTTGTTCAATAACGCACATTAACAATATATGCTACATGCAATGGAAGATTGAAACTATGGAGCAAGTAACTACATTAAATACGTGTGAACGTCATAGACAATGAAATCAGATCCTACACTTAACTTCCGTTTCCTGTTATGTAAACAATTAACTAGGATCGCAAATAGAATATTAAATAATTAGGATTATTTAAAAGGCAACTGTATAAAAGACATAACTTCTGTCTTATCATTGATGTATTATTTTGTCAAGCCAAATTCATGATATGGATGTTTCCTAATAAAAAAAATCAAAGGGTAATTTGACGATATTCCCGCATATTAAAAATATTT
Source organism: Neoaliturus tenellus (assembly GCA_030545055.2). Lineage (NCBI taxonomy): Eukaryota > Metazoa > Arthropoda > Insecta > Hemiptera > Cicadellidae > Neoaliturus > Neoaliturus tenellus. Next base: position 23,015,472 of record CM061537.1, on the reverse strand, counting down.
ACAGTATTTATTATTATTATTATTATTATTTTTAAAGTTAAAATCAGTTGCAGGCATAAGAGTCAGGGCCGCCACTAGTGAGTTGGGGGCCTGGGGCAAAATGTGTGATGGGGCCCCATGTCGCATGGTCACGGTTTAATGTTATAAAAACGCATTCAGTTTTGAAATTTATCAGTTGTGCAAAATAATTATTTTTTATAAAAAAATAATTTGTAGGATTTCCAATGAGTACTGTACCCATAGAAGCTTCAAATTTCACACGCACATGGCATGTTCGGTCAGTTTAAAGGCAAACATATCCAAAATTGAAAATTCGATTTTTTAACCTCCTTAAGACGGAATTTTTATTTAAAAAAATTACATTTAGGTCTGATCAAAATAATGTTAGATTGAATTTTATTTTATGATTTTGAGCTCTGAATCTAAAAAAATAGATAATATCATGATATTATCTATAAATAACCAACAGTTTTATTCTTTGCCGTAATCACTTCTTAAGACTGACAACTCCCCAGACTAATGGTTTTGGGCCATCCAGTATTTATGTTTTCTTGCAAAGTATTTTTTAAATCTGCCTTTACATATAACACCAAAGAAGGAACCCACATAGCAATGCATACATTCAATATGAAAACTTTGAAGGGTTCTAGGACGAAAACGGAATTTTTCCCAGCCATGCGGGACCAGTTAAAGTCGATTCCTCGTGGCCAAAAGCCCCATATTCAACAAAAAATCAAAAATCCTTGGAGGGAAAAACTGTTTACCCGTTCAAAAATTGCTTGTTTTAGGGTATAAGATAGTCAAGATTAAAATATTTTTAAGTACGATAGATTAATTATTTTGGCTGAATTTTATTGAAAAAATAATCCAGGACATTTAGAAAAAAAGAAGACTTCCTCATAAGTCTATAAAATAAACTGTAAGTGTGTTTTTGGAAATTACTATAAGTACACTTATATTTTTGGTAATCAATATTGTTCATGGTAAACGCATATTTGTAGCTTGGGAAACCATTACAAAAGCCGATAATTCTTCCTATCCTGATAATTAATTATAGGAGCCATCTTCCTCACCGGTTTCAATGCATGTATTGATACACAGGCAATGATGGGGTTCCAATACGTTATGCTTTGGTAGGAACAGTGCGTGAGTGGGTCAAACTAATCTAGAAACCGTTAAATTAAATCAGACTCATGAGTATCATGTTTTAAATATATTAAACCACTATATTCAATCGGAAAGGTACGATTCAATTACTCAAATTTATGGGGTGAGTTTAAAGTCAATTGAAGATTAATGTAGGCCTAAATTACCTGCTTTAATTGAAAGAAATTATACGGAAACTGAATTAGTTCTTTCAGCATGATTCAGCACAAAATTATTAATAGGAAAATATTGCTTCCATAAGAGAGATAAAATCATATGGTGTGCCTATATGAGCTGTTTGGACAGGATACCAAAGAGCATCCATCAACTAAATTATAGTAAACATAATCTATACTTATTTATACTCTAAGGGGTTTTTGTTAAGGGAACTCCTCCTGCAATTTTCAATCGATATCCAAGTTTTTGGTGTCGTTGGATAGGGATTCATCTGTAGGTTTTTCGGCCAAAAATTGTTGGGAATCGGACTTAAAATAAAGGCGCTATCCATTATTAATTAAAATTTGAAACTTTCCTATTAGAATAACATTAGGCTTCAGTTGATTTTTAAACATCTGTAACGTACATCTGTATATAAGTGTACTTTTGATGATTTGGTACTTATAATCACAATATTGTACATATTGGTAGGGTGTTAATGATTTTTTTAAAACTAAACGTAACATTTTAAGCATTTATATGTGATAGTCTAGATTAAATTGTATTTTACATTCTAATGAGGAACTAGGCCATTACAAAAAGATCCAGATAAAATTATCTTTTAATTACCTCTGGATGGTTTAAAAATGTCATCAACAAGATTTTTTCGATAGTTTAATATCCAAAGATTTTTTAAACATAAAACATGATAACCTGTCTTTGTCCTCTTGATCCCTATAGTTATTCTTTAGCAAAACATTATTAATAATCTTCCTGCGCAAGAAAGAGTTAACATTTTCCTAAATTCAAATGCTGACGTTTTTAAATGTATTGTTAATCCATTCTTTTGATGAAACTCCAATTAACGAAGTATTTCCCAACTACGAGATCACTGACAACACTCTCAACTTACCTCCATGCTTCTGTAACCCCTCCGATGGCCGGGTCCCCAGTTAGGGACCGCTGCACCTCCGTTAACGGGTTATCTTAGACCACGTCTCCAGACCCGCAGTTCATTAGTGCCAGACCCTCAGCACGGCTAGCGACAAGTATGTCGCAACTCCGTGTCGCTCTAATAAAGAACACATATGAAAGAGAGGATTTTTCAGAGTGTAAATATAGTAGAACAATTTTTTTCCTCCCCGGATGACAGGAAGTAGATTACCTCACTGCAATCCGTTCCGAGACGGCCAGCCTGTTTCATAACACAAGGTCACCTCTAGAGCCGTGACCTAGTGCCGCGGTAACGGTTCCACTAACCGGTTCCAGTGACAGCAACAGTCGCTCACTTTCACAGATCCGTGTAACAGTTACATTTCCGTCGCATTTCCTTCTAGGTCACCTCGAGAGCCGTGACCCAGTGCGGCGGTAATGGTTTCACTAACCGGTTCCAGTGACAGAAACAGTCGCTCACTTTCACTGATCCGTGTAACAGTTACATTTCCGTCGCATTTCCTCCTAGGTCGCCTCGAGAGCCGTGACCCAGTGCGGCGGTAACGGTTCCACTAACCGGTTCCAGTGACAGCAACAGTCGCTCACTTTCACAGATCCGTGTAACAGTTACATTTCCTCCTCCCCAGTCTCATCCCACCCTGCCTGTCGTCCACAGATTTAGTGTCTCTTTTTGAAAGCGGTTTCACAAAACGAAAGCTGCTCTGGTTAAACGCGGAAACGCGTGTTAGTTGTTAATTGCACCGGTTTTGGCACCTGAGGGGGAGTATAAATTGCAAAGTATGAAATGGAGTAATTGTTTTGTGTCTGTAAAACTTCGTTGCTAAATTAATTTTGCTGCTTTACTTTATAATTTTAAACACCATATTTATGATAAAATTGTTTTTTTTTATTGATAATGAATTTATTTTGTAAACTTTTAAGTGTATAATTAAGATTTGCTGAAGCTTGTCCTACAACAAATATTATATTTTAGAATAAAATAAAAAATGTTAATGACTAATGTTTATTATAAGCTATGTCATTTAAAATACATTCATTCCAAAGAAATCTTTATTTTTCAGTTATATAGAATGACTAAATAATGTTCATTTTGAATGAGAACCGTATAGTGATGAATAAAGTTAGTACCAACAAGGTTAAACTTTATAAAATAGAGTGCTACCAAGATAGGTAAATTTTGCCCCTGATGATTGGTGCCATTTTACCAACGATTCCCTCTTTTTTTAATTACAGTAAATTTGTAGGATTTAAAATATTTTTTAATAACTGCCAGATAATTTGAAATAAATTGTACCCATTATTGAAACTTGCAATAAATTACAACATTGTCAACATTTCAAGATTGAAAAACAATTACAAAAAACAAGGACAACTAAGTGTACGAAGCCTAATAATAAGTTTTTTGGAAGGGTATACGTGCATGAGTTCTTAATCATATTTACCCCGTGTGAGATATTATAAGTATTTGACTTTATACCACCAAAATTACATCCGTATATTTTGTTGTATCATTCATTTTTAAAGTACTAGACTTTTTAAATTATTTTCATAAAAAAACTGTAGCGCTGGAAAATTTACAAGAAAAATCTGGATCTTGGAAAGTAGTAAATAATCATAATGCTTTAGAATATTTGCGTTTTTAACTGTAATGTTTTATCCAAACAAAAACTAAGCAGCTCAGGGGTTAAACATATTGAAAATTTCAAATGTTGAAAAAACAAACCTTTTAAATTAACTTAATCGAACAATTACAATTAAATGCATTAAAAAGCTATTAAAACCAGTAAACTATTGTTAAGAACTCGGTTGCGGATGGATATAAAGATATGCTTGCCATACTTTCTTATGGAATATCAAAAATTCCTATTTACCAACATTGTTAAAATGTAGTAGGCCTATGTATCTTAGCTAGGTGTAGCCTCCTAACATTGAATAGTAGAAAAAAAATAAAAACTCCATGGCTTTATTATTTTGTGCATTGAGATCACATTTTGGGTCATTTAATAAAACCCTAGTTCGACAACACTTATTTATATATAAATACATAAACACATTACAAAACATAGTAAATCACCCGGAGTATGACAATTTTGCAAGGAGGAGGAAGTACAAAAACATCAGCAGTACCAACTTGACAAACATAATGATTGTAACAATAATGCACAGTATAGTCTATGATATTCAACATCATCACTTAAGAAAAAATCTGGGTCCATAAAGCCTACTGGAATCTAACTAGACGCCTGGTTGGTCTACCACTTCTAGTAGTCTATGATAAAAAATTGGATCATTAGATTCATTATAATTAGGTAGGCCTATACAAAGTTATCAGGGGTAGAAATATTTACATTCTGATTAAGTAAATTACATTTGGTTGGGCTGGAACTATTTTGGAATTAACTTGACCTACATTTTGATCATAAAAACCCTCCTCATATACATCACACCTATTAAAAGAGGGGTGTTGTAAGATCGTCTTAGGTGAACTGAATTACTTGTACTCTCCCATTTTCCTCTCTTGCCCAGTATGATATTCAAAAGTAGCAACAATCATACAAACTCACTCTGATGGTGTTTTTGAAACAGTAGACAAGCCTGCTACGACGTTGGTTTTTCATTTAAAATTTTACAACTGAAACTATTGTTTTTTCCAGATCGTCACCCTGCTGGCCTGCGTGTCCGCCGCCCTCGCCATAGACTATGGCGGCTACGGCGGTTATGGGGGCTATGGGGGCTACGGGGGTTATGGGGGTCTGTCAGGCTACGCGGCCCCGCTTTATCACGCCCCCGCCCCGGTATACCACCCCCCAGCCCCTGTGTACCATGCACCAGTCTACCCCGTCAAGCAGGACTACTATGTAAGTCTCAGCTGCTGTTACACAATTAACAGCTAATTAGCTATACATGGAAAAACTGCCAACGAGGGGAAATGCTTCTGTGGTGAGGTACTTTTGACAGGTAACCGTGGAAGGTGGTAATCCTGTTTGCGTGGCATTATCTTTTTCATGTAGTGTGTTACAGATATCGCAGAATATCTTGGCCTCTGACATTAGCTGTTAAAAATCCTGAGACGAATCAGCTGACCTTTATCTGGAGCAAAGCTACACCTCTGTTTGATCCATGGCACTCATCCCCCCTTACCCTTCAGTCATAGTCATTTTTATATAAGCCAGATTGCATCGGTATCTCAAAGTAAAAATCTAAAGTAACCACAGAGAATAAAAGTCTTTTCTTTTCTGTGAGAAACTTGGTGTAGATCACAGCAGCGGTGAAATTTCTTGAGTTGAGGCTTGCCCGTGGCATCGGTGTCTGAAACAAAGTAGCCTATAGCCTATATTATAAATAAAGTATATACAGTGTAAAAAGGTATATAAAATAAAGTATAAATATTTAACCTAGCGGAAAAACACAGACACAATACATCATACACCATTTTGTGTTTCTAACACAGGATTCCAAAATGTGTATGCATTGTTTAAAGATAAGTCTTAAATTTCCCTTTGTAAAAAATAACAATACAGTACGTATAAATAGTTTTAAAACGCGTAGGATAACGAAAGCAGATGTTTAAAATTATTTCAATAATATAAAAAAAACCTTAAAACATCAAAGTATTGTAAGCCATAAAACTTCCCTCATATAGTCTCTGTTGTCTATAATGTTATTAGCTTCGTCAGGTCTATTACGTGTTCAAGTTATGAGTATAATTAAATTTCATTAAATGTTACCAACTATAGAATTGAATTGATAAACAGAAACCACAGTTGTAACGGAAATGCAAAGGTAACCTTTTAACGTGCGATTAATTACACCCTGAACTGCGTCTGTTATCTCTTCCTTATCAGTTATCTCTTCCTCATCCTCGGTCCAATTGCGTCACAACGCCACCTGTTACAAGCATAACAGTCAGAAAGCTGTCCCCAGCAATTACTGGAACGTGTTGGTTAATGGATAGGCTTCGGAGTGGATGTCACTGCTTTCTCTGGTAATTGGGTTGACTTGGTCTTCCTGCACGCGGGTAACAGATATTTTGCAACGGTTACAGAAGTAACTGGTAATTAAAACAGGTGTTATAAGGTATTTAGATGGTCCATAACATGAAGCAATGGGTCATAATATAGGAGTTATGTCATTGGAGTTGTACTTTACTCGTATTTGATTTGACCTGGTCTTCTTGTACAATAATTGAAGATAACGCAGAATCTTGGCTTCTGACTCACTCCACTTATGGATTCAAATTAATTGGTAAACATGTAGCACTAAAAACAGTCTGCGAAATTCTGCAACTTTGCCGCTCTACTCCAATTGTTTAGTCTGTAAACGGTCATCACAGGCGAAGATATTCCGTGTTATCTGCAACAAATACATTAGAACTGTTACATACGGATACAAAAACGTTTTATACTGGTCTTATCATGTTTAGGTAATCAATGTTAAGTCAAATCCGATAGATCAGGTGGTTCAAAGGTTACCCTATATAATGTTCTAACGTACAAAACAAGTACCAGTTCTATTGGCTTTGACTTAATAAGCTTAGTAAGTAAATTATAATGGTATTATATCATTTTAAAACAGCAAATTTTATTGGTGAACATGATTGATTGTGCTCTATCAAACGTGTTTATATACTATAAGGCAAGTGTGTTTCTTTTCCTCGTTTTTTCTTGTGAATCGTAGGAGAAATTCGCGCATACCGTTAAAAGGTAGATGAGCAGAATCCCATTCTAATTCACTTTTGACTCCACTCCAAGGCTACGCCCCTCAGGCTTTCAAAGTTCCAATGTTAATCTTATGGAGGAAGGATGATTGGTTGAATTATTAGACAGCTGTTGTAAAAACAACTGATAGAAAAACAGGAAGCTCAGATGTTTCAGTTATAAAAATGTTTGTAACCTTCTTGGGTTTAGATCAACTGAAATTTTTATAGAATTTCGATCAGGGTGCGATCTTTAGTTTATTTCAAACATTGATCGAAATCATATAAAGGAGAAGAAAATTAAAAGTCTACAAATAAACACAATTCATGATCAAATTAGTTTCCCAATTCTGTGGTTCATATCTTTCTTGGATTCACATTAAGTTGGCCCGTAACTAAAAGGGCAAACCGGTGAAATACTCAACCTTGCCATAGTAGGTCCTTAAGATCAAATTAGCCTAAGACCTAAAACTAAAACCTTTACTCCTTAATCAGGTCAACGAAATAGGAACTTGAACAAGTTCCTGACTGACTTGTGGCGTTTGTTTGCAGGCGTACCCGCGATACGCGTTCAACTACGGCGTCAAGGACCCGCACACCGGGGACATCAAGCACCAGTCGGAACAGAGGGACGGGGATGTTGTGAAAGGTCAGTACTCCCTGGTCGAGCCGGACGGCACCACTAGGACCGTCGACTACCATGCGGATCCACACCATGGGTTCAACGCCGTGGTCACCAAGAGCGGCAAAGCGGTGCATCCGGTCACGCCGGTCAAGTACCATCCGCCAGTGTACCATGCGCCGGTCTACCATGCGCCGGTGTACCATCCGCCAGCCTACGTGGCGCCGCAGTACCCGCTGTACCATCACTGAGTCATGGGGCTGCTGCTGAAGGTGTTTAAGGTGAAATGGATTTCTTCAATCGTTCTTGGAGAACTGTCATTCTTTGTCACTGTGAAGACTCATGATCTTCGAAGATTTCTGAAATTGTTATCGGGGTTCGCAATGGATATTCTCCATTCTTTCACTCTTTCTTAGATGTCACTACCAAGACGCCTTACCTTGATGGGGTACTCGATTTAATAACCTTCCATACTTCTAGTCAACCTATTTCTTAACTCAACCTTTGAAAGGAATAGTTCCTCAGAACTTCAAGGATTTCTTCAATCCTAATCTTACAAAGTGTTCTTTTCGGGGTTCGTAAGAAGTGGAATATGCTTCATTCCTTCTTGAACGATTGAAACACTCAGTGTTACTTCGAAGACTCCTAATCTGAAAAAAAATCGGGAATCCTTCTTACATCGCTTCTAGTCAATCTATTTCTAAATATATTTTACTCCTCTGTAAGAACGGATTTCTTACATTCCTTCTATACTTATTAAGGGATTAAAACATGCTTTTCCTCTATGAAGACTCCCAATCTTCAAAATCTACAATTCTCTGACTGTATGTCAAGGGTCTTCATTCCACTCTTCAATCATTCCACTCTTATTTTTTCTAAATAATACTCTTATCCACAAATGTTACTTTCCTGACTAAATATCTAAAATTGTTTCTCCTGTACTTCTGATTTCCTCTCAACTCTATATTCTTTTGAGGGCTATTTAATAATTTCGCATGCTATCTTAAGACGTTTTCGTCTGTTGGGGTTACACTACAAAGCTTTTTCTATAGGCAGCAGCTAATATGATATTTCATAAACCTCATTCGCCATGTATATATTTTGTACCTGTAGTCAAATGTGTTCGTATACTATGTTAATACCATTTTATATTTTAGGGTTAATTTTTGTACTATAAATGTGTTGATATGTTATAGATGGAATAAAGATTTTAATTTTATTCTAAATGAATCTTTTTAAAACACCTTGTCCTATTTAATTGTAGGCATACCTGTAGTTTTTATTCCAATCTGAATTTTAGTAACAATAAAAAAATGCTATAAAAGTTTAGAATATTTTTTAAAGTGATGATATGGTGGCAAATCCCATAGGTAAGCTATGTCTCGTTTTATACACATGCTTTACTAAATCATATAACTTTCGTGTAAAAAAAATGTGTTTGAGCAATGGAAATACCAAATACTTTATCAATAGATGAGAAAAAACTACTATTATACGTATCTGTATTTTTCTTTTCAAGATTGAAGAGTTGGTTTTTCAAACTTGTGACTTGCCCTTATTAAAGGGATCTGCGAGTGCGGACCTATAAAGGACTCACCCTCGCGTACAGGCCTTGGCCTTTGGGAGTACTCCTAAGATAATATGTTTGTAATTAGCCTATATTATGTATTTTATTAAAAAAATAAATACTTTGAATATTAAAAAAAAAGTTTAAGAAGCTCAAATGTACATCTATGAAGCGATTTATGTATCATTAATCATAGAAGAGACAATTAGGTTTTTCTCTAATTGTCTCTTCAATATTGATGCTTTAAATTTTCAAATTGATTACTCACTCTTATAAAAAAATACAAGAATCTCTTGTGGACGTCGATTATAACTATCTTAATTTCATCTTTCGAATATTTCAACTTTGGTTTCTAGAATTAATGGCTAAATATCATTCATAAAAAATGTTCAAATATTTCATTTAAACATCTAAAACGACTCAACGAAGAATTTCTTGTATAATGAGCATAATGTTTACCTTTGGACAGACAAATTATTGCAAACCTTTTGATCAAAATGTTCACAATTCACATTTTTATGAAAAAAAACGATTAATTAGTTGAAGTGGTCAAAATATCAGAAAAAGGAAATTTCAGAAAGCACACAACGGGAATGTGTGATGGGCCATCAAGCCCAACAACGCGACGTCTGTCCCCCATTGTTGCACTCATGCCGCCAGTCATGTACTGGCACTTGCTTTACCACTTTCTCCCATCCGGGGGTCATTATCATGGGAATGCCGCCGATGCTGATGCGGTGCTGAAGCAACGCCGAGTCACCGGTGCTCAGCTGCTGAGGCGATCAGGGGGGGGGGGGGGGGGAGAAGCTTCGGCTGAGGCAACTGGTCGTGGAATAGAGGAATTGGGTACTGGATGGTATGTCTCGAAAGTTTGATTAAAGAAATCAATGAAGACGTTTCTGGACTTTGGCCAAAAGCTAAAACATTGTGAATGTCTATCCTATTTGAATTACTGTATAAATAAAATAACCCCAGTAAATAATAATGATAAATAACCATTCCTAATCATTTATATACTCACTTTTGATAAAGTTTCGGTTTTAATGCGATATGAGGGTTAATATATATATATATATATATAAAATAATACATACTCGTATATACCGGTGTCCCAGACCACCCGTACACCCATTTTAAAATATAAAAAAAAGATTATTCACAAAAACAAAGTGTGCCATTATAGGTAAACCGGTTGCGCTCTATCCATTGATGATAATTTCAATGTACAGGGTGTACCAGAAATAACCTACCCAGACCGGAAGTCAGTAATTTCAAATACGAACCCCTACTGTTTATGGTATTTTTGGATTCTAGACATAATTTTAAGACTACTTTACACTTTAATGTGTATAGCTAATCCTGACGGTTTGGAAGATAATGGAGGTCAAAGTTTGATTTTTTTCACCATAAGAATAACATGGAGAAAATTGTCATATCCATAAACACTGAAAGTTTTACCTTTAACATAAATGTCCAAGCATAAAAATATCTTATAATCGCATTTTAGATAGTATTTTATAATAAAAAAATAACGATTTTCATGTAATTCATTTTAGTTTTCACACATTTTAAATAATTTCCACCATATGTTATTCTTATGGGAAAAAATGAAACTTCGACCTCCATTATCTCCCAAACCGTTAGGATTAGGGATACAAATTAAATCGTAAAGTAGTCTTAAAATTGTGTCTAGAACCCAAAAACACCATAAAAGTGGGGGTTCGAATTAAAATTAAGGACTTTGGTCTGGGTAGGTTACATCTGGTACACCCTGTACATTGAGATTATCATCAATGGATAGAGCGCAACCGGTTTACCTATAGTGGCACAATTTGTTTTTCTGAATAATCAATTTTGTAGATTTTAAAAGGGGTGTACGGGGTCTGGGAGGTATATAATCCATTTATTAATTTTTTATTTCAAAATGTTATTCATGAGAATACCTACGTCACATGCTCAACTGTTTGTCCGATTTATAAGAAAAGTATTTAGAATTGTAATGAATCAGAGTTTAAACAACGCATAACCATTAATAATATTGACAATGGCTCAACAGTACCAGATAAATGGACAGACATCTTGTTGATTGACTAAGTTAACGTGAACCATTAGAATTGTTATCTGTTGAAAAATTACCTCATTTTGATGGTGCTTTAGATTATATCGTAAAGTTATCAGTTTGAAATACTGGGTTTATAAAGGAAGTCGGGGATCAAAAAAATATTACATTTTTTGTTTTTAAAAAACTGCTAATTTTTTGATGTGGTTCATGAAACAAATTTCGAATTAAGTTAAAAAAAATAAAAATATTATTAAAATGGAATTTCAACTGCATTTTACAGTAAAACCCTTTCCTTCCCACGGCTGCCATTTGGCCACAGGTTTTTCTCATCAATTTTAAAAGTCCCATGTACATATACTGATTTAAAAGGCTTTGGAAATCAAAGTCAGTGGTTTTGCGAAGTGAAATATTGTGTTTTCAGGTTGCCAGCACTGATTGTTTAGTTTTGAAATTTATTGGATATGGTCTATGTCATGTTGATTAATTTTCATAAAGTTTTACTCTGGATCAATTATACAATTTGATAACTATACACAGAAGTTCGCATAAAGAAAACAAATGACAAAAGGAATAACATTAACGGGGTTTGCACCAATGGAGTCACCCTAACAACTGAAAGTCTGTGAGAAAAAAACCTAGATTTTTTTATGTCACTGTAATAGTTAAAATAATTAGTGTGACTATATACAAATTTGTCCAATTATTTCACATTAGAATGTCATGGGGAGGACGTGGTTTCAATCTTCTGTTAGCTGTCCTCGGGCCTATTTGAAAAAAGACTGCTCCTGATGACTGGTCCAGGGTATTTAAAAAGTTTCATGTGAACTTCGCCACTTTCACCATCAAGTTTCATCAGCTTATGTGTAATTACAGCCAATAAAAAAACTATTTTCGGACTAGTTATTATTTAAATCCAAGAAATAACACGTTACTATGGCGACAGTTTTATTTTTCAGTAAAATAATTGCAGTTAAAAAAACCTGTATCCAATTAATTGGCACCTATGGGAAGATCAAGACCGGGGTTTTTTGCTAATTTGTTTTCGTTTAAGATCATTTTATACCCATATGTGAAAAATGGCAGCAGGTTTACTATATTAAATAGTGCCATTTGGCATCCATGGGAAAGAAAAGGAAATCACTATAATAATAATAATAATAAATTTTATTCCTCAGACAATAATTAACATTGTATAAGAATTTACATTTTAAGAAGAATTTACACAAAGTCTTTCCATATGTTTCACAATAAAAAAAAAATTTACAATTCCGGATTTTCAACAAGATTTTTTGTTAATTTATATAATACTCTAAACTTTCTTCAAGTCTTTTCAATCATTTTTAAATTGCCTTTTCTTCTTTTTTCTTCTTTCTTCCTTATTCTTCCTTCTTTCTTCCTTCTTCTTTCTTCATCTCTACATTTAATAAAATTTTTTCGCCTATCCCTTATTATTGTTTTATTTTTAATATTCCTTCCTTCCTTGAACTTCCTCCTTTCTCTGGCGTCTCCTTTTCATTTTGGCGTCTCACCGAGAACAAAACAGACGAAAGAGTGTGTAACATTTATGATTTTATTATTAAATACAATTATGTAAATATTGATTATTTATGAATAAGTTTATTATTATTTTATTAGTTTGTAAATTATCCATAAATATTTACTTTTTAGTAATAATTATAATAATTTAATTTTATTTTGCTTATTAATTGGGAAACAATCAGCATCAATACAGCCCGGATGCTTGGGATGCGTATATACTAAATAAAAATGAATTGTTATTTCATTTCTATAGTACCAAACAGAGACCATGACGTTACCGTAAGTGCCATATGGATACAAGTTTCTAATTTTAGCGAATTTCCCATAGGGAATAAGCTATTACCGTAGGTCTCATGGTAAGACCTAAGCCCGGGACCATGTTACTTTTTCGTTTTGAGGTGCCTAGAGACCAAAAATAATAGTCATTAAAATTTATATATATATATATATATATATATATATATATATATATATATATATATATATATGTATATATGTATATATGTGTCCCTAGACACGATAACTCTCGTAAAAATGGTCCGATCAACATCAAATTTGGTAGAGATGTGTAATCCTACGTTTATTCGGATGAGTTCGAAAACCAGACATATCGACCTACCGGAAGGGGTAGTTTTGGGGGGTTTTGTACCCCGAAAATGGGTTTTTTGCATTTTTCATATGTAAATTTTAAAAATTTTAAATTTTTATTTTGACCATTGGATTAAGCTCAAAAAAACACACAATTTAGTAATTTGAAGCTTTGCTCTATCTCCATTGGTTACCGAGATATTAAAAAGTCTAAAGACAGTACATTGTCTTTTGGGGCTCCAATGTTAATCTTATGGAGAATAAGGATGTGTTAATATTTCACTTATTAAGCAATATTTTTGGATGAAACTTGGTATTTAGCTTCATTTGGTTGAGATTCATCCATTTAAGGTAAAAAATCTTGGTTTTTGTACTTATCATGGCAGCAAACCTGCATACTCTTTTCCCATGTTAATCAATGGAGAATAGGCAAACTCTTTTATTTATGGACAGATATTGATGAAATTTACTATATGGCTTTATATGGTCAAAATAAATTTTTTCTATGCTAAAAACCTACTTTTAGTGTCCCCCATGGCAGCATACCTGCATACTCTTTCCCAATATCTTAAGGAGAATTTCCCTATTTATGAGCATGTGATGAAATTTTGTTTACAAGTTTAGCTGGTCAAAATTAATATTACTAATTTGGAAATTCGCTGAGTACGCAGGTCTGCTGCGACGGGGGGTATTTTTATCTCTAATTGAAAATTTGAAATATTCTTGAATTATGACTAATTAGGACCCAAATAAAAAGATTTTAACAAAAAAAATTGTTCTCCAGGTTTTTCATAATTCGGGAAGGAAAGGGTTAAAATAGTATTAAATTATGAAGAAATTTAACAATCATGTTTCAAACAATTAAAGGTGCCACTTTGGAGGATTCGGTTGGAGTAGTAAACACGTGAACTATTTATTTATAAAGCCTATATTCTCTGGTTCCCCTCATATCATATTTACAGGTGTTTTCGAGTTTCAGTGACGTCACTAGAGACAATCAACTTAACTTTTATTTCCCAAGGGAGCTGAGGAACTCCAGATGAGAAAAACAGTTCTTTACGCGGCTCCTCTCCTGTGCTACAATGGTGGGGTTCCTGTACGGAGAAGAGCGGTTGAACAAGCAGTTAAAATATTCTGTAGTTGTCTAAATGACACCATTTCACATGTTAAATACTAAAAACTTTTTGTGATTTACTCTCTTCGCTTAACGATATGGAGGACCTTATTCTAACCTTATACGATACGTTGAACGAAATAATCTTCCTTTTGAACCTCTTGATTTGAAATCAAACCCTACAAATTTTATTATATAAAATAACCCGTATGTTTCTAAATAGTACAATATGTACTTTTGTTTCATTTAGTTTTATTAGTTGATCATCAGAAAAATCGTATACTCTAATACGAGTATGGTATTGATAATGTATGTTTAAACAATTATCCCCCCCCCCAAAAAAAATAAATATAAAAAATAAAAAACAGATCAAACGATTTTGTCAAAAATTAGCAAAAAAATAACAACTTATTTTTTAGGATAAAATAGAATGTATACAGGTCTCAAGCTACGAAAAATTTTACTTCGTTGTAATCTTTAATTTAAATTAAAAATAACTTGGCTGTTAATCAATGTTCTTAATAATAAAAAGTCAATGGAAAAATAATAAATTAAAAAAAAAAAACAACTGACTTACCTGTCAAAGTAAAAACCGCTGTTATAGTATAGCCCTGATCATGTGGATTTGCACCGTAATCAGTCAATCAATGAATTATTGAATGATACTATAATAAAAAATAATGTATCAGTTTTTATCATACTTTATGCGCTGATGGTTACAATTTCAACCATTCAGCAAAATAATATCAGAGTGTAGCACCTTTAGGTTTATACATTTTTTTAAGTGAGGCGAATAAGCTCGTCTTGAAAAGAATCCTTTTTGGATACGGCATTCCAGGATAACCTTATATTCCATTTTTAATGCAAAGTAAAAGTAATTACTAAGCAAATGCTCGGCCCCTAGAGCAAAAACTCTACTAAGAGATGTACTTGTAAAACATCTAACAATTAAATAATAATAAAATTAAAAAAAATATATTACTAATTTTTGTACATACAGCATTAAAAGGTGTTAAAGGTGAGTCGTCTTCACCTTTTGGCCAGTAGCCCATTGTTGCGCAGTCGGCAATGTTAACCATACGGCTTTTAATGCAAAACAAAGTATTTTATTCCCCTGTTTCGGAAGTCGTTTTCAACCAATTTTCTTTAAAATTGGTAAGTGTTTAGTTAAATAGTTGTATTAGACCCCTCATACCTCAAAATTTTGAAAATGTAACAAATATTCCTAAGGAAAATCGAGTTACTTTGCAACGTCAATATTTGGTTAACATTGCCGACTGCGCAACAATGGGCCACTGCCCCAAAGGTGAAGATGGCTCTTAACGCAAAGGCAGATAGATAAAACAAATATCTATCAAAATTGCATTTGCGTTTTTCTCATTCAACTAACATTCAATCTAAAATCACATATCATAATATTTATGTTTTTTGATCAGTATTGTCAAGTCAACGCATTGTAGATGAAAATGAAAATGATGTTTAAAACAAAACAATATATTCCACAAGTCAGACCATGCTCCTCCAGTGTATTAACGTTGTGCCGATATTAAACCCGGAATGAGTCTCAAGTCGCAAGTATCCAACTGAAGAAGCATCGAGACGCCGAGTCCCGCAGACTAAGGGTCTGTCTTTATTGGAATTGTTCACACGTTTGCCTCTCCTTAACTCTCCTTAATCCCTGCTCCTTAACAGTCCTTAATCACTCCTTAGTCGTGCATTTCGCTTTGATTAAACTTAGAAGATACTGTAGATTGTTTAACACTAACTTGATGGTTGAATTGAATGAGAAGCACAATCAGTAGTTGATTAATATAATTTATTGATAGTAAATATTATCTAGAGAAAACATTGTTTAAGTAAAATCTACGGAGTAAGTTGCTATTAGTACTAATCAGGGATTGCTGATTATATATTAAAAGATTAAAGTAAGGTCTGTTCGTATGTGTTCATGTCTTGTCTTTTATGTGATGATGTCTTTCAGGCTATTAAGGCCATACCAATGTGCATGATAAAATTTAGTATGTAGGTGTGAATAAAAAAATTTCTATGGTATATTTTTATTTATTTTTTAAATATATTTATTTTTAAATTTAAAAGTAATTACCCGAGTCATAAACCCAAAACCACCCTCTCTCCCAAAAAATCAAAAAAATTGACATTTAAAAAAAAACATTTAATGAGTTTGTGGTGGAATACAAACTAGAGATCGCCAGTGGACGAAATTCGACCTAAATGTCAGTTCGTCTGGTTGTGATCTCTTCCAATCAGTAAAAAATATTTTATAACTAAAGCATCTGTTCCACCAGATTTTCAATAGCATTTGTTATTAAGAAACCTCATCAAAGATTTATTCAATTACCCTTCCTCCTTAAGATTAACATTGAACTTTTAAAGCCTGTAGGGCGTTACCCTTGGGGCCGATAAGAATTGTAATGGGACTCTGTACATAAAAAAAAAAACAACAAAAAAAACGACCTTTCTAACGGTATGAGCGGATATTTCCTGCATTTAACACAAGGTGAGAAAAAAGGTGAAAAAGAAACATGCTCGCCTATTAACGCATAAACAAATTGAATGGGTTAAAATTAAATTTAACTAATAGGCAAGCATGTTTCGTTTCCACATTTTTTCTCATCTCGTGTGAATCGTAGGAGAAAACCAAGCATACCGTTAGAAATGTGTAGTCCTGTAGATGAGCAGAATCCCATTCTAATTTTCATCGCACTTTAGGGCTCTGTCCCACAGGCTTTCAAAGTTCCAACGTTAATCTTATGGGGGAAGGATAGGCATAATTGATTGAATCATTAGACAGCTGTTGTAAAAAGAACTGCAATAAAAAAATGACAAACTTACGTTTTAGTTATCTTTTTAAACTTCTTGGGTCAACTTCAGATCAACTGAAATTTTGTTGAAATTTCGACCAGGAGGCGATCTATAGTTAAATTTAATAAACAAAACAACAGTAGTATTGTTTTACGGGGACTGGCACAACAGGTGTAACCACACCGGTATGTTTATGTTTACATTCCTTGACCTCTGACCCCCTGATCAGCTGATAACCCTTATTGACCCCAATTGAACCCAATTGATCCTAATTAATAATCTATTTGCGTCTCGCTATCAGCTGATAATTATTATCACTGTTATTGTAACATCTATGGTCAATTTTACTATTGTTTACACTTCTTATCACCACGTGGCTTCAGTTTGATAACACTGTTGTTGTTTGCATTAATTGTTATCGTAACCTTTAGGGTCAATTTCAATTTTGTTTATAATAAGATAATTACTGGTTTGATTTCATATAAACTTTACAGTCTGCACTGTATTAACTTGTTTGCTTTTATTCTTTCTTGACGTTGATAATGTCTCGTTAAAAACAAGATCAACCTCAGCAGGCTTCAGGGTTTCAACGGCCATCAAATAAAGACAGGAGAAACCTTTAACTACATTTTTCATGGTAATTTAAAATATGATCGTCAAAGAGGTGAAAGACGGACTCTCCAGAGTGGTTTTGCTAGTTCAAGTAGTTGTACCCCAAACGATTCTAAACGGTACTAGGCACCCATTGTATATGCACCATCAGCAAATATTCATAGTCCTGCTCAGCATAATCCCGAGCAGGACCATGAATATCTGCTGATGAAGCATATACAGTCTGTGATCACCACGTTTCTTATCACCACGTGGTGATAAGAAATGTAAACCACAGTAAAATTGAATTTAGAGGTTACAAAAACAGTGATAATCATCAGAATCAGCTGATAGCAAGACACAAATAGATTATAAATTAAGATCAATTGGGATCAATTAGAGTTACCAGCTGATTGTGGGGATCAGAGGTTAAAGAATGTAAACATAAACAAGCCGGTGTGTTTACACTTGCTGTGCCAGTCCCCGTAAAACAATACTACTAGTAACACCACTCGTACTTGATTGGTTTTGTGTCAAGATGGAAAGTTCAACATAGAAATATAATAAATAAAAAACTATTTTTTTAAGTTCATAGTAACATCGATCTCTTTGTTATTATGAAGATGTATTTCAAATTAATGTCATATAAGTTACTGAAAATTAGCGATTGTAAAACAATATTTTGGAATAGGACGGACTGCACTGTATACCCAAGAACTTCACTGTATACCCATAAGTTCACTTTTAATAATAAAGTAATGGGAATGAATGACAATTGAAATGTTTGAAACCTGGAAACTTCTTTGGTGTTTGCCGTTTATTAGGTTAAGTAACATTTTTTCGACTAAAATGTTTTTTTAGATGTTTACTGTAACTGTTAACTAAAAAATTATATCTGGGCTGTTAGTAATATATGAAACCGTAGGCAATGTTTTCAAGAATTTTTCAGCTGGACCCTGGTGGGGCTGTTTACTGTGACGTCGGAAAATATAATCAGCTTACAGCTCATCTCTGGGGATGCGGGGCGTTAACGGCACTTACCCTGCTGGTTAGTGGTGAGATACAGTGTCTGGTAATCCATAATGTGTAGGCCAATCAATAAAAAAACGTATAATCAATAAAAATCATTTCACATCTATACTTATTGAATACGCTAAGGGTTTTTTTTCTTTTTTCTTCTTGTATTGAGAACTCTTCCTACAATTTTCAACCGATATTCAAGGTTTTGGTGTCCTTGGATAGGGCGTGGTCTGTAGTTGGTTCCGCCAAAAATTATGAAAATTGGAATTTAAATAAAAGCGCTATACACAAATTAAACTTGAAAATTTACCATTAGAGTAACATCAGGATTGAGTTGAGTATTTAAAAACCCTGTTCATGTACAGCTGTCAATACGTGTAGTTTTTGGTGATTACTGATATTCACAATATCGGCTTGGTCGGATGTCGCTGATTTAGAACTAAATGTAACTTTTGTATTGTATACAAATAAATTTGTCGATTTCAAGCAAAAAACTGACTAGTTGCATGAAGCACAGTTAGACAATCTGAATACAATCAGAATCTATACTTATTTAATACGCTAAGGGTTTTTTTGTCTTGAGAACTCCTCCTACAATTATCAACCGATTTTCAAGTTTTTGGTGTCGTTGGATAGGGCTTGGTCTGTAGTTGTTTCCGCCAAAAACTGATGAGAATCGGACTGAAAATAAAGGCGCTATCCACCATTGAAATCTCAAAATTTCCCATTTAAATAACATTGGGACTGAATAAAGCATTTTAAACATATGTTAATAATCAGCTGTAAATACGTGTAGTTATTGGATATTAAAGATATTCACATTATTGGATTGGTCGAGTCTCATTGATTTAGAGATAAAGTAACATTTGTAATGCATTTAAATAAATTGCTCGATTTCGAGCAACGCACGTATACTAGTTGTATATCAAATCCCTAGAGCTTAAAGTGGAACTTTTAAGTTTATTTCAACGACTGTGGAATTTTAACGTTTTGATGGAACGAACATAACTGCAGTCTTGTTACTTTCTAAACATAGGGCTATGAGAGCCATTAGTGGTACTCTCATTTTCAACCCCTGTACCATGACTCCCAGTACTGTGATAACCGAAATAAGACGAAGGGAAACACTGGTTAGGGAATATGTAAGGTCTTATCTTATCAATACTCCCCCATTTGCCCAACCATAATTATCTACCCCAGGTGAGGTCCCGAAAGCCACCACTGCGGACAGCATCTCAGTTGACGGACACACACTTCTCCATATACATCCCAAATGGACTTCCTCCTGAGACTCTTTCCAAGGCCGGAATCACTTTTTGTTAGCTCACCACTTTGGCAGTAGGTGGTATGGATTTTCCTGGAAGCAGTGGACTGTACTTATCGATCCCGCCCTGGAGGAGGAAGATGTAACCATCGGAAATGCAAATGGGGAATGACAGAAGACCAGTAATGAGGCTGCGGAGCGGAGTACCAAACTATGGATCACATAGACACAGAGTACACATAGTGTGCTTTCCCTGAAGGTGAAGCTGGCTGCAATGGGTTAGAGTCCTGGATTTAGCTTTAAAAAGAGAGATCGTAAATGGTTAATTTAGTTTAGCTTTAAATATATTGAGCGCAGGTGCTTTGCTCTGCTGAATGTCTTATTATTTTTAGAAGTCGGTGGCTGGCTATGAAAGCCATACGATATGTATTATACTTTCTAATATGTCTTTTTCTTACATTATATGACTTTTTTATCGTGTCGAGGAACAAGCAAAGGTCCAAAATAAACGAGTTCTCTGAAAAACTTCTCCAATTCTTTGTTGATGGTTCTTGGAATGATACTACGTTTCCGTCACACCGTCCAATGTATGCAATAACAAAACTTTGAATCCACAAATAATGTTTACTTTTAAGAGATTGCTCTAAAAGTAATGTGAATCTTGTTCAAGTTAACTAAAATCATGTGATTTTCTGCTATAGCTAAACATTTAGGAGCAACAGAAACCTTTAGCCAATGTTTTCGCAGTTTTAAAAATTTGAGTTATTTAAATAAGATGTCCATAATGGGTATAGAGTTCTCACAGTTTATTCTGAACTAATTACTGTCTTTCAGTTACTCTGTACGTAAATAAGAAGGAAATTCGATTTTCGATAACGAGATCATATTAATGACGTTAAGTGTTTTAAATATTGACCACCACACTTAGCTTACTCATTAAAATTTGTACTAAAGGTTCAATTATTGGGTGTAACAATTTTTGGATCAACTCTTAAAAGAGGTTAATTTTGAAAAGTTATACCACAAGTGAAACAAAAAGTTTAAATGAAGAGCGAATATTGTTCAGCCTTCAAAAAGGAAACCGTTAAAAGTGATACAAGAAAGTTGTTGAGTTGCTTCCACCTTACTGCAGGAAAACAATTCACTTTAAACGTTTTTTTTAAGATTGTAAAATTTATTTGCAATATTTTACCCTACATCGATATGAACTGTTTCAAACAGATGCAAAATTTTAAATAGGTACTACTGCACACAGTAAAACATAAAGCAATTAAATTATTATTGATTGAATTTAAATACAACATTTCTCTTCACGCTATCACATAACATTATCTTTCCTCGAGAAATGGCGAATCAATCAAAAACATTTTTCATAATTCAGCCAATAATTTGGTAAATAATTTACAAGACCTTTCGATAAAGGTTATAAACTTAATCTCTAAATAAAAATAATTATCTGCATAGGCCTACATAAATACTCGGTCAAATCTGATGATGATGACGTTGTCAATCAAATGCCTAATATAATAACGATTGGCAAATTTAACAAGTTAATGAGTTTTAATATTATTCAAGCCCTAACATCCAGTTATAATGTGCAAAAATAAATAATGTGATAAGGTTGTCCTTGTTGATTACTCCGTTTTTGTATTATTGTAAATTTTGTGTATGAAGAAGTAAACGACTATCAACAATCTGTAAACTACATTGGAAGAAAATTAACTTATTAAAGCATTGACTATAAATCTTAAAGACACGCAATTTCGTAAGAAGATCTGTAAGAAAATAAATAACAAAGAATCTAAAATGCAGAGGTCCGCAGTTTACGGCATTGGTGCTTGGATCTTATTGGAATTGTTGAGACGCAACAGCCCGCATTCTGACTTTGAGTGTCTCGATCTTCATTCTTGATGGTAGGAGACTTGACATAAAATATGGATGAAATATTGTAAAATTTGAGTTAATCGTGGAACACTGAAGTAAACTTTTAATTTGATATTCAATTATAGATAATTATAGATGCAATTATAGATGAAGAATTGTTGACAAGTTTAATATAAAATAACTCACAGGTACTTGTTTAAATGCAGTTAGAAAGAATGCAACCACTTTGAATTATTTACGTCTCTTTAGGACTTGTATAATAGGCTAAACTTTGCTTTTGGGTATTTCAATGAATGGGGAGTAGTATTGGGAAGTTGAAGATATACATTTACTGTCACATATATTTTTATGTGGGTGAAATTAATAAACTAATGATAGCAAATTTATTTGATTTTTTCACACAGTAGAAACAATGATGTGGAAACAATCAATAAGGTAAAACTATAGTATTACAAGTTAAACTGCTCATATAGTCTACCAGTAAAAAAGAAAAATAAGATTTGTGTATACATAGATGTACGTACGAAGATCCATTACAATAATCATATTAAAATTTTTATTTCGTTATTTTTAACAGGTTTTCCTTTTTCTTAAGTCAATATAAATAAATCAGTCTTCATGTGAAATGCGTTGCGCCTTCTCCTGTTGATAGACTAGGTGAGTAATATAATTATAACTATAGTATCTACTTAAATATATAAAAGGCAAAGCCCTCACTCACTCACTCACTGACTGACTCACTCATCACTAATTCTCCAACTTCCCGACTAGCTAGAGTACTGAAATTTGGTATACTCATTCTTTAGGCTCAAAAGAGGAAAGTCTGACTTTTCATATTAATATTCACAAAGGGCTACGCCCTAGACGCACTCAAAGTTACCATGTTATTCATATGAAAGCAACATTTTTGTGTTCTAACATATGATTATGGAAATTGAATTAGGTTTGTTTACATCTGCCACAAGATAATAATAATAATAATAATAATAATAAATATTTTATTGATTTAAACAACTACAAAGTTGTGTATCAATGTTAACTTCACAAAAATTTGAAAAAAAGGTTATTAAATGCAGATTGTATTAACATATGAGGCTAACACATCCATTGAAATAACTCAAATCAATTTTACAATTTTTTTAGAATAGGTTTAGACTTAATTATTACATAATATTATAATTAATTTTTAGGGTTCAATTTTGTTCTCAGGTCAGTGTTGGTGGTCCATAAACTCACTAAAACTATAGAATGCACTATTCAATAAAAAGTTATTCAAATTAGATTTAAATTTTTTCCTATTGGTTTCAATTTTGATATAGTTTGGTAATTTATCATACAATGATATTCCTGCCTGTGATGGAAGAGTAGAGGACAAATTTAGTCCGTGTTGTTGAGGTCTAAAATTTAATTTGTTTTTGTGTCATAAGAATGAATTTCAACCCCTCGCGTTTGTTCACAGTTGAATTTTGAGAACATTATTGTTTCTAAAATGTACATACAAGGGAGTGTTAATATTCCAAATTCCCTGAAAGAGTTTTGACACGATTCACGATGGTCTAATTTTCCTATAATTCTTATTGCTTTTTTCTGTAGCACAATGATGATTCATTCAAGAAAATGCTTATAAGCATAGAAGTAACCAGATGTGAGATATAATGTTTATTTATGTTTGTCATTGTCAAGATTAGAGTGAAGTAGGCTACTATTACTTTTAGTGTGGTGTACTTTGGTTGTATTAAGTGCAGTTTACTTTATTTCGTATTTTATTGCTATATACTTTTTTACTGTTCATAGGTACTAACAAACGGTTTTGCAAATATAGTTTTTGAAGCACTTAAGGGCTCCGCCGCACTGGATTTCAAAATTACTTTAGGGCAGTCGCGGGGTTGAAATTTTTTACATGGACGTTCCTCTTTGCTCATGCGTACTCACTAAGAAAAGGGTTTGCAAATATAGTTTTTAAAGCACTTTAGGGCTCTACCCCAATGGATTTCAGTACATTAGGGCCTTCACGGGTTTTAAATTTGACATGGACATTCCTCTTTGCTCATGGGTGCTTACTAAGAAACGGTTTTGCAAATATAGTTTTCGAAATTCTTTAGGGCTCTGCCCAACAAGACTTCAAAAACATGTTAGGGCCTCCGGGGTTGAAATTTGACATGGAGGTTCCTCTTGCTCATAGGTAGGTTACTCGCTAAAGAAAGGTTTTTCAAATATATATTTTAAAATTCTTTAGGGCTCCGTCCCTCAAGTCTTGAAAATTACTCTGGGCCAGCGGGGTTGAAAGTTGTGACATGGACGTTCCTCTTTGCTCATAGTTGCTCAGTAAGAAACAATTTAGCAAATTTACTTTAGGGCTCCACCCCACAGAACCTCAAAATTACCATATATGCTAAGGGATTAAAATCAAACATGGATGCTCCGTTTTGCAAATAGGTGCTCACTTAGAAACGGTTTTGCAAATATAGTTTTCGAAGTTCTTTAGGGCGCCGCCCCATAGGAATTCAAAATTAATCCAGGGGCTTCCCCTCAAAAATCCTCAAAATTACCATAAATCCTACGGTGTTGAAATTTAACGTTTGATGTTCCGTTTTGCTATTAGGTGTTTACTAAGAAACAGTTTTAGGAATATAATTTTTTATGTTCTTTAGGGCTCCACCCTACATGTTTTTAAAATGACTGTAAGGCCTACGGGGTTGATATTTGACATGGGTGTTCTTTTTTGCTCAATGGTTCTCATTAAGAAAATGTTTTGCAAAATTCCTTCAGAGCTCAACACACAGTTATTTGTTGTTTCAATGTCATTCTTAAGGAAGATTTTGTTGCTCTTTTAAAGATTTTATTACCTAAAAAATAAATTCAATCACTGGCGAAGCCGTGACGGGAAACAGCTAGTAGTTATATAAAATTAAAATATTTCATAAAACAATGAATTTTATCTGTGTGTAAAAAATACATCGTCTATAATAGCTTTGACTATTTTGGGTTATTCAAATTGGAGTTTTAATAAAACTTTCGAGACTATTTAAACATTAATTTAAAACTCAACATCTTTATTAGTGTTTTGCAAAACTCAAAACTCAGTTATGGCAATCTCAAATTAAAAGCAAGTTCCTATCGTTTGTTTCGATGGAGCCAGAAGTTCCTGGTCCCAGAAGGAAACGGTAGATGCCCACCAGCAGAGCGCCGTACTACATACAAAATATCACCTACAAAATTTGCAAAATATTTATATTTTAATATAATGACTAAATATATTTTTGCAAACAACGGTACTGGCTCAATAATATAAATTAAGAGTCATCTTCGCCTTTGGGCCAGTAGCCCATTGTTGCGCAGTCGGCAATGTTAACCATACGGCTTTTAATGCAAAACATGGTATTTTATTCCCCTGTTTCGGACCCCATTTTTCAACAGATTTTCTTTAAACTTCGTAAGTTTTTAGTTGTATTATTCCCCTCACACCTCAAAATTTTTAAAATTTAACAAATATTAGAAAAATTGATACTATGAGACGTCACAAAAAATAATACTAAGTGATATTTGTTAAATTAAAATTTTGAGCTATGAGGGGCCTAATATAACTATTCAACTAAACGCTTACCAAGTTTAAAGAAAATCTGTTGAAAAACGGCGTCCGAAACAGGGGAATAAAATATCATGGTTTTAGCATAAAAGCAGTATGGTTAACATTGCCGACTGCGCAACAATGGGCTACTGGCCCAGGGGTGAAGATGGTTCTTAAGCTAAATAAATACATAGAGCAATAATATAAACGATTTATGACTTTATGGTAAAATCAACTCGAATACTATTTTAATCAGTAACATCTAGATTGAAAATCGGTTCAATATGTGATATCGAGGCGTTGTTTAATCTTATAATTCCACAATCGGCCCGCTGGATTGACGATATTGGTTCGTGTCATAGTGCGTCATACGGAAACCGGCACTGATATTGGATGCATCGGATTACAGGACCTGCTTTGATATCAAATTTAATTGTTTTATTGCAAATATTCAGTTGTTACATAGGAGTTATTGTTAATAACTATCACAGATGATGTGTTGTATATAGGGCCTACTACCGGTATCCAATATTTTTAAATCTAATATTTACCACACGATGGATTTTTTACTAAAATATATATAAAAATTCTGAGAAACTGTAACACTAGTTTGCCAAAATAACATCACTACAATGAATAGACATATATCAGAGAGGTGGTTGGCCGAAGCCCGCTGTCCCTCCTCCACCCTTGGTTTAAGTCGGAGACTTATTCACCAGTCCGCTTACCACATCAAGTCCCAGGACAACTTTAAAACTGGTTTATACTAGTTGCGAAGTTGACATTGGGTACAGCAAACGAAGTTGTCATAACACTGTGGTAAAGTCTTTTGGCTGTCCACTATGACAATTTCCCTTCCTTCATAATCCATTCATGTTCAAGATAGTGGGGGGTTAATGCGACTGCATGTAAACCCCTAGCTGGAACTTATGTAGACAGCAGGGGGTGAGGAGAAATGCTATGGGCATGGAAACCTCTAGCTGGAACATATGTTCAAGGCAGCAGGGGGTGAGGAATGCGACGGGCATAGAAACCCCTAACTGGAACATGAGTGGACAGTCCCTTGTCTCACCCTTTCTCTTCCTTCAATATCCCATCCTTCCGGGGGCTTGCGCAAAATGCCCATTTTGAGGCAGACGTGCTCAACGGTTCGGCCGGGGTCTCCTTATCCACGAATAACAACAACAACAACAACTTACCACATCAAGTCTTCTTTTCCTCTTCGGGTCTTCTCTTAATCAGGCACTCTTCTAGTGTCCATCCAACACCCTCTCCCCTCACCTAGTACCTGGGCACTAGGATCATCGGGATGTTTTTTATCTTCTTTTCCTTTCTTGTTCCTCTTTGTGTAATGTATTAAGTTGGAAATACGATGTTTTACCATAATTCACATTTCACATGTTGGCAGTACCAAAAATCAGGCCATGTCTACCGATCTTTCGATCGTACGATATTCAAATAAACGAATCTGATTGGCGGAGCGAATTCCAAACATCTCCTCATACAAACCACCAGTCAGTCCAGCTCCAGATTCCAAACCGTACGTCCGCGCTCCGCCGGTCGGTGTTTTACTCGCACAATGTAGTTTTTATTTAGAACCCCGTTCCCGGTAAAAATGATACGCGTGATCCACTCGGATACTTAACATTTTTGGCGACGATAAAATCGCAAATATTTTAATTTTCAATCCGGGAAACGTGAGTGAATTTCAGTGCCGAAAATTACCCGTGAAAAGTGTTTTCTTCAAGTTCTTCAGTTCAAGTTCTTCAATCTTCAATGATCAGTTATTGGTAAAGTTAGGTTTACCAAAACAGTATTTATTGTATGGATAATGTTCATCCATTATTTTTGAACCAACTTTTCGGCGAGAAAATGGCGGGAGTGATCGGCAACATCGGAACATTCGACACGGCCGAGGAAACGTGGAGTTCGTACATAGAACGTTTCGAACTGTTTATCGAATGTAATGACATCAAGGACGAGAAGAAGGTATGTACTTTATTATCAGTAGTAGGAGTGAAAACATACAACTTACTAAAAGACTTGTGCACCCCCGAAAAACCAGCTTCAAAATCCTACGACGACATAGTGAAACTAATTTCAGAACATTTACATCCTAAACCTAGCTTCATTACAGAGCGGTATAAATTTAGTTTACGTAACCAATTCGACTATGAATCCGTCGCGGAGTACATAGTTCAGTTAAAGAAGATGTCCGCACATTGTGACTTCAAAGACAAACTCCCGGACCATTTGCGAGACAGACTGGTCAGTGGCTTACGGAGTGAAGCTATAAAGAAACGTTTGTTGAGTGAAAAGGACCTAACATACGAATCAGCAGTCACCATCGCCCTGTCACTGGAAGCAGCGGCCAAGGATGCAACGACATTGACGGCGCAGCACAACGGGACTGGCGGCGCGGGGGCGGCATCGCGGCTCCACACCATCCACAGCGGCGGGCGACCCATCCAACCCCAGGGGAACTACAGGCCCAAGGCGTCCAACTCATCGAGGGGAGAGTGTGCCACGGCAGTTAAGTGTTATTGTTGTGGTAAAGTGGGTCACTTGACCAATCAGTGTAGATTTCGTGGTTACAGCTGCAATTATTGTAAGAAACAAGGTCATTTAGAAGTTGTGTGTAACACTAAGGCTAGGGGTAAGTCGTCTAATTCTCATTCCAATAATCCTAAGGCCAAATTAAGTAAAGGGAGCAACTACACAAAACGTCCTGGTAAACAATTTAATAACTATAGTAAACAACATTTTGTAGGCATGTCTAATGATACAGAAAATAGTCTAGACACAAACGATGACGTGTACAACCTCTCTAATTTATTTCAGTTACAAGAGGGAGAGTCACAACCACCTCAGATTAAACCAATAGTAGTAAATTTGAAAGTCAATGGTAATGAAATTCCTTTTGAGATCGACAGCGGAGCCTGCTGTAGTGTAATTTCTGAGAAATTCTATAAGGCTAATTTAAGCAACCTTCCGTTGCAGCATACAAACTTAGTGTTGAGCTCCTACACTAATCAAATGATAAAGCCAGTAGGTAAACTTTCTGTGAAAGTCGAGCACGGCTCGCTGGTAAAGAATTTAACATTGTATGTAATCACTAATGGAGCTAATCCTCTCCTAGGCAGAGACTGGATAAGAGATTTAAATTTAACAGTCAGAATTCCTAACAATGAGAGCTTGCATAATACTAATGTACTAGTGCAACGAAACGAAGTTATTGTTAATAACTTATTCAAAGAATTTCCCGAAGTGTTTACAGATAACCTAGGATGTTACAAGGGGGATCCTGTTAAGTTAAAGTTAAAGGAAAATGCCGTGCCCAGGTATTTTAAACCTAGATCCATTCCTTATTCACTGAAAGAAAAGGTAGAAAGTGAAATAGATCGATTGGTTGAAAATGGTATTCTTTCTCCTGTAGATACAAGTTCTTGGTCAACACCATTGGTGCCGATCTTAAAAAGAGATGGTAAAATTAGATTGTGCGGTGATTACAAGGTTTCTTTAAATCCGTATTTAGAAATTGACAGATATCCTATTCCTAAAGTAGAGGATTTATTTGCAACTCTACAGAAGGGTGAAACATTTTCAAGAATCGATCTAAGTCAAGCATATTTACAAATAACTCTAGATGAAGAGTCAAAGAAGTATTGTACGTTGAGCACAACAAAAGGGCTTTATGTCCCAAACCGAATTCCGTACGGAATTTCTTCCGCGCCCGGGATATTCCAGCGCATCATGGAACAAATGCTTTGGGGTATTCCTGGAGTGTCTTGCTTCCTGGACGATGTTTGCATTACAGGGATAAACCAAACTGAACATTTAGAAAGATTGAGGGAAGTATTTTCTAGATTAAAGAAATATGGTCTTACTGTTCAGAAATCTAAATGTAAGTTTTTTTGTAAACAAGTCGAATATCTCGGCTACATCTTGAGTAAAGAGGGACTTCAGACCTCCCCGAGTAAAGTAGAAGCTATTGTCAAGGTTTCTACACCTACTAATGTCACTCAACTTAAATCATTCCTTGGTTTAGTTAATTATTACGGGAAATTTGTGCCAGACCTTTCTATGATTGCCACACCATTGTACGGGCTATTGAAAAAAGATAGTCAGTTTGAATGGGACGCAGCGTGTAAGAAATCTTTTCAGTTAATTAAGCAAAAAATAGTGTCTGCTCCCATACTTGCTCATTACGATCCAGAGCTACCCTTACGTCTAACTACAGACAGTTCGGCTTATGGTCTTGGCTGCATTCTTAGTCAAATTCAAAAAGATGGTAGTGAAAAACCCATTTGTTTTGGTTCGAGATCGCTTTCCAAAGCGGAGCAAAATTATTCAGTAATTGACAAAGAGGCATTGGCTATAGTTTTTGGAGTACGTAAGTTTAATCAGTATTTATTTGGAAGGAAATTTACCTTGCTTACCGACCATAAACCGCTCCTGTCTATTTTTGGACCAAAGAAAGGCTTGCCAGCCTACGCTGCTAGTAGACTCCAAAGATACGCATTGTTCTTATCAGGTTACGACTTTGACATTCAATATATTAATTCACAGTCTAACAAAGCAGATTGTCTGTCTAGATTGCCCATTTCATTAGATGACGCAATAAGGGACTGTAGTGATGATAATATAAATTATGTTGGTTCCTTTTTACAGTGTTTAAAAGAGAATGAAATACCTTTAAGTTTTACTGATGTTAAACGTGAAACTTTGAAAGATCCTGAACTCAGTAAAGTACTAAGTTATGTTATGTCAGGATGGCCAAATAACTATGAAAGTGAACTAAATGCCTATTTTCAGAGACAAAATGAAATAACTGTTGAGCAGGGAATATTAATGTGGGGTCATAGAGTCATTGTACCTAAAGTTTTACGTAAATTTGTTTTGGGGGAAATCCATTCAGGACATCTCGGAATCGTTAAAATGAAATCACTCGCACGGTCTTACATTTGGTGGCCGTCTATCGATAAAGATATCGAACTTGTGGCCAACAGTTGTTCATTGTGTCTCATGGAACGGCAAAGCCCGGCAAAACACATGTTACATGTTTGGGAGTACCCGAAAAATCCATGGCAAAGGATTCATTTAGATTTTTTAGGACCTATAAATTCTAAACTGTACCTTGTTATTGTTGATGCGCATACTAAGTGGTTGGAGGTCGAAGAAGTAAGCTCTACTTCGGCTAAAAGTACAATAAGTAAATTGAGACCTCTTTTTGCTCGATTTGGGCTCCCTGAGCAAATTGTGTCAGATAACGGACCACCATTCACTTCGAATGAATTTAGTCAGTTTTTGAAAATGAATGGTATTAGACATACTCTCACACCACCCTTTCACCCAGCTAGTAACGGGCAGGCTGAGAACTCAGTAAAAACTGTTAAGAAGAGAATACGATGTGCTATTGCAAATAAGGAAAATGTAGATTTAGCTTTAAATAGGTTTCTGTTAGCGTACAGAAATTCAGTTCATTCAACTACCAATGAGACACCTGCAAAACTTATGTTCAACAGAAACTTAAGATCTAGACTAGACCTAATTAGGCCTTCATTGTCTCAGACTGTGAGCATCAATCAAGAGAAACAAACCCGTAACTACCAGGGTAGTAAGATAAGAATTTTGAATGTGGGAGAGCTAGTGCTTATTAGGGACTACAGAGGCAAGAATAAATGGATTGAGGGAGTTGTAATTAAAATTTTGAGTCCAGTTTCGTATTTGGTAAAATTAGAGGGAGGTATTGTGTGGAAACGACACATTGATCAATTAATTGGCATTCAATCTGGGTTAACAGGTAACGTAAATGAAGAAATAACTCCTCAAGATTTATTGTTGCCACAATCAGAACCAGTGCGTGAGGTAGGTCGATCAGCTGATTCCCCTAACCTTACACACAACAACGGCCCGTCCGGCAGTCCGAGTGTATCCCATTGTCCGTCTCCAAGCGCTTCCCGTTTTAGCCCAAAAATATCCAGTACCCCCACCGGACGCGCAGCGTCATCCATGACGTCACCATCAGCTGTTCGCTCCTCACCACAACAATCGGCTAGGAGATATCCGGTCAGAGATCGGAAGCCTATTGTTAAACTCAACTTGTAAATAGTGTGCTTTGAATACTGTTTGTTTACTTTTAAAATGTTCTTAAATCCTTTAAATTGTGCTTTTGTTTATTTATGTATTCAATATCTTGTTTTATGTTGTACTGATGATGAATTTGTATGATTACTCATATTTTATTTTCAACGACTTACACTAAATGTTTATCTTAAATTTCTGTTATTTCATGTTTATAAAATTTATAGCAAATTTGTATTGTTTCCAGTTATGTTTAATCTTAAAGGGGGAGGAAGTGTAATGTATTAAGTTGGAAATACGATGTTTTACCATAATTCACATTTCACATGTTGGCAGTACCAAAAATCAGGCCATGTCTACCGATCTTTCGATCGTACGATATTCAAATAAACGAATCTGATTGGCGGAGCGAATTCCAAACATCTCCTCATACAAACCACCAGTCAGTCCAGCTCCAGATTCCAAACCGTACGTCCGCGCTCCGCCGGTCGGTGTTTTACTCGCACAATGTAGTTTTTATTTAGAACCCCGTTCCCGGTAAAAATGATACGCGTGATCCACTCGGATACTTAACACTTTGTTTGCTTTCAAGCTGCGTCCTTCCTACCTTCTTGCGTTTTCAAACTCATGTTTCTTGCTACCTATCCATCGACACATCCTAGAAAATAAAGCAGCTGACTCTTGGCTCCTCAGAAAATTTCCCCAGGTCCATGTTTTTCCTCTCATCAATTCCCTTAGTTCATTTCTTTCCTGTTCATAATACCTACACTCCATCAAAACACGTTACGATGTCTCCAGCTCATTACAATATGTGCATCTACTAAGTTGAAGCTCCTCATTTTTGCTTTGGAATTTCCATGTCCGCTAACGAACTGCGTAGTGTTGTGGTCTGTCTCCCATTAGACGATCTTCCTATATCTAACATTCGGCACAAAAGCATAAGTTTCTCTTCCTTTGGTGCTTGCTTCCCACCTCATTTGCCATTCCTCTAATGTTTCCTCCCTCTGTGTCATCTTGCATTCCTTACTATCCATTCCTAATTCCTTACCCCTCCTACGTTCAATCTTTAATCGACCATGAGCTCCAACGGGATTACTCCTGCGACCACTCTCACTATGCTTCTTGCGAAATGGTACTGTATCCTTTGATCACTCCTAGCAACAATTTCCTCTGTAGACTCATCAGCTTTGTTTTCTCTCCTCTACCTTTCATTCTTTGTCCCCACATTTCGCATCCGATTTTTACAGAATCATCGGCTCCAAGGCTACTATGTAAAGTCTTCTCAAATTTTCACACCTCATTCCGTTATTTGCCTTAAAAAACCTTTCAATTTTCCAAATGCCTTCATCGTCTTCTCCACAATCTGCTCGTAGTGTCCTGCAAACTTCAAACCGCTTCTAATCACTACACCCAAGTACTTTTACTCTAATCAGGCCAAACCTCCTCGGACACCTAGTGCCCGCCTAGCACAGTCGCAGGCACCAGCATTCGCCCATGGTTCGCAAGCCGGTTTCAGGCAATTTTGAACACCGCGTTCAGCGTGGCGGGGCTGCTTGCTAATGGCGGCCATCCACTGATGTCAATTTCACACCAGTGGCTGCCTGCAAGCTTTGGTCCGGAGTTGAGCTTTGAAGGGTCCACTAAGCGTCCCTCAGCACCCCGACCAGAGTGAAGAGGGAGGGCCGGTCCGCTTTGCCCCGGCTCGAGTTGGGGTCATTTGACATGGGCAAGCCATGCCGTACCCGAATCCCCAGTCCGCCTCTGTGTTTTTCAAAGACCCTTCGCAAGCTGCCTACCACTAGGATCATCGGGATGTTTTTTTTTTTTTTTATCACGATGAATATAACTCTATGTACGTAATTTGTTATTGTTGAACCTTTCCACCGAAAAGAACACAAACTTCGTCCTATTGCACGGAATTTTCCTCAATGTTATTACTTGCTGTGTCTCAAATTAAGTATCTAATTATCTACAGTATTTAGCTTTTACCGTATAGCAATATTCAGTGTCCTATTAAGTAATACTTGTTGGCATGAACCCAATGAAAGGAATTAATTAAGTAAAAAACTGAACGAAATTGTATTTAGATCATCTTAAAAACTACATAAAGTATGCTAGTTTAATACATTCTTTTAATACTTGCTTCTAGAAAATGAAAACCAAACAAACTCTACAATGCATGAGATACAGATGGATTGACATGCACATTGGAAACATAAGAGATATCCCGCATTGACGGCGATACGAACCTCCAGGGATATCGTACAGTTTAATCTCATAGATCATCAATAATCTCAATCGCTCTGTTGGACAATTTGATTCTTCAGTATAACTAGTACAGTAAAAATGAAAGAAATTAAAGTAGGTGAATAAAACACAGGGAGTATAAAGAAATTAAATTGGAGTAGTACTGAGGAAAATATGGTGGTTCTAACCAGTTGAAAAATAGGGTGCTGTTCTGATTCAATAAAACCCATTAAAATAAAGGTACGAAAATTGCTAGGATTCTTTAGTATTCAATTCAAGTGAAGGGTCTGGGTATTTATGAAATCTGTGTGTTTATAGTGAATTTGAGACTTATATTTTTTTAATTTTTTATAGGCCTACTATTCTTTCACTCTTTGATTGATTGTAAATGGATTGACTCACTAAATTTACGATTTGATTGACAATAATTTACTGAGATTTAGTTAGGTAACTTTATGTGTGAACTTTTTTGCTCCTTATAAAATTTTGATAAAACTTACCGGTTTTGAGATATATGAGTTTAAAAATGTAAAATGTCCGCCATTTTAAAAATACACATCGGACATAAATAATATTTTTCCTAAAAATGGACATTGCTATCATAAAGGTTCATGCCAAATATGAACCTAATAAAACGAACAGTCACGGGAATAACAATTATAATGTGTAAAAAACAAAATGGCGTATTACGGCTAAACTAAGCGGAAATCCATTAAATGTTATTCTTCATTTTTGACTTATTTTTGCATGTAATATCAGGTCCTGTATAGCCCTCACACTTTTTGTGACATCCTGTATATGCATAAACGTTTCATAGTTTATTAGACATAAATTGCTGACTTTAGAAAAGGCGCAGTTTGAAATTTTATCACTTCTTGAACCATAACAACACTTGTAAAACTATGAAATATCTAATGAATAACGGTTTATTCATAATTGGGGTTTTGAACGGTAATTCAACCTCTATAATTGCCTAGGTAATTACGTCTGACACTAAATTATGCAGAGACTGCTTTTACAAGAGGCATTATTGACGACACCTTATTGTTGATGTTAATATTAAATTTGTATTTAATAATTTGTATAAAATAACAATAGTAAATTGAATATATTCCACAGAATTTTACTTCAAATTATAGTGTTATTTTCATCAACACAGAAATCAACATATTCCATGGATTAGGATTAGAACAACAAAACACTTTCAACTTTCAACAAAAATAGAATGACAACATGCAATTTCATAATAACTTTAAATATCAAACTAAAACATCAGTGTGTCTGTGATTTGAGACATAATATATTGTAAATACTGTCTATGCTACCTGAAAATTTCCATGTTATTTCAGTTGTGTACCATTAATTAATACAATCTTCTGATCCAGGTGGCAGCTGCGATGTTTACTATTCCAAACATAATCAGTCCAAGACAATAACTTGTTCCTCTATATACTAAGTGTGATTTTTAGAAAAAAAGATATTCATAAAAGATGTAGATGCGGTATCCAAATAGTACGCAAGGATATCCGAATGATTCACTAAGAACAATCTACACTTAAAAAATGTACATTCAACTATTTATTATCTTGTTCTGTCGTTTAATTTAATTGGAACTTAATTAAAAAGGTAACGTACTGCAAAAAAGTTAAAGTGATTGTGGAATACGCTTCTATCATTGTTTTTACTACAGCACATATATTGCAGGAATAGCATGACTTAAATATAAAAGCATTGTGGATAGTTTAAGTGACACTTTTAAGGGAATTAACATTTTCATGAGAAAATTTTTAATAGCAATATGATATATTTATTTTGCATAATTGTCACACGATAGAAGGAAAGAATCAACAATGAAAGGAGAAAAAATAATAAAAAATAAAACCAACTATGGCCTAAATAATTGTATAGTTTATCTTACAGTTTTCGACCCTCAGACAATAAAAATAATTAGAAAACAAACAACAATTAATTTTACGATTGTTTCATCAGCTTACCGGCCTCATTAAGTTGAAAAACGTAATTATCATGGCGCTATAGTCAATAAGTAAGAGAGCATCGACCTTAATTTGACAACCAGAGCAATCATCACTGTGCTTCCCAATCACTACAGTGATCAGCGGTGTACGTTGCGCAGTCGGCAATGTTAACTATACGGCTTTTAATGCAAAACATGGTATTTGATTCCTTTGTTTTTGACGCCGTTTTTCAACCGATTTTTTTAAAACTTGGTAAGTGTTTAGTTGAATAGTTATATTAGGTCCCTCATACAGTACCTCGAAATTTTGAAAAATTTACTAAATTTTGAAATATTACTAAGGAAAATCGAGTTTACTTTGTGACGTCACATAGAGAGTAATATTTGTCAAATTTTCAAAATTTCGAGGTATGAGGGACCTAATATAACTATTCAACTAAACACTTACCAAGTTTAAAGAAAATCGGTTGAAAAACGGCGTCCGAAACAGGAGGATCAAATACCATGTTTTGCATGAAAAGCCGTATGGTTAACATTGCCGACTGCGCAACAATGGGCTACTGGCCCAGGGGTGAAGATGACTCTTAACGGGCGAGTATTCATTAACAATAGCCATGTAAAGGGTAGCGCACCATAAGGAAATTACGTATGTTTACGTAGCTTATGTAGTAGAAGACTATTAAGGTGTTGAAATTGGTATAAAGATCTAAACTCCCTTTTTTTTAGACTCAGCAAAATAATGGAATTTATGTTCATTCTATGAGTACTATAACAGAAGTACAACCTTTTTTACATTTTATTTTTCAAAATAAATAACTAAAGTCTAGTAAAAAAATTGTGTTTAATAAATCAACCTTAAAAATTGATGAAGAATTGGTTATAGAATCCAGTATTTTTTCAAAAAAATGATTCACTAATGAATATTTGTGCTATATATATATATCTCCCAAGGGTGGGGGGGGGGGGGAGAGTTATAAGCTCATATCTTCGGAAACTCAATTAGTATTGCAAAATGATTAAGTTTGTATTAAACCAGGCGAAGCTTGGACGTCAGGTCACGTAGTTGTCAGTAAAGTCCGGAGCCGGGAAAGTTTTCAACGAAGCCGATAGGTAGGACTGAAATTACAAACCGTGTGATACACTTGGACTTCTCATTAGATCATCATTCTAGTCAATTAGTGTTTAAAATTATGAAATGACATTCTAAAAATATTACAGATTCTTGGAGATGTAGTGGGTCATGGATGGGAGTAGTGGGAAAAAGCCACTCCTGGCCCGGAAGTGCGTGGAGGCAGATGCCTTCTCATCGTCGTCACTGTTTGTATTTACAACTCTGTAGTTCATCACAAAAGTTCAAATTGTTTAACTTCTGCTGTTGAACGTTGAATTGTTATGTTTAATAAAGCTATATTCAAAGTTCACTTCGACCCATCCCGCTATCGCCAACTAGTTCAACTTAGAACTATTTCTGGTGGTAGCGAGGTAGGCTTTTTTAAAACTGACTCGGGTTGGCCTTGACATACTTTCCAGACACCATTTATCACTGTTGAATTTAGTTTTGAACTAACTTTTAATTTATGCAAAGTTTTAGTTCAACCCGTCCGCACCCGGTTTCAGACCGACCGGAAGCTGTATGGCCCATTAAATGGCATCTGCCGTCACTCACTGCCGGGACAGGAGTGGCTTTTTTCCACTACTGATGGGTTATTAGAGATACAGTTAATCAAAATTATATTTCATCCCTTAGTAGTGGTGGTAAATTAAGGCAAATACTCGTATTTTTCAACATCGTCTTGGTAATAAAATATCTCTGTCCCTTATAAAATACTTAGATATTTCATCTTAGGACGAATTAGTCTATAGGACACCATGCATTAGAGTGATAAGCTTTACATACTTGATCTTCTGTAGTTGATCTTATTTTGGCTTTCATAAATCAAAGTTTAGAGTTGTAAATGTTCAATAATGTTCGTATAGAATATGCATAGAAATAAACAGTACCGTACTGAAATTGTAAGATTTTATATAGTATTTAATTTTACAAAACGAGTTACGTAATCCAGTGAACTAATAAACTAGACTGTTATGTAGCCATATAAGTTATTTATAAGAGACAACAAGTATGATTTTATCAGCGATGTTAAAAGCGAGAAAAAGAAAGTTAGAAATTAGTAAATATCAGCACTGTAAATTTAAACTTGTTTTGCTCATTAAAAGTTACATGACATCATGTTGTATCGCTGCGACTTTTCCAGACATCGCCTTATTGCATTTGTAACAAAAATATCTCCATTTAGAGAACTGTTTTATGGTATGTAAATATGTAATATTAAAAAAATACTCAGATAAAATTATAATCACCTCTAAAAAAATGCTATCTAATGTATTCGTCGTAGTTTATACTGAATTTAGATTATGCAGTACTTTTATTTATGGATTTAAAAATGTAATTTTAACTATATAATTATTTAATAACTACGAAAAAAATCAATCGGAATAAAATTACTTTTATGCAATCTTTAAGTACTGAAAAAAATGTACTACTTATCCATATACTATATAGCAAATTCAATTAAAATTAAAAAGAATACTAAAATTATCATAACACTTATTATTATTTTTTTATGTAACATATACCTAAAAACTCTCTTATTAATTAAAAAATTATAATATACAGATGTTACAGAAAGATTACTGCAAACTAATTAATTCAATTATTACTGGTATACATGTCAAACAAGGTTAGGGAGCTAGAGGCAATTAAATTTTATTTTTAGTTCCATAAGAATAACATAGTGCAAAATTTATCTCCCCATATCTCTGAAATAATTGATTCAAATAAAAAGTACTCAAGAATACACTTGTCTTAAATTGATGTTTTAAGAACATTTTGATTATAATACCATATTTTTTGTAAGTTTTCTTGCCCGCCATATTGGAAAGAAGTTAACTTACGTGTAAATGATAATTTAATTTTTATGAGTAAAATGTTCTCCGAACATAATTCTAAGACATTTTTATTCTAAAAAATTTTATTTTACGAATGGTTTCGGAGATATGGGTAGATAAAGTTTGTCCCATGTTATTCTTTAGAACTAAATATGAACTTTAATTGCCTCTAGCTCCCTGGCCGTTAGGTTTAGAGAAAAATGTCAAAGAATAAAAAAGTCTTAAAATTACATGAAAATCTTAAAAACTCCATAAAATGTAAAGTGTTCCATATGAAATTTTAAAGTTGGCCGCCATATTGAAAAAAAAATGGCGGAAAATTTTTAAAAGTGAAATACATACCTGAAAGCAACATAAAAAAGGAAAGGGATCCCCCATAAGAATTATACTGTCACATATAGAATAAAAAAAGTTAGCTATGGGATAACTTTAAGAAACTCATCCTGTATTTTTATTATACAGGTGAATAAACTCACCCTGTTCAGATACCTGTATATTCTGAAAATAGCCTACTAGGATAAAATAAAGATTTCACAATGAAGTCGTTAAATGAAACTTCAAGTAGCCTATTATAACAATAATTTATGCAAACAATTTTTAACATGTTAAAATAACTTTTGAAGTAGATTTAAATCTTTTATCAATTTACAGATCCTGTAAAATTGCGATGGTTTTTAATTATCTGCAAAAATTCCTGAGTAAATGCCCAAACCTTTTTTAGTTTAACCACTCTTAAACTATATTCTATTTGTTATTAAAAGTTAATAAGGTTTTCCATAAATGTATTGATCAGAATGAGTTTATAGTTTAATTTTATTGTACTTTTTTTGTCGAACCACTATAGAAATTA
The DNA here is from genome assembly GCA_030545055.2 of Neoaliturus tenellus. Taxonomy (NCBI): domain Eukaryota; kingdom Metazoa; phylum Arthropoda; class Insecta; order Hemiptera; family Cicadellidae; genus Neoaliturus; species Neoaliturus tenellus. Next base: position 22,975,773 of record CM061537.1, on the reverse strand, counting down.
AATTTATGTGATAGCCTCCCAACAGGCAATGCCTTGGAGGCTTGTTTTCCAAAACAAAAATTTTTATAAAAAAATGAATAAAATTGTATAAAACTTAAATGTATATGTTCGTATGGTTGTCAGCCTGGCTTTTTTACCTTCATTAGATTATTAATGTTTAATTTGTTATTGGTATTGTATGAACTTAAAATATAAAAAGAACACTGTATTATTATGTATTGTAAAATCCTACGTATATATGTTTTGGAAAATAAAGATTATTATTATATAGCAAGTAGTTTATTTTATGAATGCTATATTTTTTACCTTTACTGGTTGAAACTATAATTCTTTACTAACAATAAAGATCATACGTACTTTTTTGTTTGAACGTTTTCCTCTAAACATTTGTTCAATTGAGAAACTTTTGAGTTGCAAGTCAACCATAACTTGGTTTTGAATAGTTTCTACAAAAATATTTAGAACTATAAAAAAATAAAATAAAAACCTCGAGACTTAAATTGTTGAAATGAATTGTTAAATTGTTGTTGAAATTGTTTGTTGGTTTAAATTGTTGAATTAAAACAACAATGTTATTAGATACCTAATCATAAAAGAAAGCTATAATGTCAGAACAAACACGTACGCAAAGATTTTTCATGTAAGATAAGAAAAAAATTCTTTAACAATAACAGATTCTTTAGTTAATCAGAGATTTTTTATTTACTTTTATTTTTGTGTGTATCTACGTTAGTAATAAAATTTTTTACATTTTGACGGGAAAGATCCAAACCCCGGTCTTGTAACTATCTTAAAATCGACCGGTTGTTAAAAAGCATCATTAATTAATAGCCCAATGACAAATAGCAACTGGGTGGCTAGGCGAACCTTTAAAAAGCTACCAACTTTTCTCAAGATCGAACCAGAGCACTCCCTATAACCACACAGCTACCAGCTTACATTTTTTTGCAAACTGATTGTTAATTATGTTTAAGCTTTTTTCGAATCACTGCTACAACTTATACTAGCAAAAGTAGATGTTGAAGATTAAAACATTTTCGAACTTGTTGATTTTGTTAAGAGAGCTGCCATATTATAGGCCTACTTTTGCATTATGAAAGTGTCCAGCGAAAAGTGAACATTGGATGAATCGAACCGGTCGCTTATCTTGACGGGTCACGTACGTATAACGTGATAAATAACAAACACGCGATCACACGCCCCTGCCCGGGCCGGCGTGAACCCCGTGCCGTGGTACTGAGGGGGGGACCTGCTCTTCAATTGTGTTTGTTTGCGTTTGAAATTATTTTTACATTTAAACAGTAAAGGTATAGTAGTTTTCATCACAAGGAGCAAAAGTGAGTCTTTTTGGTGCGCAATCGTGTTTTAAAAACGAGGCGCAGCCGAGTTTTTAAAAACGATTAAGCATCAAAAAGACACTTTTGCTCCGAGTGATGAACAACGTTTTTTATCATGAAGTGAAATTAGACTTTTAAACGTTAAAAATATTAACTAAAAAGTTGTATTTTTTAAGGTTATGTTTACAAAGTAAGTATTATGCAGTGTTTACATTTCTGTTATTTACAAACAATGCTCTTTATAACGTATGAATTTCAAAATTCTGCTCCTCAACATTAATGAATGAATATTAATATAGTTATCAAACAGCTGACTTTTCAGTACTAGGACCTAAAAAATTCTCCAGATGATTTTTCAGTCCTAGGACAAAAAAGAATCGGTTTTGGTACTAATGAGAGAACAAAAAACAGGCTGATTTTGTGCAGAATGATAAAAACAGGTTTTCATTAATTAGCTAAACAATTTAGTTTGAAAATCATCGCCAAAATATGGCAAATTATATTTTATGTAAATTTGATAAAATAGTTTCGTCAATTTGATTAAAAGTTAATGTACAACTCGCTGATTTTGCGCTTAGAGGTGCTTAGAGGTTCTAAACTAATAAAAATGTTCTCTTCAAGAGTTAAAACTAATTTTAAGCTACAATCATTGTTTTGTAATCTTTTGCAAAAGCAGTAATATTAAATGAAAATAACTAAATATACTGTAAATAAATTTTTAACACTTCTACGTGATGATCTATGATTTTAATCTGGATATTAGTCATATTATGATGAAAGTAATTCGTAATTAGGTTACCCAATCTTAATTAGTTGATTGAATTCGGTTTTATATAAAAATTTTATATGTACAGTTACTTTAATTTTTATCCCCCTATATTTGACAGTAAACCTTTTTGAGTATGTCAAATATGTTGAATATACTGTATAGTACTTTCATCTAATAGTTATGATAAAAGTATGATTTCTAAGGCACCGCTCGTTTCCGCTTCCCCAGACTTCCTCCCTTTATCGACCCAGCCTGGCGTGCAGGTGAGCAACGACTGTTGATACAATATCATCAATCTTTGAATCGAACCTTTAAACTCGCAAGGGCGTTTTGCTCAAACAATAATACGCAGGATCTCAGTGAATAATTCATCATATAAATACCACGTTGTCACGATCAGTAGCAATTGAATATCGAACAAATTGAATTAGCGGAGCTACAGGTAAAACTTATTATTCTAAGTGGGGTTGAAATGCATACCTATCTATCAAAACATAAAAGTACGATAATATTGAGCCTGTATGTGGTTTCAACTTTTTCATCCGAATTTGTGTTTGAACAAATTCTCGTACATTTTTAGCTCCTTTGGGATATAAACCTTTGGCTCAGATATCTTGGATGAGTTGTTTGTCTATTTATAAAAGAAAATTGTACCTTCGTAAATTAAAATACTGCAGATATTTTATGCCGTTGAATCTACAAAATCAATAATTTTTCCTTTTGAATTAAAAGGGGTAAAAGTTTGATATGTTCATACTATTGTATACAAAGTAATGATTATTGTACGTAAAATATTGCTCTGAATGCAATAAATCCCTAGAGTACATACGTAGGGGGATTTATATGCTCAATTCATGTTGTAACAGATGCACCGTTCCTTTGTTTTGTAACTGATTGTATCATGGTTTAGCAACGGAATATGAAGCTACTTGCTTTATTCAAATGAATAATATTGTATTTAACAGTTTAATCGTTAATTACGTTATTTTATTTTTTAACAATTTAATATATTGAAGAGATCTTTTTTAACGTGCCCCTCGTTTTAATTTGTTCTTACTATACTCAAAAAACTTTTGACGCACGAATTCCCAAACATCTCCAAAATAAACAAATAAAAAATTGAATTTTTTATTTTAAATTTTAATTGTTAAAATTATGATTATCATTTTAAATTAATATAATTAAAAATTGTTATTCAAAGTAGGAGTTGAAGATTCAGATCCCTTATTACCTGGAAGAGAAACGTTGAATTTTACGTTCGTTGCTGCTTAGTGTGGAGTTGACAAACGGACGAATGGAAATGTCACGAAATAATAATAATATTCTCGTCAATGTCAGTGAGGGAGAGTGAATTTTGTCCACGGCGGTAATTACACGTCACACAACCCAATTGCAATAAAAGAATATGAGTCTCTTTTAATCTTCCCCATAATTAGTCAAACTAATTCTTATTTTCAGTTGTAATTTCTTTTTAATAGTTTATTTTAGGTATTTATTGCTAAAATAAAAGCGATAAATCCACGTAATTTTTCAATAAAATTTATGAAATGCTCAATAAAGATTCAGCCGATTGGATTTCAATTTCGGTGGTAAATTCTGTACATTTAATTAATATACTTAAATATTTAACAAAGTAGGCCTAAATCCATCGACGATTATTGAGGAGTAAATAATGTCTTAACACAAACAGTTAGGTATATTTGTTTGTTTATTTTACTGTGATCCCCAAAATCACGAAGTCCTACAAATATACATATAAATAAGAGTTTCCTAAGAGAGACCTTTGTATATAATTAAATTCTCAGTTAAGTTATACTATTGTTAATATTTTAATTAATGAACATGAGTACCCTTTCACTTAAATCATTTTCATATAAATTATAAATTATAAATATAAATTTCATATAGTGCTCCATCATATAAAACTTAAAACTTCTTGAATAATAAACTAAAGAACAGCATGTCCTCATCTAATAGTCATAATCTGAATAATAGCATAGATTTATCTTATATTTAGAAAATAAAGGCAAGAGAATGAACATAAAAGAATAATATATCAAAGTTACAAAAAAAACCAAAATGACATTTTAAATACAATGCAGGTGAACAAACAAAACCCGATATTAGATATGGTGATGGATTTAAAAAAGTATATATAAAAAAAAAAAAAAAAAAAAAAAAAAAAAAAAAAAAAAAAAAAAAAAAAACACCCGTACCTAGTGAAGAAAAAATATATATGTACAGAACATCTGATAGTAAGTATTTTTAAATTTACAGTACCAGGGGGACCGAGCTTATGCTCGGTTAAATTATTATTTTCGTTCCCATACAAATCTTGTTCGCTCCGCTCATTCGACCTCTTCCATTTTAATGGTACCTTTTTAATTTTCTTAAACTACAGGTTAAAGATATAACACATTGGTTTATATCTACAGTTATCAGCAGATTTTTGTTCAATTAATAAAACCTCCATAATGATAACATGGAAACTTTGACGGGCTCTAGAACGAAAACCCGATTTTCCCCAGACATGGGACCAGCTCCAATCGATTTCTGGTGGCCAAAACCCCCACATTCTACCAAAAAATCAAAAATCCTTGGAGCGAAATAAAAGTTTGCCCGTACAAACGGAGCTTGTTTTAGAGTATAAGAGTACCAGGGAGACCGAGCTTAAGCTCGGTAAAATTATTACTTTCGTTTCTCACACAAAGCCCGTTCGCTCCGCTCACTCGCCAGGCGGAAGATTTTTTATTCCAATACGATTTTTTATTCCGGATACGATATTTTTATTCCAAGATATTTCTGTTGGCAACCCTGCCAATGCAAAGCAGTTGTCGCAGTACCAACATAGCAGAGTGATTTATTATGTTTATCTATTGCCCGGTCCAGGATGAGAAAATTTCACACTCTTGTATTCTTTCTGACCTACTAAATACTTCAGGTACTTAAAATGAAAAAGTTTATTATAATATTATTAATAATTTCAAGAGACTAAAACACATTGCAAAATAAAATTATTTCCAACGCATTATAAACATCTACTATTCCTGCAAGAACTTTTGAAATTAATCTGAAGTAAATAATGAATAATATGAAAAATACACACCAACAAACAAACTATACTACTTACTAACTACTGCTTACTAACTACTACTTATTACTTGATCATATGAAATATTAATAAATAATATGAAATGATACGAATAATGCAACTTCATTTAAATACTTAAAAACAAATTGTACAAATTTTGGTTTGTTATAAGGGGTGTCCCTTAACTCCCTATCGTCCTCTCAAGGTATATTCCTGATCTAAAGACAAGGCAAAATATCATATTTAAAATTTCCAAAACTCCATAGTTAACCATACAGCCGCCATTTTATATTTGTAAAGAATAATTTTAAATGAACAGATCGTTGTAATAGGTTAAAACTTGGTGATGTACAAATTTTTGGGGCAAATTTCAAATTGAAGAAAAATGATTAATTATTTATCAATTATCAATTGTTTTATATTTTCAAAACTGTTTAAAATAAAACAAAAATTTTGTTTTAATATTTTTAAAATGGTAAAAAATACCTAGGGTAGCAAACTTTATGTTTTTGTGTGTTTTTTTAGAAACTCCAATTAAAAATCCAACGATGCAAAAATGTGGGAAACAGATCATAAATAAGCAATATACAGTGATTTAACTGAGGCACGTCACTGTCGTAGGCTACACCTTTCCCGGAAACAGTGTTGGTTTGAGGTCTATTGTTGAGCTGGCACCGCGGCCAGTAACCCGCTCAAGTGCGTGACTATTTGTTTAGAAATCTCTTCTTCTCTAGTCCCAGGACAACTTTAAAACTTTTTTATACTAGCTGCGAAGTTGACATTGGGTACAGCAAACGAAGTTGTCATTACACTGTGGTAAGTCTATTGGCTGTCCACTATGACAATTTCCCTTCCTTCAAACCCCATTCATGTTCAATACAGCGGGGGGTTAATGCAAACTGTACTGTTAATCCCCAGCTGGAATATATGTAGACGGCAGGGGGTGAGTAGAAATGCTATGGGCATGGAAACCCCTAGCTGGAACATATATGTTCAAGACAGCAGGGGTAGAGGAGTGCGACGTGCATAGAAACCCCTAGCTGGAACATGAGTGGACAGTCTGTCCCGTGCCTCACCCTTTCTCTTCCTTAAATATCCCATCCTTCCAGGGGCTTGCGCAAAATGTCCATTATAGGTAGACGTGCTCAACGGTTCGGCCGGGGTCTCCCTATCCACCAATAACAACAACAATTATTCTTCTTCTCGCTTATTTATGAATCGATTTCCATAATTATTGGATTTTTAATTCCATAAAACAAATAAGAGCATAAACTTTGCTACCTTATGTAGTTTTTACGAAATTTTGAAAAAGGCATTATTAAAAAAAGAAGTAAGAATTGTTAAAAATATTAAATTTTCATTAATTAATTATACGTTTTACTCAAAAGGTTGTATACCAAGTTTTAACTTATTACAACAACCCGTTCACAAATAAAAAAAATCTTCTTACAAAAATACAAAATGGTGGCTGTATAGTTAATTATGAAGTTATGAAAATTGTCAAAATAATATTTTGGCTTGTGTTTAGGTCAAGAATAATACCGTGAGAGGTCGGTACAGAGTTTCCTGTATAAAAAACGAACTAAACTCTGAACGTTACGACTCGGAAGATTGACCGAGCACGGAAAGAAACCGAGACAATATCATTGAGGTTATTTTGCCTTCTATTTGGGTTTAATCAAACTAAATGGTGAGATAATAAGAAGTTTAATTCAATGCAAAATATAAAATAAAACAAAAAAGTGGATGGAATTACTAAAACTCATTTATTTTTAGGACTTTGTAAGTATGAACACTTAAAGATTACTTAGAAACATATTAAACGTGAGCATTAAAGTTGCACAGTTAATGTGCATGTTATAAATCAATAGCACAGTGATATTTTAAAGCACAGAGTGTTGCTTCTGTGTACATTTTAGCATAGCCTTTACTTTTTGGGCACCACGATGTCTCTTGGAGTGTTTCAGCCCAAACTTCTTTAATTGGAGCTCTTAACTGTAATTAGGGTTTAAAGTGGAGAGATAATCACTTTGAGCACGGAAAGAAACAAGCTCTTACTGTTATTGCTTGCACGTTGCAAACGTTACTTTCGAGTAGACATAGCAGTAGGCCTAAGCCCTTAAGAGTCATCCTCACCCCTGGGCCATTAGCCCATTGTTGCGCAGTTGGCAATGTTAACCATACGGCTTTTAATGCAAAACATCGTATCGCATTCCCTTGTTTCGGACGCTGTTTTTCAACAGATTTGTTGAAACTTGGTAAGTGTTTAGTTGAATAGTTATACTATGTCGCTCATACCTCGGAATTTTGAAAATTTAAAAATATTACACACTGTGATGCTGCAAAGTTACTAGATTTTTACTTAATGTGAAGATTTTTTTGTATTTGTACCATTAATTTTTATTCATATATCAAGTATGGGGGACCTAGATCTAGCCTTAATCTACAGTAAAACATAAATTTTACCAATAAATATTTAAAAACACCGTCCGAAACAGGGGAATACGGAGGCATGTTTTCAGTGTTTTTACAGGAGTGAAGATGACTCTTAAACGATCAACTCAGTGTGATTGAAAAGTCACGGAACGGCGAAAAAATTTGTTAAAATTATAGAGAATGCAATGGTATATCAATTTACCATGGTATATCGATTGAAATAGGCTTAGTATCATGTATTTCACAAACAGGATTTTTTTTAAGTTTTACAGAATCCGTAAGATCATGGCTTAGCTTATCAAACTAGTTTGCCTTCCTTATTGCTCAACCAAGAACCACAAGCCCCCCAGGCTGGTTTGGGCAACATAGATGATGTATTGTGGTTCCCCCCCTCCCCTCCTTCCTACCAACCCACCCCCTACCATCCCCATTCAACCCGAACCTTGCCAACAATGTAGAAGTCTAGAGAGGCTAAACCGCAGACAGCTATAGCTATGGTCTACAGCCCTATGAATTTGTTTACAAATCTAGCTATTTGATAATGTTAGTCAATTAACGCAGAGGTAAATGACTTAATTAATTTTACTGAAAGCTTTTCTTTCAACTAACTTATATTTCACTTCAATATTGTAGTTAATTAATTCTTTTCTTTCATGCCCATTTATCGATTTAGATAAAAAAAATTGTGGATGAAAATCTATACATATTTAATAGGCGACGTGTATTTTTGTACAAGGAACTTCTCCTGCAGCTTTCAATTGATTTTTTATGATTTCGGTGTCATTCGATAGAGCTCGGCTTGAAGTTGTTACAAAGTAAATTGGTAAATATCCATCTAAATGGAAGGGCCCTGTATGCCCTTAAAGTTCTGTATTTCCCCCAATAGAATAAAATTAATAAGAAAAATAAAAGTTTTACAAGTTTAACAGCTGTAAGTAAACACAGCACACTAGCGAGAACATCTGTCTATTCATACCAAAGACGTTATGTTAAACCATAAACTGATTAACGAACAGCATTAAACAAGCCTAAACAGTAAAATTTATGCAAACTAAACTGCTCGATTTCAAGCAACAAGTACACTAGTATTTGTATAAAAGGTGTTTAATTTAGTTTAATATTTTTTCCTAATAGCCCTTTAAAAATTAACAAGGTATTGCGCAATTGCAAAAACAAAAAAATTCAGGAAAAACAAAAGATTAAAATACGAATAAAATCTAAACTATTGTGTGTTGACATAGAAACAATTTGTGATGGTATATAACCATAATGACCGTAATATATCACAGCACACAGTATTTGATAAATAAACATTTAATTTGTGTTTTATTTAAAAATAAGGTTTACCTTCCTTTTATCCTATGGATTTAAAAAAAAGCAGATTTATTAAATTTCATACAAGCTAGTCTTGTTTCGTAATGCTGAGCTTCAGAGGATACAATATTTATGTGGTCTGGGAGATGAAATGTTTTGTTTTTGCGTTGGTGTTAACCACCACATATTGAAGTATTAAGCCTAAACTGGACTGATGAAAATGATTTACTTGTTTTAAGTAATTTTATTCACAGCACAGAGGAAGTTAAGTAAAACTAGCACTGTTAATTTAAAACTTAAATTGCGTATTATAACTTTGAATATAGTTTCTGATCATTTAAAATCCTGAGTTTTTTACATATCCATTTGAAATATATTTGTAATATTGAAGCATAAATTACTAAAATATATTTGGTTCCATTTGGAAATATAATTGATATTAATATAATAATTTTTATAATAATTACAAAATTTTGCAGAATTAAGATTTCTTTAATGAACAATACTGTTAAATATGATTATGATTAAATATATTCATGAAAAACATTTATGTCACCTTTTACTTAAGACACGCTTTATATAGTTTTATTTAGAGTTTTTATTTACAATAATCTCAAAGCTTATCTCAAAGCCTAAAAAAGGTATGCAAAAAATAGTAAAATTCAAAACAATTGAAGATTTTGACGTTTTTGAACATTTAGGCCTAATGTTATCCGTAAACCTAAAGAAAGTAATTTCAATGCTTCATTTGACGAGTTGTTTGAGTTGTTGACCTTTGAACTCTATATTTCAAGAGTGTCTTTTCACCGTCAATCCTCGCATGATGAACGATCTTCTCTTTCCAGCTACTGCTCTTAAAGCTATCAAAGTTTTTTTTTTAACCAAAACGTACTAATTTCATAATAACAAATTATATTAAATTAATAGAAGTACAGTTTAACAACAGTGGACTTGTAAATATTCAAGTCTTGGTTCAATTAAGTTTCTTCTAAACTAGTTTTGAACATTTTGAACACCAATTATATTTCCAAACCCCGCAGTAGTGCAGGGTTGCATAGAGAGAATGAACGAATTTGATTAAAATCAAATTATGAACAAAACGATAAAGAAATAAAAAAATGTTTTAAGCTGTATATAAAAATTATAACTTGTTTACTCAAGTAGTATTTAACTTTCATAAACAAGTTTTCATGATAATAATCTTAATTGTCTTTCAAATAATTCTCTAAGGAACTTTCTCTCTGTAGGAACATTTTGACTGTTTTTTACTCAGCAGGAACAAGAACTATGCAAGACATATTTCTTCACATGGGTATAAAAATCAATTTACAAAATTGTTAAAAAGTTGGATAAATAAATAAACACCAGTAGTCTACAAAACATGTTTATCTCTTGGTAAGATTATAAAATAAACTTTACGTATACATTTCATAATAAATAATCCTGATAACATTTCAGCTTGAAAATTATGATATATTTGTCACTGTTGAAAAATTGTTTCGTTTATATTTTTCCATAAAAAAATCGCTAAGAACGTAGAGTAGCCTATGACTCGTTCTCACGAACAGGCACCAAGCCCTGTGAACGACTGAAAAAAAACTTTATCATTATAATTGAATTTCTCTATTGTATTTTTAAAAGTATATTGTTTGTACAATGTTGTGAAATTAAATCGATTTAATTGGAATGCACAGTACTACCTTTATTCACCTATTTTTATAAAATATTAATATGTAAATTTATATTATTTGCAAAAATAATTTTCTACCTTTGAATGTTTTACGACGTATAACCCACTTAAACCTAATATAAAAATAATTGATTTTAAAATAATATTGGTCAAAAAGGTTTTATTCTAAATACAAGCCCCCCATTTCTCGTGCAGTAGGCCTAGTGTCGGGAGTAAAGTTAGATTCCTGCAAGATTCATTTTGATGTTGACATTCCGCTTCCCGCCTCTTGCCGTTTCACACCTTGGAAAGTCAAGCTGCACCTTCGCTCTAGAATTATGAATCTTATACGTTACAATATTTTTTATTTCACTCATGGAATTACACTCATTTTACTTTGATCACTTGTTACATCGTTATATCTGTCACTATTTATATCATTATCACGATCCTAGTTATTATTATATCAACAGATGACATGATATAAACATATTACGATGTGATAGTACCAGGTTAACCGAGCCTTGCTCTTTTGTTTTAGTGTCATGGTAATCAAGCTATTAAATCTACACCAGACTCTACACAAATAACAGCTGTTAAAAAAAAACTGCTTAAAATTAATTTCCCTTTATTTTTGTTTACTTTTAGTTGTTATCTCGTTACCAAAATAAAAACCCATAAGACCAATGTTAAATTTTTCCTCGGATTGAGGCTGTTTCAAAAGTTATTTTGGGGTCAAAACACTCTTAAATGCAAATTTTAAGCAAAATCTACCCGCTAGATTTCGAGGTCATGGAACACACATCCCTTCAGACATTGCTCGTATTATAGTATAGGATTATCTTTATTATCATAATCTTGTTTATTACCATTATTGTGTCATCAAATCTGAAACCTGTAGAAATTTTCACAAATTGTTGATACGCTAACAATTACCCTTTTACCTCTGTAAATTGCCTGTGATTTGTAATTCCAACGAAAGACCATATTGGATGTATCATGACATAAAGTCTCATGCGATAAATAAGTGCACACTAATTTGTAAATTTTGAAATATATTAAGTACATAAAATGTCAATTTTAAACAATAATCTACTTTCTACACAAACTGTTGAACCTTTCTATTATGTATGATTTGCTAATAAACCAAACCAAAACATCGATCTTCTTTATAAAAAAGTCATAAGTGATGTAAATTTCTTTTCGATATAGAGGCAGAGACTTAATTAATTTTGTGTAAAAAGGAAAATGCCTAGAATTAGAAATGAGGTCGTTGCTCTCTAGTTACAATTAATTAGATACTTCACTCCCCTTAGGATACAATTCCACAAAGTTTATCTACAAACTGTTGAGTGTAAAGTTTCATTCCTGAAATGTTCACCCTTAGCCTGACGTTTACCATTTCACAATGAATTTAATCTTGGAGGTAGTTTTAACTCTTTGAGCCTTAATAAAGCATTCCTAATGTAAAAGAAGATTACTTTGCAGTGTTTAAAAATTCGAAAATGCACATCGAGTAAGCATCTTCACATTCCTTTCGGTAGTTTTATTATAGGCTGTTCGTAATTACAATCATTTTAATAAAGTTAGAAGACGATTTAATAAAATACCAAGTGCAGTTTGTACACATGTAAGACGTTTCTTACAAGGCTTTTGTAAATCAAATTTACTATAAAATGGAACTATGAAAGACTATTTAACTTGATGGTTAGCTGACTTATGTCATATTGTTAATCGAGCAATAGTACAGTAGGCCCATACATTTGTTTGTTAGTAAAAAAATAATAATAATAATAATAAATTGAATCTTGAAGTATATAATAGCAAAATATTTTATTTTACACACAAAGTGTAATAAATATACCAAAGGGAATTGCCTAAATTGAAAAGTTAATAAAGGAATTTATTTATATTTAAATTAGTATATGTGTGCTAAATTTTGATTTGTAATTTTGATGCATATATACGTGATATGTGAAGACATCTTTCAAATTTATTTCTTTGAAATTAACAATTTACAACTGATTTTTGCTGAATAAGTGGTTTTTCAAAATTGAATTTTAAAGAATTGATGTTACGAATGTTTGTTCAACTGACTTAGAAATTTTGAAAGTTTTTCTAAAGTTCATAAAATCTTTAGTTAAGGTTCCTCTTGAGCCAAACAGAAGTCCAATCACTGATATGTTTTTCACTTGATATCTGTTCTCAAAAAACTTCACTGTCGGTTCGTAAATAGACTTTTTTCATTGTTAACTTCGTTTGGTTGTGACGATGAAGCTTCAAACCTTAATGTGGGATCAATTATCCACCCTTTATTCATTTTTCGGTTTATGACCAATATATCAACTCGCCGGGTACTTCCGCTCTCTGATATGCAACGCACTTCTTCATGTACTTCTAAATTTTGGTTCCTTAGTTCATTGGCAATTATCTTTCTTACATCATTATGTCTTTTGTTTATCAGCAGTTCATTTTGCCTGCAAGACCCCAACACATGTGCAAGAGATTCAAACTCGTTGCAATGTCTGCAACGGTTTGTGTTGAGGCCTCGGCCCGGCACAGTTCTTACTGATACTACATTGCAGCACATTTTCAAGCAGTCTCTCCACTCAGACGAGGATAAACCATTTATTCTGTATATCCAGGAGTTTGCACTCGGCACTTCCTTGTAGAGTACCACTCCTTTACCTTTTATGGGGGTGGTTTTCCCAAATTGAAAATTCTCTATCCCTCAGGGTTTTCCTTAGATGGTTGCCCCTAAACTTAGCTTTTTGAGAGTCTGATAGATCTGTAACGTTTAGGTTGAGTAGTCTAAATATGAGGAGGGAATAAGCTCAGTATTTGATTTTTGTAAAAGAATACATTTATTAAATTGTTGTATATAAGCTTCCCATTCTATTCGCATAATGCCCAAACCTTGTATCTTTTATCAGAGTATAGAAAACTGTTAGGGGCATCACCAGGTAATTGCAAAATATCTTTAACGCAACTCCTTATAAGTTTTTCACCGTCATTGAGAAACTTCTTCGGGATTGCCGTCAGTTTAGCTGTTTGTAACGGATAAATTAATGTCGGGGAAATGTATTGGTTTACTATATTCAGCTTTTGATCTGCACTAACTAAAATACTTCAGCTTAGCTGATTAAGTTTTACTGATAGCTTTTGAAGAATTTCATTAGACTCAAATTTTATCTCATCACATACATTCACTCCAAGATATTTTTTTTCATTTTTGTCTATAGATTCAATTTCTTTGTTACCCGCTGTTTGCTTAATTTTTCTTATGTGTCCTTTTTCAAGACTGATAGCATGTGATTTATTTAGATTAATTTTTAATCCTATTTCTTTGAATCTATTTATAGCCATATCTGTTAAAATTTCTGCAGATGGCTTGCTATTGGCTACTAATACCGTGTCATCTGCAAATCCTAAAACAGAAACACAGTTATGTTCACTGTGGAGTCTGAAACCAAATTCATTTGCAACATCAGGTTCTGAAAGCTCTTGTAACATAAAGTCTGTACTAATGTTGTGCAATATTGGCGACAAAGGGGATCCTTAAAATACTCCTCGCTCAATATTTATTGGTTTAGTTTTATTTAGACCAACAGTTAGTGGAAGTGTCTGTGTTTGAATTGATTTTTAAAATTAATTCAATTTTTATTGGCGATTTTGTGTTTGAACTTTACAATTCTGTGACTTAATTAAAAACTAAAGTACCTTGTTATTTATTAAAGATAGGTTTCCTTTTTCAACCACTGTTCATCAAACTTTTGTATAACTCATTTTAAATTAATTCTATATAACATAAGTTCTTAAAATAAGTCGCAAGTTTATCCTATGTGGGTTTTATAAATACTGCTTAACTTCGATGAGCAAACAGATTAAAGCCAACGACCTATTCTCGTTCTGTAATTAGCTCCCAGTTCTGAGCTGGAAAGCCTCTAGCAATTAGGCTCTTCGTTATGGCCTAGTTATGCAGATTTTACTGTTGTTACTAATATGTTGGATACAAGGTTTACAGTAGACTGGAATGGATAAAAATTCTAGTGCATATTGTTACATTTTGCTTACACAGAATCTTTTTTTTAATGCTCATATGCTTACTTTAAATTTATCATTTGACGATTAAAAATTAAAAATACATTAGTATTTTTTAAACGAATTGTGTCGATTTTATCGAATTTGAAAAAAATGTGTTGGATATTTAACATGCTAATAATTTATTTACGTTGTATTAATCAATTATTAAAATTTTAATTGGATTAAATGGTGTTTTTGATCTTATAAAATAAACTGAAAGCATTAAGTAAAATAATACAAACAATGGATACGTTATGAAACCACAACAATAATTTAGTTTGTATTATATACCTTAATTAGAAAGATTGGACAGTGATTATTTATTTCCTAGCTTACGTTAACATAATTGTTGTACCTTAGGCTAAACACTCTCTTCAAGTATCTTTTTATACTTAATTTTCATGACTCATAATAAGTTATTTAAATTATTAACACTTCAATTTTTTAGTCACGTTAATCTTTTTTTACAGAAAATACACAAAGTTTGAGTTATGTAGTTAAAAAATAAAACAAGAAAAGTAAAGTTGTTCGACAACATCAACACAATATGTATAAGGTTTACAAATTCTCAAAACCACCGTAGATCCTACGTGTTGAAATTTCACGTAAACGATCAGTTTTGTTAATAGGTGTTCACTACTAAACAGTTTTGCAAATATAGTTTTTGATGTTTTTTAGGGTTCCACCCACATGACTTCAAAATCACTGTAATGCCTACGAGAAGGAAATGTGACATGGTTCATATTTGCTTATAGGTTGTCAGGGCCTTTTCTTTTTAAGAAACCGTTTCTCTCTAAGAACAGGTTTTGCGAAATTCCTTCAAGCTTCACTCACACTACTTCGTTGTTTCAATATTATTCTTAAGTAAGTAGATTTCGTTGCTCTTTAAAAAGATTTTTTTACCTATAAAATAAATTCTATTACTGGCGAAGCTTCAACGGGCAACAGTTCGTAATAAATAAATGTATACTACTGTACAATTAGGCCTATTGCTCAAAATGACACAAAATCAGCTAACCAACAAATTAATCAACAAAATAGTTCATAGTTCCATTCTATAGTAAGTTTGATTTACAAAATCTTTGTAGAGAAATGTGTGTAATATTTGTGCAAAGTTAAAAATGTTGATGCGATCAGTACGAGAAGGTTGATACAATCTGGCGAGTGATATTAGACCTTAGTCTAATCTTATAATCTGACAATCGGATAAGCTGACCATGGACTTTGGATTGACAATATTGCTTTGTGTCAGTACGTCACTACTTTACGATTGACAGCGGTGGTTTATGTCAGTACGTCACTACTTTACGATTGACAGCGGTGGTTTATGTCAGTACGTCACTACTTTACGATTGACAGCGCTTGTTTGTGTCAGTACGTCACTACTTTACGATTGACAGCGGTGGTTTATGTCAGTACGTCACTACTTTACGATTGACAGCGCTTGTTTGTGTCAGTACGTCACTACTTTACGATTGACAGCGGTGGTTTATGTCAGTATATCACTACTTTACGATTGACAGCGCTTGTTTGTGTCAGCACGTCACTACTTTTCGATTGACAGCGCTTGTTTGTGTCAACACGTCACTACTTTAAGATTGACAGAGTTGATTTGTGTCAGTACGTCACTACTTTAAGATTGACAATGTTGATTTGTGTCAGTACGTCACTACTTTACGATTGACAGCGCTTGTTTATGTCAGCACGTCACTACTTTTCGATTGACAGCGCTTGTTTGTGTCAACACGTCACTACTTTAAGATTGACAGAGTTGATTTGTGTCAGTACGTCACTACTTTAAGATTGACAATGTTGATTTGTGTCAGTACGTCACTACTTTACGATTGACAGCGCTTGTTTATGTCAGTACGTCACTATTTTTACGATTGACAGCGGTGGTTTATGTCAGTACGTCACTACTTTACGATTGACAGCGGTGGTTTATGTCAGTACGTCACTACTTTACGATTGACAGCGCTTGTTTGTGTCAGTACGTCACTACTTTAAAATTGACAGCGGTGGTTTATGTCAGTACGTCACTACTTTACGATTGACAGCGCTTGTTTGTGTCAGCACGTCACTACTTTAAGATTGACAGAGTTGGTTTGTGTCAGTACGTCACTACTTTAAGATTGACAATGTTGGTTTGTGTCAGTACGTCACTACTTTAAGATTGACAATGTTGGTTTGTGTCAGTACGTCACTACTTTAAGATTGACAACGTTGGTTTGTGTCTCATTGTCGAGGTCCCGGTATTGACAGTATACATTTGTATAAATGTATTTTGGTCACGTAATAGGCAATATTGTTTCGTTACGATCCCGGGATTGTTATTATTGTTTCGTTTCAACTTGTCGTGATCCTAGCATTGATATGTCTGTTTATATATATTTACTGAATACCTTTTTAGTATATAACGATGGGTAAAATTTACTATTATATTAGCATATATTTTAAGCTTTATAATTAAGAAAAAGCCACAATTTTTCCATTCGGGTGTAGTGTTTTGCACGTAGTTATTTAAAATAGTCTTCTTCCTGCAATATGAAATCCAGGTTTGTTTAACTTGAACTTTACCGAAGGCAAACCAATGACCAACATGATTCTAAGTTGCCTAACTGGCCTCTAACTACCAATTAACAGCTAACTAACCTGACCACACTGTCTCTCCCCGCAGATTGCGTAAATGTTGACTTATAATTGAGGTAATTGAGACTGAATACCTCAATGCCTTAAGTGAAATTACATAAAACTTCAGTGAATTTCCCTATAGGGCATACGCTGTTACTGTAGTAGCCATGGTAAGACCTAAGCCCGAAACCATGTTACTTTTTTTGAGGTCCCCAGAAGCCAAAAACACCATTCGTTCATTTTCATATAAAACAGTGTGATTGAAAAGTCCCGGAACGGTGAAATATATTTTTTACCATTTTATATGAAGTAATGAAACTTGGTATACCCTTAATAGCCATCAATATCTACTCTTTTAAGCTATTATCACCTGTTTATCCCTTAGGGGGACGGCCCACGAGGAGTCAGTCAATATTCTTAAACAGCAGCAAATTTCGAATTTGGTATCAAATTAATGGTCTCACTTAGCAGAGTACAATGGCGCAGTTTAAACTTCAAATGGACGACCGAGACGGAAATGGTAGGCAAACAATGTTTCCTTTAAAATCATATATGGGTATAACTTAAAAATGCAATAACTTACTTAATACTCAACCTTTTGACGTCGGTTTGTGGCTTATATTACTCCAAATGCAAAGACGTTTAAAATTATGTATGATGAGACGAGGGCCAAAGCAGATTTCTGTAATACTTCCACGAGGGACATACCTTAAATGGTGTGTAAATGGACGAACAACGTTCGTAAAAATATATAATGGATTTGCCAACACGATAACTCTCGAACGGAAAATTCAATTTTGATGAAATTTGGTACACAAGTGTATGTAGCATTCATCAGGTCAAGTTCTAAATCCAAGGTGATTTGACCATGCCGTTCCATGTTTGGACGGTTTCAAAGTGGTCAAAATGGGTTTTTGACATTTGTTGACTAAAACTTTTAAAATTTTATAATCTCAATTAGAACCATTAAAAGGTCTTAAAAAATAAACACCTTTTTTTGAGGAAGAGGCGGAGAAATGCATTACGCACACAGGTGGCCAGCCTGTAGTGTGGGACTCCCCTAAAAACCGGGTTTACCCACTAAAAAACCTCCTCTACTCTTTAGGATTCTAACCTGGAATTGTTTATCACATTACGTCAGGCTAGGCCTAAATTTGGCTTACGCCCATGGGGCTCGCTCCTTATCCAGCCGTTCGGTCAAGGGATCTGGGCCACTTCGTGGTCCAAATCGGTTTTCTTTTCCAGGAGGATGCCCCGAACGAACTGTGACAAACAATCCCAGTTGCCCTCATCCTCCATAATCTTTTGGCAGACCGTGTCCACCGAAAAAACACCGAGTTTTCTTGTGGCCTCCAGGCGGGGCCTTTCCCAACGCGAACAGCAGAAGAAGGTGTGTTCCGCGTCATAGGGAACGCCCGGGCAGTAGATGCAATCCGGCGAACCGGTCTTGCCCATCCGTTTCAGGTACGACTTGAAATAGCCGTGACCTGTCAGGAACTGCGTGAGGTAGTAGTCCACCTCCCCATGCCGCCGTTCCACCCATGGTTGGACCTGCTTGATAAGTCGCGCAGTCCATCGTCCTCGGGTGTCGTGCTCCCAGCTGTGTTGCCACTGCTGGAAGGTTCGGGAGCGCTCTTCTGTTCTTGCCGTGTCCTTGCCGATCTCGCCTTGTCTCTGATAAATCGCTTTCCTCTCCCCTGCCAAGAGCTTGACAGGGATGACTCCGGCGACCACCAGGACGGCAGGCTCGGACACTGTCCGGTAGGCGGAACACACCCGGAGCGCAGCTTGAAGCTGAACGCGGGCGAGTCGCAACCTGTAGCACTCCTTATCTAGAGCGCCTGCCCACACCTCTGCCCCGTAAAGGAGCACGGACTGGACCACGGACATCAACAGACGGGGGACCCCCGACATTAGCCATCAGCCTACTAAGGTAAGTGACTACCTTAGCGGCCTTGTCCGCCGTACGGAAGATCTGATCCCTCCAGCTTAACTTGGTGTCCACCATAACCGCGAGGTACTTAGCGGCACGAGTTGATGTGACCACCTCCCTTCCCACTCGGAGTGGGACGACGGTGTCGATCCTCTTCTTCGTGAGGATCACAATCTCCGTCCTACTGAGAGCAAGCGAGAGACCGTGATCTGACATACAGGTGTTGACCACCCGCATAACTCGGTTCAACTTCAGTTGGGCCAGCTCAACGCTGCGTGCAGCAATGAGAGCTGCAACGTCATCGGCGTACCCAACCAAAGTGGTTTCCTCAGGCATCAGGAGGCTGTCATAGGCAACGTTCCAGAGATCCGGGCCGAGTATTGAACCTTGTGCGGCACCAGAAGTGACTTCCATCGTCCGCGTTCCGTCCCTCGTGTCATAAATCAGGCTTCGAGAGCGTAGATAATCCTCGATGAGCCGCAACAGATATGCAGGAATACTAAAGGTGTTGCGAAGCGCATCCAGCATATCGACCCACCTCGCCGAGTTGAAGGCATTCTTGACATCAAGCGTAACAAGAAGCACTACTCGGCGGGAGAAATGGTTGTGGCTCTCGGCTCTCTCCACAGCTCTCTGAACTTCGGTGACAGCGTCGATCGTTGACCGTCCCTTTCTGAAGCCGTACTGACGGGGGCATAAGTCCCCGGCAGCTTCCACGGCAGAAGTCAGGCGGGAACGGATCAGCTTCTCGAACAGCTTCCCAGCCGTGTCCAACATGCAGAGAGGCCTGTGGTGGCCTTAAAAAATAAACACCTTAATATTTTTGAATGTTTAACCCACGTTTAGTAGTAACTTGGAAAATCCAAAAAAGGTTCCCATGTTATTCTTATGAAACAATTCTTGTACTATGATTTATTTGACATTATACTCGTATTTATATTTATAGTAAAGAAGCGTATTATTTCTTTGACTTACTTATCTTATTACTTTCTTTGTGACTTGAAAAGCTAACTTTCATAAAAATGGATAGGATACATGAATAACACTTGTGAAACGAAAAAAAGATTTATTGTTTTAGGATAAAAGAGGTTGTGTTAATGTGTTTTATATTTTATATATGGCAGAAAAATACTACTAAGTCTTACATTTATGTATACTCGTATAAAATACATCCGCATTGAAAATTACCTTTGGTTTTTTGATAGGTTCACATTGAGAAAGGTTTACTAAATATAATAGCAGCAATAAAATTGATTAGTTCTATTATCATTTTATTTAAAACTTACTAAATAAGTTCTAGTAAAAAACTTTATGGACACCCATTATAGTTATAGAGTTAATTAAAATTAATTAAATATCCATTAATAATAATAATATTGTACATAACAAAAATATAGACTACTTTTAAAATCATATTTTAACTTATTTAAACATGTTTAATGGATTGTGATGATAGCATTTTATCGTGTAATGGAACAAACGATTGTAAGGCCAACTGTAAAACGTAGAGTTATTTTGAAACGAAACAAAACCGAGCACAATATGAAACTTGCAGTTTATTCAGTTTTATTAAGGAATCCCTGACAACAATTCTTGGTTGTTGCATTGTTGTTCGGTTGTGTTCAGAATTAGTATTGATTATGTATTTAAGTAAAGACATAAAAGAAGTATCATCAATTTAAAATTCAAAGTTTTTTTTTGTTTAAGTTCAATTAGCAATCATTTGTGTTTAAACTGTTCTAATGGTCTCGAAATAATGAAACTATAATTTTTAATATTATATTTTAAAAGCGGTTTAAAAATGATTGATTCACACTATAAATCATTATTTATAGATTTTAATGAATGTTACATTAAAAGAAAGGATTCTAAATGAAAATTATGTTTGGTAAAGCTAAGAAACACATTCATGCACTGTTGATATATGAACTACTCTCAAAACAAACTTACTGGTTTTTAGCTGCTGACTGACACAATAGAAACTTGTCTATTATCAAATAACCAACAATGAACTTTAATTAAGATTTTCATAATAAATCTAAAACTTACCTTGAGGTGTACAGTATCGTCCCAAAATAAAAATTAATTGTAGTTAAAACTTAAAGACTTATATAAAAGAACATAAAAACAAAATTATACAAATTTATATAAATGGAAAAAGTTTTTAAAAAACTTAAAAATAAAAAGACGAAAAGTATACTAGAGTAGGGTACTACATGGGGTAGTTTGAAGAAAAACATATATTCCCATTAAAAAGAATTGTGTTAAGTTACAAACAAGTAATTCAATTTTATTTTTTTTCTAGTCATCTTGAATGTCTTGTTCGTGTTTTGTATTTTGTATTACTGTTTATTATTGCTATTTCGCGCTTGATATTGTTTAAAGTATGATTGTAAATGGTTGTAAACCGTTGGTAGAATAAATAAATATATCCATCCACACACAAATAATAGATTTGAAATAAATTGGCTTTGTATTCAATTTAAAATTAATATGACAATGACCAGTGACATCTGTGTTGTTGTGAATGTATTTGGCAGCGTAAGGTGTGAAGTAGCAAAAGCGGATGTGGTGAATGTAAACACCAGAATGAATATTGAAGGAATCCAAGGTTACTCCTGACAATGCTCCATGAATGTGACGGGCCGAATTTAATGCTGTGTTCTAAAGGATAAAACCATTAGAACTGTTAGGTAAAATTGATTACTATTATTTAATTTACTCCAAATTATTTAACTATCAAATTAGGAATAACCAGTCTTTTACTCTTTTACAGTACAAAAACAAAAACTAGTTTAATTTTTTAACTTTTTTAATAACGAAATTAAATGTTTCAAAAAACTTTATAATGTAAGGTAAGTTTGTATATGGTTATGCATTCATAGATGTACCTTTTTAAACTACACCGTACACTAACGAAACCCCCTGTGTAAGTTTTCTTCAAATTATAAACATTATTTACAGCGATACTATTTTTTAGAAATAATAATGATACTTCACTATATTATTCGTCATCGGTATATTTAACAGTTTCCTTAAGAACATTATTCTTTTTTATACAACGGCGAAACACTAATGTTATTTACATACTGCAGGGGTAGAATGCGTGAATATGTGCATTGAAATGGAAAAAAATGAATAAAACAATATTCAATTGTGAAAAGTTCTGTTTGGGGTAAACTCGCAACTGCAAATACAAAAGTTCAAACGAATTAATTGAAAAGTTCAATCTACTGGGCATTACATAAGTTACTATAGTTTTTCAAAACATTTTAATATTTTTATATTAACAATATTGTACCTCGTATAACATTTGTCATAATAAATATGTAAATTGATTATTAGCTTATATCAAATTATATAAAATGAAATGACATAACTGGCATGATTAATAATTAATCATATATCCGTTACTTGTAACACTTTAAAAAATATTAAAGGTTTGTATCAATGAACTGAAACTTTTTATAATAAAGCCTTTGTTGTATGACTGAAAATCATTAGCTAAGATTGGTTTTTTATACTTTTTACAAAAAAATGATCACGATTTTCAGACATCTCATCGTTAGTTAATTTGTTTTGTGATATTATAATAATATTGTGTTAGTCATTTATTTGGTTAGGCCTAATATTAACTTCACAATTTTTTCAGAATGAATTCATAACATCTACTACTTTAACATAAGTATTCAACCTGAAAGATTCAATAAAAATAATACAACTACTTCTTGATTATTGAACCCAAAATATTTCCAACTTAATTTATTCAAACACCATTTAAAATGCGAGTTTATTGAAAATAAATATGAAAATTTTTAACTTTGATAGCCTTAAACTCTTTAGTATAAATTCATTCATGAATATGAAAGAGGTGATGTGGGTTAAAAGCTCCAAAACATACAAAAAGCATATTCAGTTCTATTGGAACCGCGCGAATGAAATCCACCGTCCATTTGCACGATTGATTCGTGTTTTTGTTTCCCCATTTGTCCGCGAGAATCACACAGGGTCGAGCACTTCATTTGCCAACCCACCCCCCTTATTTTAATTGCTTACTGCGACTTAATTTTTAATTTCAAATAATTCGAATACAGCAATTTCTACTGATCAGGAGTATATAATAATTTTTGGATAAAACTAAAAATAGTTGGACCTAGTGACTAATTTTAAATGGATAACATATCCACTGCACTATTAATTTAAGGTTCTTGTGTTAAACTTATATAAATGCTTGATTAACGAAACTCTCTATATAAATTCCTTTATTGACCATAATGCAATACAATATAAGAGCCATCAGTTCACAAAAGTGTCAGGAATCTAAATATTTTTACTTTTTAGCTCGTGGTTCAATCACCTTTTTATATTTCAATTCACAATAAATTTAAGTATCAAAATAACTAATTAAGGCTCGATATTAACAGAGCTTTCAATGATTTAAAATATTTGCAGTAAGGCAATGCCATACCTGAATCACCTTACCAGTTAAAAGGTTATTACCATACATTCTCTTGTCTTACACTTAGTAACTTATCTATTTTGCACTTTTATATTAAGGTCTTTGGCATTTTTTCATTCGAATGTACTTATATTTTTGGTAAAGGTTTGTAAAATCCTTAGACTGCGTTATGTTCGTAAACGTGAGCCTATTGATGATGTGGGTCTTTTTATCAAAGAGGTTTTGTATTTAGGCTTTATGTTAGCCAAGTCAACTGTATTGTTTACCAGCTCTCTTGTTACTTTGACTGGTTTAGAGTTGTTCTGATGGTTGTATCTCAACTCAATCAAAGTCATTCTTTGGAGCGTTTTTTAAACATCGTGCTAGTATGTGAAACATTACAAAATTATACCTTGATGACAAATATAGTTTGTTATTAAAATTCATTATAGTACAATATTAAAGTTAAAAGTTTTAAATCCTACGTTTAAAGTTTAAGTACTGTACCACATGTCACATGCCACGTGGTACAAATCACACGGCATACAAACCTCCCCTTTATACAATTTTTTCGTGTCATTGTCATAGAAGTGATTAAATATAGAAATTATTAACTACTAGCTGTTGCCCGTCACGGCTTCGCCCGTGATTTGATGTATTATATAGGTAATAAAATCTTTTCAAACAGCAACGAAAACTACTTCCTTAAGAATGACATTGAAAAAAATGAAGTAGTGCTGTGAGTGGATCTCTGAAGGAATTTCGCAAAACCAGTTCTTAGTGAGAAAAGGTTTCTTAAATAGAAAAGGCCCTGGAAAACTATGAGCAAATGGGAACGAACATGTAAAATTTCAACCCCGTAGTCTTTTTAGTCACTTTGAAGTCATGTAGGATAGAGCCCTAAAGAACTTAAAACTATATTTACTGAACCATTTTGTAGTGAGCACCTGTTACAAATACGGACCATCCACGTTAAATTTATACCCCCTAGGATCTATGGTAATCTTGAGGTTCTATGGGGTGGTGCCCTAAAGGCAATTTTCAATATAATTTCTCAGTGCCGCATTCTTTGAGCATTTGAGCAAAGAGGAAGTCCATGTCAAATTTGAACCCTGTGGACCCTAGAGGAATTTTCAAAAATGTGGGCCGAGCCCTAAAGAATTAAAAATACTATATTTGCAAAACCTTTTTCTTAGAATGTAACTATTAGCAAAGAGGAACGTCCGATTCAAATTTAAACCCCGGTGGCCCAAGAGTAATTTTGAAGTCTTGTGGCGCGTAACCATAAAGAACTTCGAAAACTATATTTGCAAAACCGTTTCTTAGGGAGCAACCGTGAGCAAAAACAAACATCCATGTCAAATTTCAACCCCGGAGGCCCTAAAGTAACTTTGAAGTCCAGTAGGACGGAACCCTAAAGTAATTCAAAAACTATATATGCAAAACAGTTTCTTAATAAGTATCTATAAGCAAAGAAAATCATCCATGTCAAATTTCAACACGTAGGCTATGCAGTAATTGTGAGCTTCTGTGGGGCGGAGCCCTAAATGGGATGTTCAAAGCGATTTTTTTTTATTGAGCACCTAAGAGAAAAGAGATCACTCCGAATTTCAACCCCGCAGGTTTCTAATTTGTACCACTGCTCTGTCCCTAGTTTACTCAACTGCTGAGTACTGTGCTCCCGTGTGGTTGAACAGTGTACATGTCAGGGATATCGACGTCCAGCTAAACAGGGCTATGAGAGCCATTAGTGGTACACTCATGGCAACCCCCGTCCCCTGGCTCCCGGTCTTGTGTAATATCGCTCCCAGACAAAGGGATGCACTCATTAGGGAATAAACTAAGATATTATCTGCTCTACAACTACCCATCCATGATTACCTACCCCAGGAGGCGGGCAGATTGATTGATCCAAAAAAACATTGACTGCATTATAATTAATGCAAATTATGGCCATTTTAACAGAAAAATCGCAATAACTCCGTTATTTGTAATCAGATCCTTACAAACTTGCTACCGTTGGTTAGATAATTAAATTTGGCAATTTTTTTGTACAAAGTAAAATTTTTTTGAAATTTACCAAATTTGAGATATTTGAGTTTGAAAATTTAAAATGGCCGCCATTTTGAAAATACACAGTGGAAAAAATTAATTTTTTTCCTAAAAATGTACATTAGTATGATAAATATTTATACCAAATATGAACTGAATACAACCATCCGTTACAAAAATAAAAATTATTACTTAAAAAAAACAAAATGGCGGCTAGCGGCTAAACGATGTATTTTAGACCCCTATTTGTATGATGTTTTTTTCTTGTCTCGATGCAAGGAACTAATATACAAAAGGGTTCCAGAGAGTTCCGGGACACCCTGTATATACGGTTTGGGAGATAATGGAGGTAGAAGTTTGATTTTTTTCCCATAAGAATAACATTGAGCAAATTTTTATGTCCATTAACACTGAAACTTTTACCTTTAACATAACTGTCCAAGCATAAAAATATCTTATAACCTCATTTAAGATAATAATTCATGATAAAATAAAAATTTTCACCTAATTAATTTTAGTTTTCTTCACATTAATAATAATCTCCACCATATTAAAAAAAATTATAAAAAAAATAATTTATGAAAAAACGAATAATTTATGATGTTAAAGTGTTTAAAATAAAAAGCTAAGGCATTTTTATGCTATTCCTTTTTAGTTTAACAAGAAATTTACAGAGATAACGGATGTGAAATTTAATCCCATGTTATTCTTATGGAAAACATCAAACTTCTACCTCCATTATCCCTCAAACCGTTAGGTTTAGGGATACACATCCAATTGTAAAGTAGTCATAAAATTATGTCTAGAATCCAAAAATACCATAAAAAGTGGGGGTTCGTACTTAAAATTTATGACTTCCGGTCTGGGAAGGTTACTTCTGGTACACCCTGTACATTGAAATTATCATCAATGGATAGAGCGAAACGGGTTTACCTATAATGGTACAATTTGTTTTTGAGAAAAATTAATTGTGTAGATTTTAAAAGGGGTGTAGGGTGGTCTGGGACATCCGGTATGTATGTATATTTGTTATTAGATAGATTTCAACAAACTTGTCACATAGGTTTTTTTAAGTTAAGTTGTTTTTTTTTTACTGTTCTCTTTACTAGCAATTACTCTTTCACTAAGAAAATTCTCATTGAGCTTGATTGTAAAGGTGTGTTTATTTTGTATTTATTTTTTTTATTTGAGGAGAGGACGACTGAGGAGAAGACCATTCATCTTAAGAGGGTTGACAGTGAAAACATCTTTTGAAAGAAGTAGTTCAAAGGTCAACCGTTGACTCTGTAAATGAAGCGTTGCCAGTGTGAATAGTTTAACGTTTACAAATAACACCAACCATTCTTAATCGCCTTGATTTATTGATTAGACTTTGCATATTGACTATATAGAACTAGAACATAGAACTATATTGACTATATTGACTAAACATAGAAAAATGAACATAGAAACATAGTAAAAATAGGAATTATTCACTATTGAACAGGATTGTGAGAATAATTAAAGTGTAGAAGGTGATAGGTGTAAGTTGTT
This sequence comes from Neoaliturus tenellus, assembly GCA_030545055.2. Lineage (NCBI taxonomy): Eukaryota > Metazoa > Arthropoda > Insecta > Hemiptera > Cicadellidae > Neoaliturus > Neoaliturus tenellus. The sequence goes on along the minus strand of CM061537.1, from coordinate 22,948,487 downwards.
TATTTTCAGGACAATTTCGAACTTGCAGATCATCTACTTTAGTTTGAAACAAAAATTCCCTTGTACTGTATCATATCCTTTACTATTAGTTAGAACCAATTCATAATTTTTTACTCCATGCTCAGATAATATTAACAACTAAAGTTTGAAGATCAAATTTGATTGCATGTTTATAATAGTTTATAAGATTTTTTTATTTTGCCAATATATTTCATGTTTAAATTTATTTATAAGACGAAATCAATGAAATTTAGCTGTTAAATAGTGAATAAATTCTTGGTTATTTCTTGATTACGTTCCCGGCATTCCTGGTGTGTGGTTGACTCCAAAGTACGGTCTTCTGATTGGTGTAGTGTATTTTTACATTTTTATTTGTTTTGACTACTTTTACAGTTTTCTGTTTAAGTTTTGCACATTTGTTGTTCGTGTTTTATTTAAATTTTGTGACTGCCTTGTCTGTTTCAGGTTTGGCTATGGACTTCTACATGTTCACCTGGTGTGTTTTTTACTAACTTTGTTGTTGTTTGTTGTTATGTTCTGTATTTCTTCTACCTGAAGACGGAATCATATTCCAGATCCCGCAACGTTGTGAATATGTTTTACTAATCAGTGATGAAAAATGTCCGTAATAATTCACAAAACAATAACATAAACTCACTATCAAGAATAATGAACTTTAAACAAAAAACCTTACTTTATTTTTAACAATTTATTTTCATAATTTGGGTAGTAGTTTTGAACGTTTGACCATTTAATAGTTTCACCTTTTACTTAAATAAAAAAATATCTAGCTCTACCGATATTTTGGCTATAATACATTAAGTCCATTTGTTAAACCTATTAAAAGGAAGAACTGTTCTTGATATTGTACTAGTAAATAAGATAAATTGCTAAGTTTTTTTTTTTATATCCAAACTGTTTTAATACATCAGGAACAGATTAAGGTTTCACCATTTGTCAGATATTGCGCACGATAAAATATTATGGCTATTATGGTAATACCAACCAAGACCAAAAATTGTTTTCTTCTTCTATCGTAAGAATATTTATCTTTTATTTTTCGTAACATATTCTTTTTTTAGCAACAATGTTTGAAATCAATGAATATCGCATCTTTATTCAATTTACTTGTTTCAAAATACAAAATCTAAATAACAATGTAATGTATTAAGTTATGAATAGTACTAATATAGGAATATATTAACCTTTAAAGGATACAATTACCAAGAGAAATTTAATTCTGTTAAAATCGATGATAGAAAATTAGGAAATTACACTTCATTCACTATAACTACTAATGAAGGATAGTAGACTCATGGTAAACAATGTTATATCTACGATATTAAGTTAAAATAAATCTATTTGGCCATTCAAAATCTAAAACATTTGAATCATATTTGTAGAGATATTTTTCAATACTGTTTTAGGATGTATCAAACTCTAAATTTTTAACTGTCGTCGTATTAACTTAATATTTTTTAAATTGTAATTGTTATTAATGTAATTTGTACTAAACCAAACGTCACGGGATCTATATCCTCCATTCTGTATCGAACTTTAAACTGTGGCCTATTGTAAAAATGTAAAACTAATTAAAGTACAATAAAAACATTGTTTTAAATACATAATTGTTATTTAAGTTTTTTAACCGTCAATATTGGCCACAATTTCAATAATTAAAACACATGCAAACTTACGTAAGTAATTTTAGAATAAAATCATTAAATAAGTTAAGAGGTAGAGGTATATATTTTTGCACCTCAAACACAACCGTCCACAATACAAAAGAAGAGCTGTTACTGTTTGAGTGTTGTGGGCGTCTGTGTTTCATTTTTGATTGCAAACAACACGTATCATGCTAATAAATAAATGTTTTATATATTTAGGTAAGAGAATGCCACTTGGAATATCTTTGCAGGTTCAAGTTGTGAATTGTTCAGTGTGCAGACCAAAACTGCTGCCTGAGGTTTCGTCTTTCCAGTCAGTTGTAACGTTACGTGTGTGGGTGGGGGGGGGGGGGGCACAACTGTACATCATCTTTCTGACCCCAACAACTAGACGCTTGTGGTTTCTGTAGAAAAGTAAAAAATTTTCTTAGACGTTAAATTCTTTGAAAACTGTAATTTAAAAAAAATGTATATCGAAACACATATAAGTTGACAAGTGCAATGAAACCAAGATCGTGAAGATCCAACAATAAATAAAATGAAAAAATTTTAATTATAAAAATGTAAATTCTTACATCCTAATTATTGCAAAATTACTCGTTTCCATTATTATAATCGCATTTATTCCTTCATTTAACGTTCAAATTTTATAACCTTGGTATGATTTTAGATCATTTTAGTTTATTACTTTTTTGTCTTCATAAAATTTTATTAAAATTTTCCTTTTTTAGACATTTGTACTTAAAAATTTCATTTTAAAACTTAACATGGAAATTTTTGGTGAAAATGAAAATTGTAATCAAAAGACCGATGCCAAAAATGAACTCAATACAACGATTCGTTACGAAAATAAAAATTATTAAGTTTAAAGAAAAAATAGTGGCTAGCGCCTTAACAAACATTTCATTACATATTTCTGAAGGAAATTTTTAGCTTATTTTTATGTCTAATTTAACCCAATGATTTATTGAAACCTTTTTTAAAAACTGTAGAATTTTACGAGTGAAGCATTTTTTTATTAATATACTTTCCTGTAAACACTGAGAGAGAAAAACATAGGCATGGGGACTTTAAATAGAATATCAATACCAAAATACCATCAACCAAAGCTGCCACACATTGGTCTGAATTATTACAACACAAAATACTAGCCATTCCCTATGATTATCGTATTACATTTTTGACCGATTATTTTAAAACTCTCTGTTTATATTAATTAACTCATTGTTGATTTATGAAATGCATACAATACTATAAGAGGGTTTGAAATAATGTGTATACGAGACAATTAATTGAGATATTAGAAGTAAAACGTCAAATGTTATAAGATATTTAATTCAGAAGACAAAAGTTTACTTAATTTAAAATAATCTTGCAAAATAAATTAGATAAATTCTGATCGTGCGTGAGACTAAGAAGGTGGTGTTCTAGCCTGGTGTTATCTATAGCTGATAAGAGTCTTGGTTGTCCCCCAGTGAGATTGGATGACTTATTTTGCAGAGCCACGACCAGAATCTTGGCACAGTTTTAGATTTTTTTTTGTTTCAATTTCCTTTAAATAAATAAATCTTTTTAAAGACAAGCGTTCAGTTTAATTGATAATTTAACATATTTTGCACTCGTACTTGCCAATAAATGGCTTTCAACATTCTGTATCTATGGTTGTCATAATTTTTATATTAAGTCTTGACATCTGACCTTATAGTTTAAAGCTAATAATTTTTTAATTTCAATTACTGCGAAGAAGTGGTGAATGCTACTTTAAAATACGGTGTTGGCTAACTTTCTTCTTCCCACTATCTTTAATTGATCTGGTTAACACTCCAATAAAATAAGACATTGTATAGGGTTTAAATGAAACACAAAACTTATAATAAATAGTTTCGTTTATGCCACGCTTATATATATATTTTTACATCAATAAACTATAAATATTTACCAAACCAAAGTTTACGCCTAATATCTCGCAGTGAAAAGATTATATATAAGTGTAGAGGGATGTTTAGGTGTAAAGCCCTACGGTTCTGATACAATACAACATTCGCATATTAAAAAACTTAGTATAAGAAGGAAGTAAGGTAATCATCATTTGTTACACTTTGTAAGATAAAATAAAAATCTATCTCTTTCATATGATTTTGAGGGATTGTATTCATATACTACCAAAACCCCAACAATTAATTAACGTGATAATGAAAAGTAACACAACAAAAATTAAAACTAATTTAAAAGTATATAGCTAATAGAAACATTAGTCCCTCACTTCCCGGAAAAAAATAAACTGTGGGGCTTTACTGATAAAAATGTCTAAAAGTACAAATACCCTCTACAAAACTATATACAATTTACATAATACAATCATACATACACACAGATTATTCTTTGGTCCAGTTGATTAGACAATAAAATAATATGACAATTGTAAAGATGACTAGTGATAAGTAAGGTACTAAAATATTTACTATAACTTGTCTAATGATACTTAATTAGTGTAAAGGAAATCACTTATTGAAAACGGTTATAAAGAAGTCTTTAGGTAGGGTCTGATAGCTAGGTTTCTATAAACACTTAAGATAAACAAAAACTAACTTTATTGCAGTTCTATGCTAGCATTAATGTTTAAGAAATCATAATATTATATGAAATGCTTTAAAAATATATCTATGTATTCACAACTCTTTCTTCAAATTGTCCAATCTGTGTGTATGTAGTTTTAATTCTAGACTGTTTTTAATATGGAGAAGTGCTTTTACATAGGCCAAGTGATTTCAATCTGTCAACAGACCAAAATATATGTGTTATCTTGACGATAACATTTAAACAAAACTCTTTTAGATAAATCTTTAGAATATGCCGCTTTTGCAACAAACCACAAAATAATAAAAAATATTAAAAAAGATACAATATTGAATAATTAGGTCAAAAATTATCTTTACGAGTAGTATATACAATAAGTTCAAAAATTAGAGATTATTAATTTTACTTTGGTTTAAACGAACTGTTGTCGAACTTTAATAGTTATTTGTAAAACTTTTTACTTAAAAAAATCTCTCTAGTAGTTTTTTTAGGCTTACAAAAATCTCTCTACTAGAAATTATTGTGTACACATATATGTACTCGGTTAGGTGCAGTTAAACTATTTTTAGAAAACCAACCACAATAATAAATATGGTTTTCTGAAAATGTACATAAGAATTTATTTTTTGCTTCTTGGTAAACAGGTTATGAATGTTTTTCTACGGGGAATTAGTTTATTATTAGTCTATTCATACCATGGCATTGTAATAATATTATACATTTCAAGTCAGTAATCTTCATAAGTAGCTTTAATGTGGTTTGAATTCTATTCCTCATTAAACTAAAAATGTATATTGTAGATACTAAAAATAACGAATTTCAATCATGTATAATAGATTATGCAATTTTCACCTTCGAAGCTTTGTGTTTACAATCATGTCCGTAATCCATTGGGTATGGACTTTACTAAAAGAAATATTATAATCTTCTATAGCTAGTAAAATAAAATATTGCAGGCTCCTAAATTTATTCAGGTACCTTCATAGTATTTCTAAGACAATTTATGTAATTAGTTCTAAAATGTTTTTACCAAAATTGTATATCAAGTAAATTTATGAATCATAGCATTGCTATACAAAATGTAATGTTAATTTTTTTTCAATTATATCGACTGGGTTAATAAACACATAACCGTATAAATACATTTCTTACTACATGATTACAAATTTTTACGATAATTTACGTCAAACCGATAAATGCGGCCTAATACAAACAAACTATATTTGTAAAAACTACTAAGGGAATCTTTTCCACATGAAATTTCTCAAAAGTGCCTCTGACAGTATTATAACCTGTACTACAACGATCACATATAAAAACGTGTCAACAACGCTTTACAAGCAAAACAAAAAGAATGCGAAAACGTTCGACCCAATAACAAACAACACTCTCGTAGTCTAACAGCCATACATACAACGTTGACCTATCGCTAACCTCTCGAAACAACATACAAAACAAAGGGAAACGCAATGAATATCAATGGAAAACAGTCTATGTAATTTACACTTTACATGAATCGCCGACCTCTACCAATAACATCTCTTATGACACATCTGGACAATTAGAAGCAACTTAGTCGAACGCTTAATGGCGTCATCACAGTGTCGTTTGGTTACTTCCGGCTCACTTACGTACTCATCGGTAGGAATTGACAGGTGATTATGTTAGTGACCCAGAAGTAACAAAAACACACTACTCATCACATTCCACTAATACGGAAAGTTTGTATTTTACGGTTGAAGTATTTTGTTAGTATTTGGTTATAACGAGTTGATAGATTTTGTGTGAAAAATATCAGTTGATGTTTTGTTAAGACAATTCAACTAGAATAGGGAAAGACAGTGAACTCATAATTTTTTCAGTAATTAATTGACATATTCTACAAGTAGTTTTTCATTTTTTGTTTATTTTTGGATATTTAATAATTAGTATAATGGCATTTAGAAATAATTAAGTTGTGATTTAATGGTTACTACTATAGCACTGAGTTTAATAGGTCATCAGCACAATGTTGTGATAAAAAGACCAACCAAATTTGATGTAAAATTGGAAACTATAAGTATAATCTCTCGATTTAATTAAACTTAACAATGCTATTTAAAGACTGGGTGAAAATGAATTTGAATCAAGAAGATACTGTAAGGAAAATCTTAAAAAAATATGTTATGAATTCATTATAAAACAGTTGAAAAAGTAAACAAATTAAAAATAATCTATTTTATATTGGTATTAGTGACTAATTATTTAGTATTCGTTCCTGAGGTGAAAAAAATAGGACATAACTTGCCTAACCAGCCATGCCCTTATCTTGAACCGGTCTGAGTCGGACCGCCACTTGATCTTGACCTTCAGGTGACCTTGACCTTGACCTTGACCCGTTATCACTGCCCCTAGCTGGCTCCCGTGTAGCCCTTCTCCAGTGTCTCTATTATCAGTTTGATCGTGATCTTGTATATGTTCTCCACGTTGTCCGTGTACCTATCTCCTAACGTCATCTTCACCGCTTCCAGAAAAGGTTTTTCGATTTTCTGAAAACAGAAAATACAGTAAGTAAAGCAAAAATAAAGTAGAAAAGTTTTAAATAATGAAATAAATAAAAGGGAGGTTAATTTTCCAGAAAATCGTGATAACCGTAATATATTTTTAATGGTATATCTTTAAATATGTGTTCCTTTTTGCTTCACCTAATCAACATGCTTAGGATCAGAGAGGGACCGAACGAGACAGTAAAGTACCACTTGGTAAGAGATTCGTACCACGAAATCAAATGGTATTCGTAATCACTAAAAAGAGTGACAGTCATAATGGCCTTTTAACGTCTCAAAGGTCTTGCTGAACTTTCAACGTCTGCATTATATTAAAATATTTGTTTTATACTATTGTTTATAGAAATTAATATGTATGAACCATTATAGTGGATTTTTTAAGATGTAGGCCTATGATGGAAGGATATGATATTGATTTCAAGTCAAACAAATTAAGCTATTTTACTTGTGTGAATGTTGGTTAAAGCTCTGCTCTACCTGAGCCTGGATGCCGCCTCGCGGCCGTAGCGCTAGGTGAGTTTTATGGCTGTAGAGGTTTACGAAATCGTGTTTTAAAATTAACCAAATTAGATAGAGATTAGCTCTTAACATTTTCTATAAAAAAATTATCTCGTCTCCTCTGGTTTTTGAATTTTTCGATGAAATTTCTAATTTTAGATATAATTGCCTAAAATCATCTGTTCTCCTCAATTTTAACTTAAGTTTTTTATTAGTTTTGATGATATAATTACCAAAGTGTAGTAAAGGAATAGCTCTAGGCTGCATTCAGCAGAAGATAACATTATTATACAAAAAACCTTGCATTTGGGTGGCGCATCAGGAGTAGACCGGAGCCTTAATATCAAACTAAGAATGATTGTTAAGCTACTGAATAAAGAGTAGTAAGTTTCCATTTAAGAATTGCATACTCGGCTGAGCAGCTACTGACCCAGAAATACTCCGGCTTGAACCCCGGGATCTTCCTATGCGAAGCCCCGATCTGGTGAAGGTACTCGAAGAAGGAGTCGAGGTCGTCGAGTTCTTTGATGCCTTCGTCTAGCGTGGACATCACCTGAAACGCCAAGGAAATTACGTCAAACACTATACAGCGAGGAAAAAATGTCTGGAAACGGTGTAATACCTTAAAAACTATTTAAATCACAAAACTAAAACTTCGCAAACTGACTTTGAGTTTCAAACTGGTTAGGGAAATTGCAAATTAAGTCATATGATTCATTATTTTAAAGGGCTTTGTATTCCGAGTAAATTGCCACAAACCCGCACTGAAATGGTCCAATGTGTCGAACGTTATTGCTTTTTTTCAACATGATTACAGTGCAAAGCTTTAAACCTGCATGTTAATTTGCATTGAAATTTTCACGCAAAAAATTAATTTACAAGCTTCAATCTTAGTAACTATCTATATGATTTTTATTTGATAGCTCTTTTATGGTTATGTTTTTACACATTAAGTGTGATTAAAGATTACTATAAAAACAGATATGCCTCATAGACAGAGCACCTCATTCTGAATAAAGAACACTAGTATACGTGTTGCTCGAAACCGAGCAATTTATTTTCATACAATGCAAATGTTACATTTAGCTCTAAATCAATGACATCCGACCAATCGGATATTGTGATTCTCTTTAATCACCAAAACTACACGTATTTACAGCTGATTATAAACAGATGTTTAAAATGCTTTATTTAATCTCAATGTTATTTAAATGGGAAATTTTGAGATTTCAATTGTGGATAGCGCCTTTATTTTCAGTCCGATTCTTATCAGTTTTTGGCGGAAACCACTACAAACCAAGCCCTATTCAACGACACCAAAAACTTGAAAATCGGTTGAAAATTGTAGGAGGAGTTCTCAGGACAAAAAAAAACCCTTAGCGTGGTATTAAATAGCTATGTTGTTAAAAAATAAAATATCTATCTTCTCAAAGTTTTTTTAGTTTACCAATATTTGAAGACTATTGAACCGTACACAAAAAAAACAAACAAAAATAACATTATATAACGTAGTGAAAATAACAATTTGACAATTAACAATGCATTCTAATAAATAAAGGTATAAAATATTGTTGAGCCATAAGATAGAGTTTGATCATGGCGGAACGGTTGAATGGTAGACTGTAACTTATTCCAGCAACCAAGACTGCGTGTTTTGCAGCATACTCTGTTATTGTTACTGCGGATCTGTTTCTCTTCACCGATACTTTCATGGACTTGTTTGCCCTGATTTGCAGATTACACAACACATAATCCACCTAGGGGAATCCAAGGAAGGCATTTTTTTTTTTTAAGAAGACTTCCAGATTGGTTAAAAGAATGACCTGTCTTATGAGATTTTTTATGAAACAGTAATGGAATTAATAAATAATATTCCTTGTATATTTTTCATGTAAAAATATCACACGTGGTAAGCAAACAAAAATTATAGATGAATCTATCTTATCATATACTACAATATCCTATACTATAATACGAACACTGTCTGAAGGGATGTGCGTTCTACCATCTCGAAATCTGGTGGGTGGAATTTGCTTAAACTTTGCATTCAAGAGTGTTTTGGCCCAAAAATAAGTTTAGAAACAGCCTGTTGGAACACATGTTACGTTGCCTAGCAACGGTTTTTGTTTATAGAAAGGTTTTGTTTTGATAGTAGTTTGGTGAATTTTTCGTTCCTCGAGAAGGTACAGCATGTCAGGAAGACCCCTCGGGTTATGCTGTCCGCCTTCGGAACTACCTGTCATCTGTCCGTCCAGTGCCTGCCTCTAATCACTCCAGGACGAAGTATTTCGTACACAATAACCTTGACAAGTGTACCCACATATTCCTGCGGGACGACACCGTGAGACGTTCTCTCCAGCCGCCGTATATGGGACCCTACCCCGTTGTCCAACGAGATGGCAAGACTATGACCATCCTGCAACGAGGAGTGAAAGTACGAGTGAGTTTGGACAGGGTCAAACCGGCCTACACCCTGATGGAAAATGACATGTCTTCCAAAATTTTGAAACCTTCGACTCCAGATCAACCAATCATTCCGTGTCAAGTGCCACCCTCCAATAAAGAAGACACACCGTACAAGACGCGCTCAGGTCGCGTCGTCAAATTTAAAACCCCCTGACTTCCTGTCTCCGTGGGGGGCTCCTGTGGGAACACATGTTACGTTGCCTAGCAACGGTTTTTGTTTATAGAAAGGTTTTGTTTTGATAGTAGTTTGGAGAATAGATTAGATTGACCTGTTACATCTTGTGACTCAATAAATGAAGTTTCCTGTAATAGTCGTCTCGTTATTCCCTCTCCCAAAAGCCTTAACTCCAGGAAAATATAATTTGGTCTAAATTTAATTTTTAAAATCGAAATTTTTTACACTTGTCTTAAGGGGTGGCTATTTTTGTAACAGAATAACAACGAAAGGTGTACAAAATAAAGGAACAGTAATGTTAAGCAGACTTTTTGAAACGGCTGTTAAATGTGAAGAGGTATAGTTGATTGTTAAAAATTTAATAGCATTATTACAATGACACTATATCAAAACTAAATTAAAACCAAGAAGCAAGACTTGGTTAATCAGGTCATTATTTACCTATCTTTATTAGTCAATGTTAATTTTATTTTTATGGACTGTGAAATTGCATCTATCTCAAAGATAACCTCCATTGGACATTTGTCTGCACGTCTGGTCTTGTTTGGTGGTGATGATGATGAAATAAAATTATAAAACTTCTTTGTGGTATAATTATAGACCTTATCCAAGAACTTGATTCTGAGGTTATTTAATTACTTTTATGACGTTGTTCTAGAAATCTAAGACTTTGCTTTATTTTATTTTTTTGTATTTCCACGAGACCTTGACCTTTATTTCATCAGTGACGTCATCAAGATGACTCAGGGGTGATGACGTCGTCATGACGTCATTTCTATGACGTCATTGGTGACGTCAGTGACCTTGGTGACGTCAGCATTCCTAAGGGGTCATTGACCTGTCCCAGCAGCCCTACTATGCACTACTTATTTTATTTTTAACTCTATAAGCTGATCAAAGTATACCTTGGTGGCGTGCTCCTGAAGCTCCATGGAGTTGGCTTGAGCGTCCCTTGTCTTCAGTTCCCGGAACTTTGTGAACAGCGACAACAACTCCTCGTGTTCCTCGAACAATCTGGAACAGGGAAATGGACTGTCAATGGACCACATGAAATGAACCGTTAGTGAAACAGGAGAACAAACCGTCAGAGGAACAGGGAAATGGACTGTCAATGGACCACAGGAAATGAACCGTAAGTGAAACGGGAGAACAAATTGTCAGAGGAACAGGGAAATGGACTGTCAATGGACCACATGAAATGAAACGTAAGTGAAACAGAAGAACAAACCGTCAGAGGAACAAAGAAATGAACCGGTGGGGCAGAGAAATTGAATATTAATGGGACGGAGGAAAGGACCATCAGTGAACGGAGGGTAAGCATGGTGAGCACAAAAATGAGCGATATCACATGAAATACCCCAAGGTCGAAAAATTGGTGAGGTTAGTATACTTTCAATTGATTATTAAAAACTCGTTAATAATAATAAGAAACTATTTTAATACAATTGGCTTTGATTCTCTAATTGTTTTCCAATTGATAGATAAGTCCATAATTCAATAAATATCATATGAGCTGCATAATTACTTCCTTGGAGCTTACCTTTTTTAAATATACTTTTAAACTAATTATTGTGATGATTTTGAATTTTTGCATGTAAATTAGTATTGTATTAACTTATAATGAAAATTCAATCATACGGAATCTATGTTTCAGGGGCTATCATTTCATTCAGTACTCAAATGTTGATAAGTTTTACTTATTTGTGAATTGTTTACTACCAATATTGTTTGGCTTCTATAGTAAAAAAGGGCATATGTAAATACAAAGCAATCTTTTTTACTATATTATTATGTGAAGTATACTTATTATACTTAATTTACTTCAATCGATGTTTTAAATTAAATTCAATGAAAGTGCTGTAAACATATACACATTGATTGAATTAAGCCAAGACTTTAAAATAAAGACAGAAATATACGACCGTACACCGATAAAGTAGGATCAACAAGTACATCGTACTAAGAGTAGTTGTGGTACAAATGGATTATATGGCTTTCTCCCCACGGTGCTGGGAATGGCAGGGGTAGGGGAGGGTTTGGGGTGGGGGTTGGCCGGAGAGGGGTGGGGGATGGCCGGAGAGGGGGGATGGTCAATTCCTTGCCCTCCCCTCTAGAGATCTTATTCCCAGAGTACAAGTATACGTATACGATGCTACGAGCGAGCTCACATTCTACGTTTCTTTTGACGAGTTTCCTGTTTTTGGTAGTAATTCTTACGAGGAGAGTAATTCTATTACTGAGAACGAGGAGTAATCTTTTTTGAACAAGTAGTATTATTTTCCTGAAGTTTTATGCAACATGTGGTTTTAGGAACAAGTAGTATTGTTTTCCTAAAGTTTTATGCAACATGTGGTTTTAAGAACATTATCTTGATAATTTTATTATTTGCCTCTGTTATAGCATTAGTAGTTACCGGTTACACTGATCACCTGGAGATACATTTTAGGAATAAATAAAATTATAGCACAAAGGAAAGAGATGTGTGGGTTGGGTTGGTTTATTAAAGGTTGTAATGTGTAAAAAATCATAAAAAATAAATTAAATGAACTTAAGAGAGGGCTAAAGGGCCGCTCTCATAACATCATGCAGTGCTTCACCTGCTTCCATTTTGATGCGAATTTATTTCAAATCCGATAAAAGAGGGAGGTGTTTTAATGAAACATAGAGGTTTGGGGTATTTGACCTACTTTTTTTATGAATACATATCAAGCTATAAGGGGTTAAAGTTGATCAAAGTTTTATCAACATTGAAACATTATAGTTTCATACGCATTTAAAATTAAAGAGTCTCTCTTTCATTAAATTCCACTTTTATCGCACCTAAAATTAAGGCGAAAAAAAGAGCAGGCGAAAATCTGCATGTTGAATTTTTGACCCTCGAAACCCCTGATGCTTACAGCCTCTGTTGGCAGCCGCTGAAACTTTTGGACGCGCAGGCTATGAACATGAACGTATATAATGAATAAGATCTATTAATTAAAAAACCTAGTTTCTGCCACCAAATCTCCTTCCTTACCATCATTTACCTGAGACTTGGGTCTCACACGTGCTGAAGTGCAGCAGCGTTTCTTTATCCACAGTGTTTTCACCGAATATTAGATATTGTTTCTCTCCCTCAGTATGCTTGTGAACAATGCGAAATGTATTCAGTTGGTTTCAGCAACGTCCTCTAGGACTGATTCTTTAGCCCCTCTTAATTTTCATTGCAATAAAATTAACAAATAAAAAGTTTCTTGAGTGAAAATTAGAATTGAAGAATGGAAGAGCAATGACTTAAACGAAAACAAATATAATGAAAAAATAAAGAACAACTAATAAAGTTTACTTTAAAAAGCAGTTGTTGCAGGATAAAACAGAGAGGTGAACGACCCAGCACGTAGTTAGGTACAGCCGCACGGCAACAATGTTCTGTTGGTTACGAGAACTGCTGTGCTCCAATGACGTCTGGAATTCAATTTGCCCTCAACCTAACAAAACTGTCCACTGAGCCTTGGTCTCTTGTGGTAGGGGTGCGTGACAGAGAAAAATGTTTTATTTATAAATTATACTGTTGAAAATAAAAAAAAATAACATGCATTATATAATTAGTGTTGTCTACAATAACTTAATATTTGACTCAGTTTCCTAGCTAAGTAAGTTATCACTTAGTTTTTCATGATAAGCAAGACATCCTGATTTTCACTTTCAGAATGAATATCTTATTTTGAAGTGATTTGATAGAAACATTTTTATGTTTTATAAGGAATTCAATGCTTAAAAAAACTAATATCTCAATTATCCATTATTACACATCATGTTTTATGCATATTGTTGTTGTTGTTGTTACACATTAAGTTACAGTTAAGTTTGTGCATTTTATTATATCTATCTATATAATACGTGATGCCCCTTTTTTGTTAACGCTTCTCCTCCCTTATTTCTGGACCAATTTTAAAGTTTGAGGTGTCAAAAGAATGGTCTCAGTTCGTAGTTTTGCAATAAGGTTTTAGATTTTTGATATTTTAATTCTGAAGCTCACTGGAAGCTCTTAAAGTTCATTTTTTGTCCATAAGATTAACATGGGGGACAATTTATTTTGAATTGCTAAATAAAACAGCTGTTGATAGTTGAACAAACAAACACATATGTTAAAAGCTGAATAGAAGCAAGGAATCTAAAACAAATGAAGACAAATAATCTCTTTATTTATTTTAGATTTCTTGAATAGAAGCAAATTGAACTGGTACTAAAATAACAACACAATTTCATACTTTAATACGAGGAGTGTCTAATCTGGGGATTTAACCTTTTCTCAAAATGTAGCAGGTATATTTTGCTTGAAAATTTTATTCACGCGTATTTGGTTCACAAAAATAATTTTTGTAACTTAAACCTGGAAAAATTCATTTTTTTCCGAAACAAATTTTGGAAATTGAAATTTTTGACATGGGTCTTATTGGTTGTCCGACTGGTATTGAAACAATAATGAAAGGTAGCAAATACTAAAATAGAACACCAAATTTGTGTGCATGGGTTTTCAAACTGCTGTAAACTATAAGGAAAAGGGATAGTTGGTTGTAAGTGTAATAACCTTTTTATTTACTATTATAGTATAAACATGTTTTATGCACAATGCTACACATATTTAAAAAAACCTGTGTAAAAGACAACATTTAAAAGTTTTTTACCTCCAGTATAGAAAACAAGCTTATTACAAAAATGGTTTTTATAAAGAAAAATGTTAACCAAAATAAAAATGCCAGTAAAAACAAAATGGACCACACCAACAAAGATGTAGATTCTCTTAATTTATTTGATTTCTTTATTTAAATTTTGTAATGTCATGGAAAGTTAAGTTAAAGAGGATATAGGCATAAATAGTAATGTGGACTCATACACTATGTCATTGACTACCTCATACAGTAGTACTACAAAAACAACCGCAGTGAGTGCTGCATAACTCATACAGGACCGGGGAGTAATGAAATGTTGATTTTTATTCTTTTGTCATTTACGTTTTATTTTTTATGAACTATATGTGGATCCAACATCTGTGAATTTATTTAAAATTTTATAGGAGGGTTTAGACAAAGGCCCTAAGACATATCGGCAAAAGAACAACTACGTAATCTCAGCTAATTTAGACCTAAAAGAACGAGCACCACATCTCAGCACTATCACATTGGGAAGTGGGAGAATTGGTAATAAAGATCGATCTGATTTTCACTATAGCAACATTTTTTCAAAGTATTACCATGGATCAAGGTTTGATCACCCGGTACTCTAATAAATGCAGCGCATTGCGCTGCACGGGCCCCCTAGTTCTGTTTATTTTAATACCACTTGTTTGTTATCAGCATGTAAGTAGTTTGCGTGTTTAAAGCATATTGTTGTTGTTCCTCTATGTTATTGTTATGTATTAAGTTATTGTTGAATTTTTTGTTATTATTTTAAAGATTTTTATGTACTGCGTCACTTGAAATATGGGTATTACTCTTTTCTACGTCTCAGTAATATAATAATTAATTAATTTAATTGATTATTATTTAGTAACAATAATAATGTTGTTTAATGTATTGTATTTACGAATTAAATTTTTCTCTAAGTAAATACATAAATAAATTACATAAACCATTACACACACTATCCCTTAGAGATGAAAATTGTATCTTGGCGGAATAAATATGGAAGAATTAAAAATGTAAAATGATATTGGAGCTTTGTCATTTATAAAGATATAATTGACTACAATGAAATTCACTTAACCATTATTTATAAAAATATCTAAAACATAATTTTCATGTAGTTTTGTACCCTATTATTCTATCGGGCCAATATAAGTTAGTATGTTATAGTTGAAATCCATTTTGATTATGGCAGTAGTCCTAATTATTACGACAATAGTCACACATCCAATGTCCAAAGAACTCTAAAAGCAAACTCATTATTTTAAAAAGTTTTTGTAGAGTTTGCAGCTATACGATTAACAATTTGGACCAATACATTAAAACTATTTTTAAATTGACTGGGAAACAAGGAACCTCTTTAGTTTAAAACAGAACAATAATTTAATATTCAAAACGTTGTATCTATTTATTGAAACTAGTATACGTGTTGCACGAAATCGAGCAATTTATTATAGTACAATACAAATTTTACTTTTAGCTCTAAATCAATGACATCCGACTAATCCAATATTGTGAATATCTTTAACCACCAAAATCTTCACGTATTTACAGCTGATTATTAACAGATGTTTAAAATGCTTTATTCAATCCCAATGTTATTTAAATGGGAAATTTTGAGCTTTCAATGGTAGATAGCGCCTTTATTTTCAGTCCAATTCCCATCAGTTTTTGGGGGAAACAACTTCAGACCAAGCCCTATCCAACGACACCAAAAACTTGAAAATCGGTTAAAAATTGTAGGAGAAGTTCCCAAGACAAAAAAACCCTTAGCGTATTAAATAAGTATAGATACCGCGAGTAGTGGCAAAGTAAGGCTTCTGGGCCAGTTCAAGGTCACCCTAGCGATGACGTCATCGATGATGCAGGTGTTCTACGTTTCAGTTGACTTTTCAGCAGATTCGTTTCCGTGAAGCGTCCAGAACAGCTTTGGCTTCACAAGCAATCTAGTTGATTAAACATCCAAGTTTGGCTTTTACTTCAACCTCAGTTTAATTAAAATGCTATTTTCGTTTTAAGGTTAGCCGAGGAAATAAAATAAAAGGACACTTTGTCTCTATGATCCGATTTCACCAAACTAAATATTAAGTAATCATAACAGCCACCGGAAAATCCTTAAACGTGATTAGTCGTTAACATTCACTTAATACTGATACATAGATTATACAATATTATTTTCTAATTATAATCGTGATTTAGTGTCTGTTTTCTTTGTAATTAATGTTTCAAAGGTTATTTAAAACAAACTAGATACAATTTTTACCTATCTTTTTGGTACAAAACTGTTATATCCTTATGATATAATAATCAGCTGTTTGTAAATATTGTTTTCAATTATGTTTGTTTACATTCAAGTATACTTCTGATGTTCAGTTCAAATTATTATAATTCAATGTTTAAAGTTTTAATAAAAATGAATTTGATTTCAAATGCGTGCATTCTAATTATTCAAATATAGAACAATAATTTGGCGACGATAAAAACTCAATCATGGATCCAGACCAATTGAGGGAAATAGTACAAGTAATTTCTGAAAGCCAACAAGGACTCATTGAAGGTATTGTATCTAAAATGATGGATAAACTACAAATCTCTCAATCAGGACAAACTACAGCAATAAGTAATAACATTCCTCCTTTTGAAGAGTTCAATCCCAAAACTGAAAAGTTCAAAAATTATTTAGAAAGGTTTGAAAATTATCTTGCTGTAAGAAATGTAAAGGATTTAGGGAAAAAAGCTCAGTTACTTAGTGTATCAATTGGATCAGTACATTACAATAATCTCTCAGCTTTACTTGGCCCTGAAGTACCTATCAAAAATCTAGATTATCTAACATTATGTAAACATTTCAGTGAAATGTTATCACCTCATAAGAACTCAGTAGTATCTCAGCATTACTTTTTGTGTACCTACCAGAAACAAAACCAAAGCATACCAGAATTTGTAGCTTCTCTTCAAAAAAACATCACTGAATGTGAATTTAATGTAAAGTGCGAATGTTCTAAACAAGTTTCAGCAGCAGACATTTTGTTACGAGCACAATTCATACGTGGATTAAAGGACAACTGGATTCGAGAGCAACTTCTTCAAATGGATGAGACGTCATTCAAAGAGGTAGTCATGAAGGCAACAGCCCTAGAAGCTTCTCGGCTTGAGGTACAAGAATTAAGTAAACATCAGGTAACAAATACTCCATCTAGTGACGTAGATATCAATAAAGTTTCGAAAAAGTTTACAGATGATGCTAAATTTCCATCAAAATCCAGGCAATTTCAAAGTTCTAAACCTAAACGTTACACTCCTAAATCCAAATCTAAAATTAGTTTTGAACAATTTGGAATTAATGGTCTTTGCTTAAGATGTGGCCGCAATAACCACCGTGCTTCAGAATGCCGATCAGATCGGTCATCACTGCACTGTAAAGCCTGTTCACGACATGGTCACGTATCTAAAGTATGTGTTACATCTTTAATGAAAGAGAAGTTTCCAAGAACTGAAATTTCTAATGTAGCATCAGGTTCTTCAGCTAAATTTGTTAGTACTAATAGGTCGGAAGACTTTGGTTTTAATTACATTAACCATAACTCACGGGTAATAGACATTTATGACAATTCTCAGTCCTCAAAATCCAGAGATTCACAAAAATATACGGTAACAGTTCTGATCAATGACAGGCCAATGCAATTTGAGGTAGATTCCGGTGCAGGATATACACTGATCTCAGAAACCGATTTCAACAAACTAGACCTTAAGGTAGCTATGTCACCGACAGATGTTTTCTTTAGGTCATACACGAATAACATTTTTCATCCTAAAGGCAAAGTACAACTTAAAGTTAGTTATAAGGGAAATCAATCAGATGAAGAACTTTACATTGTGCCTGAAGGTCATCCAGCCGTACTTGGGAGAGTATGGATACGACACTTGGGAATAAACCTCCAAGAGATCGACAGAGCTCAAAATGTGTTTTCCAGTTCGGATGATCAAGTTCATTCAATCGATGATGTACTTAAAGACTTTTCTGATGTCTTCGAACAGAAAATTGGTTGTCTTCCAAACCATAAGGTAACTTTAAAGTTGCGTGAAAAAGCTACACCTGTATACACGAGAGAGCGCAATGTTCCATTTGCACTACGATCCCAGGTTGAGGAGGAACTCAATAACTTAGAGTCTGCTGGTATTATTTCAAAAACAGAGGTAAGTGATTGGGGTTCTCCACTTGTAGTGATCCCGAAAGGTAATGGTAAAGTTCGCTTGTGCGTGGATTACAAAACAGGGGTGAATGATCGACTTGTCTCAGCTAATTTCCCTATTAAACATATTCCAGACATACTCAATAGTTTACGAAATTCTAGGGTATTTTGTAAGCTAGACATATTTAAGGCTTACCTACATATACCTGTTGATGAGGAGAGTAGTAAAATTCAAACAATTACTACCCATCGTGGAACTTACCGGATGCACAGGTTAAGTTTTGGCATCAAAACCGCACCAGCAGAATTTAATCGAATCTTAGGTCAAATTTTACAGGGTCTTCCTAAAGTAGAGGCATATTTCGACGATATTATTGTACATGGTTCAACAAAAGATGAATGCTTACAAAATCTAGTAACCTGCCTTCAGCGTCTTCAAGAAAATGACATTCATCTGAACAAGGACAAATGTGTATTCTTTTGTGAAACTATCGAATATCTAGGTCATGTCATCCAATTCAATAAGGTTTCCAAATCTCCAGAAAAAATCCGTGCCATTAATGAAATGCCTCGACCAAGAAATGTGGATGACGTTCGCAGGTTTCTCGGCATGGTAACGTACTATGCACGATTCATCCCAGACCTATCCACAAAATCTACACCCCTCCGAGACCTTCTGCAAAAGAATCGGAAATTTAATTGGTCACGAAGATGTGAATCAGCTTTTCAGTGTCTCAAGAAAGAAATCACTTCAGATAGGGTTCTAGTACCTTACGATCCACATCAACCAATCGTGCTGACATGCGACGCAAGTCCAACAGGTATTGCAGCTGTTATGAGTCATCTAATTAACAACGAGGAACGTCCAATCGCCTATGCTTCCAGATCATTGACATCATCGGAGAAAAATTATAGCCAACTCGATCGAGAAGCCCTTTCAATTGTTTTTGGAGTGAGTCATTTTTACAATTATTTGTTTGGCCTTCATTTCGAGCTAGTCACTGATAATGCGCCACTATCCAGAATTTTCCACGAAAAGAAAACACTTCCTCCCATGACATCCAGTAGACTTCTGCGATATGCGTCTTTTCTGTCGGGTTTCAATTACTCGATTCGTTTCAAGAAGGGGGAAAGCAATGTAAACGTAGACTGTCTATCCAGGGCTCCGATAAATCAAGAGACTAACACTGTGGATGTTCTACTCAACAATGAAGTCAACTTGCTTCACTCTAACACATTATTTCAAATATCTTCTGAAATCCTTACACCTGAGGTTCTAGCAAGAGAAACAGAACGCGATCAAGATTTAAATAAGATTAAGCAGGATCTTCAAAATAAATCAGAAGAATCTCCATATACTCTGTCAGATGGAGTATTATTCAAAGACAATCGAGCTGTCATACCAAAGAGTCTACAACCACATATTCTAGAACAACTACATTTTACCCACATTGGAATTACCAAAATGAAACAGTTGGCAAGAAGGTATGTATACTGGTATGGAATTGATAAAGCTATCGAAAACATGGTAAAGTCTTGTGAGCGCTGTGCATTTACCAAAAATCAACCTTCTAAGGCTCCACCACATCCATGGTCAGAACCTGAGTCCAATTGGGAACGTATTCATATCGATTATGCGGGACCATTCAACAACAGCTATTTTCTTGTATGTGTCGATGCAAAATCCAAGTGGTTAGATGTTAAAACAATTTCGAGTCCACCAACAACTACAACTACAATCACATTATTAGACAATATATTTTCATTTCACGGCTATCCACAAGTTATGGTATCAGATAATGCTTCGATTTTTGTTAGTTCGGAATTCAAAAACTATTGTAAGAAAAATGGCATTTTTCAAAAACTTATAGCACCTGGTCATGCCGCAACTAATGGATTAGCTGAACGAATGGTTCAAACTCTCAAACAACGGCTTAAAGCAGTGGAAAAGGATCCAGGAAATATCTTTACTAAAGTTCAAAACTTTCTACTACAGTACCGTGCCACACCACTGTCCAATGGGTTATCTCCTGCAGAGCAGTATCTAAATCGGAAAATTCGGATCAGACTAGATGCTTTAAAACCATATCATCCAGCTAAAAATGAACCCACAGAAGCTCGAGTAAGAACATTTAATGTGGGGGAGACAATTCTATGTCGTGACTACACCACCAACAATAAGTACATTTGGGTGCTTGGTGAAATAATACAGAAGTTGGGAAATATACACTATACAGTGAAACTTGAGTCTGGAAGAACAATCAAGCGGCACATTGACCAATTAAGAGGTACCAGAGTTAAAGTTAAAAGTTCTAATGCAAAGACAGAATCCTCGACAGAGACGGAATCAAACACTGAAAAGTACCCAAATTACACTCCACTTCAAGTTCCTAATCTTCAACGTAAACCTACGAATCCTATAATAAACCAAGACACATGTGAAGAACGAGTAGTTGAAGAATCTCCTTCACAAGCTCTTCCATCACAGGACCAACCAGCTAATAATGTCCCAGCAAATGAACATGAAGCCTCTGAATCTCCGCCTATTACATTAAGACGATCAAATAGAAGAAAGAAAATGCCACATTACCTGAAATCTTTTGTTCCTAAGTAAAGTATCAAACAAGTGGGGGAGACTGTTATATCCTTATGATATAATAATCAGCTGTTTGTAAATATTGTTTTCAATTATGTTTGTTTACATTCAAGTATACTTCTGATGTTCAGTTCAAATTATTATAATTCAATGTTTAAAGTTTTAATAAAAATGAATTTGATTTCAAATGCGTGCATTCTAATTATTCAAATATAGAACAAAAACTTATAGGCTTTGGAACAGGTATGTAGTATTCTGTAATTAATTGTTAATAAATTCAACAAAGTAAAGTATTGTTTGTACTTTTGTCACGTTATCTTAAATTTTACACAACTAAAATTAAATAGCTGAAGTGTAAATAAAAGAGTGCTAGTTTAAAACTACACCAATTTGTCTGAGTAGCACGAACTCTGCAGGAATGCATGTTGCAGATTCAGCTGTTTCTCGTGAGCCAAGTAGGAGTACAAACCTTACGGCTGTCAACATCCGAGTAAATATTGCAGCGCGCTTCTCTTGGCTTCTTGTTTCTTTCCTTTATATCCTTTCTCTACAAACTATTTTAAAGTAACAAATAGGTTTATAAACTAAAATGTTACGACTGCTACATTCATTTTGCATATTTATTTCTAGTATCGCCATTTTTTCTTACATAATTTTGGCAGTTGATTGTCCTCATAGGTCCAATTTGTCTCTGTAATTAATTGTTCAAGTACGAGATTTCTTATTTGTGCCCTGTTCTAACTTTTTTATGAATGTTTATTGTAATACTGTATTTTCTGAAATCTCTTCAATATGGCACTGCACTTTAAACGAACATATAACCAGACATAATGGGGTAAGGGCATATTTTTGAATTTTCTCAGGTACTCTATTTTCGATTATTTTGAACTTTGTATTGTTGTAACACTATCAAAATTTAATTTGGTTACTTCAATAATGCCTATAATATGAATGATTTCTGAACTATAGGTATTGATAATCAATGATTTAATCTCCTAAGGGGATTTGCTACTAACTGGTGTCCTTTTTTATTATTAGAAACAGAATGTTTTGTACAATTGTTTCGGATGCAAGACATGATACCAAAATATGAAAAATAGGCCTATCTAAAATAACATTTTAAAGTTTTAACATGGTAAAAAAATTCAAAACTACGTTTTTGGGTGAGTTTTCAGAGTCATTTTCTAAGTGATATAACTCCAAAGATTTGTGCACTATTTCAATGATTTTATTTAAATATTAACTAACTGAATGGGCATATAGTCTACAAAAAAATTATTTACGATCAAGTTAATTTAGTTTATGAACCAAATTGTATCAAAGTTTAAAAAAATCTTAAAATAAGTTTTGTGTTCATTATTTTTATTCTTTGTACCCACGAAAGTTATAGGCATAAATCTACCGAACTGTTTAACTACATGTGTAGTTAGTAGTTCTGTTTAACTACAATAGTTAGTAGCAAAAATATCAACAAATCCAATAAGTAATTTGCGATATGTTTCAATTTTAATCTAAAAAAAAACCCCATTTGTTGGAAGTAACATTCGGATTAATCAAAGTTTTCCTTTTAAAATAAAGCTAAATTCGAGGCCTCTTTTACAAGTGATTATCTAGTTTTATTATACATGTATTTACACAGCTTTATATAATAAAACTTTTGGCCTTTACAACCGTAAACAGTATACGTAACCAAAAACCACTCTTAGAAGTGTGTTCGTTTTCACACAAAAATCACATAAAATATTTTTTGTACACTTATAAAGTGAAAATTAATTTATTTTGTATACTTATTATGCAATGAGACCAGAGGAAGAAAAATGTAAAATAAAAAATCGTAAAATTGGACCATTTTTTGTCTAAGTATCAAGTCCAACGTCTTATAAACGTTAGATACAAGTCCAACGTCTTATAAACGTCTTATAAACGTTAGATAAAAGTGCGGAAGGCGCTCGTTCTTGGAGACCAACAGAGCAGGAGATTAACTGGGTCTGTTTCAATTACTCTGAAGCCTTTAAACCCAATTGACATTTAAATGGAAGAATCACGACTTGATTGCAGCACATGTAATTAGTTTGGGGTTTGAACTCGATTTAAATTACAAGCACCATTGCTCCCTAATGTAACTAGGTCTTGATTGAGGTGCAATTGATTTGCCATGGTCTTTTGTAATTTAAGTAAGAAGTTTAAAGAGCTTGCCTTGAAATTATAATATTATATAATTGAAGGGGGTAAAATTTATGCCACAGATAATCTTATGTTTTAATTTAATTTATCTAAATTAAACCAACATATAAAGTTATTAGAAAGGTTAGGCCTGATTATATTTGCATAAACTAATATATAACAAACCTATTTTAATTTACAGTCAACTTTTAAAGTTAACTATAAAAATTATTCTTAAGAATTTATAAATCGCTCGCTCAAAAAATAAACATTAATAAATTATATTCACTTTCTTAACTTGTATTGAAATATATAAGAAACAATCCCACCTTCAATAGTAGTAAGATTCATCCATACTTAACATCCTACAATGCATAAAAATTACGCAAAACATTGAAAGTTTATACCTGTACTTTATGAAAAATTTTATCCGTTATTCCACACTGAAGACAAGCTAGTTATTGCAATATCAATTTTATAAAAATAATTGTCAAAAGATATACGTATGCATTGTAGTATGTAGAAAACAACAACAGTTTTTAGGCTTTTAAACAACCCGATTAATATATTCAAAGAAATAGTAGTTTTCATCACTAGGGGCAAAAGTGAGTCTTTTTGATGAGCAGTCGAGTTTTTAAAAACGATTTAGCATCAAAAAGACACTTTTGCTCCAATTGATGAACAACGTGTTTTATCAGGCCAAATTAGACAATCGTTAAAAATATTAACTATAAAGTTGTTTTTTCAAGGTTATATTTACAAAGTAAGTAATATGCAGTGTTTACATTTATGTTATTTACAAACAATGCTCTTTATAAAGTATGAATTTTAAAATTCCACTCCTCAACATTAATAAATCAATAATAATATACTTAGCAAACGGCTGATTTTTCAGTCCTAGGACCTAAAAAATTCTCCAGCTGATTTTTCAGTCCTAGGACAAAAAAGAATCGGTTTTGGTACTATTGAGAGAACAAAAAACAGGCTGATTTTGTGCAGAATGATAAAACATTACTTCTACATATGTAAACTTATGAGTACTGCTGTTATGAATCGTAATAGTTTTTCAACACTTATCCAACATTTAACAGTAAGTTTATACACAATTTTTTTTACATTTATTGACAAAATCCAGTCCTATAAACCATTTCTAAATCTCCATTGAATGAATGACCCGTGTACCGTGTGGTGAGTTGCCCCAACCCCCTCCCCCCTCACTGCGGAGGGGTTGTTTATGTTTTCTGCTACCGAGTTGACATTGTGAAGGGTCTTGTGACCCCAGCAGTCATCGACCCATCCTCCTCCCTCCCTCCCACCCCTCCTCTACCCCTCCCATCCCTCCGTTTCCTCACGCCTCCGTTGTGGTGACCCATAAGTCTTGGGCAAGGTACAGGCTCGGTTGAGTCGGGCGAACATCAAGATTTAACAGTAGTTAACGTTTTGGCGTTGTTGATATCACAACAATAGTTTTGCTGTCTTCTTTGTTAATTCAACGGAAATTAACAGTATTATTTCAACACAGAGATGACTCTGTGTGTAGTTCTGAAATATTTTAATTATTTTAAGGCCTTTTCGTAGTAATTTGTTATTTATTGGGCTAAAACCACTTTTACATTTTTTCCTCTAAGAGCCTATGTCATACTAGATCTTTACAGTTAATTCCAATCGATATTATGGTCGACATAAAACATACCGACATATTGATGAAGAATATTCACATAATAAATACGAGGTGGCTGTAGCTCAATTACCAACAAATTACTTATAAAAAGCCCCTTCTAACAAGCATGTCGTTAAAAATTAGGAATTTTCAAGAGGATGAACTATATGTAAAAAAGTATTCGTTTTAACCATCTGAATAGTTATTAATTTTCAGTGGAACAATTTTACGACAAACATAATTTCTCTCTAGATGTTACACACAACCCCTCTCTTAACTCTATGCAATCGATGCAGCATAAAACATTCAACTGGAACACTAGACTCCCGGCTAGTTGGCGTGCAGGTGTTCGATTCGGGAAGTTGCCAACTACTTCCAACTTTGTACTTAAACGCCGCTGATTCCACCCTTGGGGAAAATGTTTAGGAAACATTCAAAAGTTAACGATATACTACACTATATTTTGACACAAGTTATCAACAAATACCTTGGGCCGGTTTCACATTCATCTTTGCAAACAAGTTTGGCATGTTCAAAATAAAACCCCCGTGCAATGATAATTTCATGTCCTTACACATTTATTATTTACAGGATTGTGAGCCTTACACGCTCAATACGAATCACGATATTTGATCGTGATCCTGGATCACGATATGGATTGACCGTATAAAGTAAAATACTGATGTGTGATCCATGAATCGTACATCAATATTTGACTTTTCACACTCAATCTGAATCATGATACAGGATCACGATCCAAATATCGTGATCCGTATTGAGCGCGTGAAGTCCGCCATTGGCCATGTTAAACGTGTTATGTAAAAAGCAGTAGAAAGCTGAAGAACTGCATAATGCTACATGACATTACATATTTATTTTTTACCCTTGGAATACAAGTATTGCATGGATGTATTTATAGTATTCAAATTACCATAGTCTGATAACCCGAATTTTTAGTTCGAAGTGTGATTTTGTTTTGATTATATTAATTAGACAATAGATTTTTTATGTTGAAAACAACAAACAACTGACGATTTGCCAATGCCATTTGTATAGTTTATGAAAAATAAATGTATAAGAAACTTAAATTCCGCATGTTTAACATAAAACATATTAATGGAATAAGAACATAACACTTCTAATGAAGTGGGATAGAAAATTATTGCGAAGTAATCCATTTATTCTGAATTTTAATTTTCTATGGACGGTGAAAACTGCCGTAAAAGCTTCAACAGAAATCCAATTAAAGAAACATTGTTGTATTGATCAACCTTTCTCGCCTACTGCGTCATGTTCTTGGAAATACAGTAAAGCATCACAGGTATCAAAACCCTTTCATTTAGTAAAATATAGAATTTTACATAGCTTTGTTCTTTTTGGTTTAGCCAGTAGAACCATTTTGGTATGTTTTGAATAATTCTATACTTTATTAGCAATGACTGACACTAAGTGAATCGACTTCATTTGATACAAACGTTATTTGGACCATATGCACTGCAATTAGATTGATAGTTTTGACATGTTTTTTTCCAATGCTTCAAAAACACGTGATGATAGCATTAAAATCATCAATTATTACCAGCTAAGTTTAAGATTTAGGAGTAAGAGATTTCCTAAATAAATGTCACTTGTTGTTCATGTCCGTTGAAAGAGACCTATACAACAGTGAATTGGTTTCACATAAGACTATTATAAGAGAAATTTCTACTGCTAGTGTTCAGGCAATAGAAATCTATTAACAATATTATGTATGTTATAATGGTTTCTGTTTTTAAAAGTATTGTATATTTGATTACTTTAAAAAAACTTGACTGTAATTTTATTCATATAGAGTTATAAAATACATCATTAGCTCAACTTGCTGATTTTGGTAAAAGTCTTTTTAATGTAACACAGCGACATTAATTTAAATAATTAAAACAGTAATGGTCTTCAAATTGACAATGATAAAAATTAAATTAATTTCTAAGAGTTATCATAATAGTCACGAAAGTTCTTCATTAGTAACTTTGAATTTATGTCGTTTGTGATTGTTGCAGACATAAAGAAAATTTAAATGTCATTGTAAAATGTTTTACGCATATTTTTTTATAACGGAAAACTTTTGATCAAATTTAGTGTTCTGAAACTATTTAATTAGTTTGCTTTTTATAAAAATTCGCATTGAAACTACTATCACGTACTATCAATACCCAACTAATTATAATCCCAAGAAACACAGTCAGTATGTTAATTGCATTGTATTAAATACAATGCAATTAACATTTTTAATGACAGTTGTTGCCTATTGTAAATTGGTCTCTAGGATGTGGCAGCAATGAAGCGAATCAGCCATGAACTGGGAATTCTTCAATTTAAATGTTAATTGGGTTTAGGGCCTGTAGCAGAAATCCAATCAGAGACCTTGTTACTGGCTCTCTCTTCAAAGCCACACCGTTGCTTGGTTTTATATTAGGTAAAAAAATGTTACTTCTAATGTGGGTTTACAATTTGATAATAAAAATTAAAATTAAGAAGAGAACTACTGAAATTTTAACAATTATAGGTCGTTTTTAAATGATGCTTTAGAGAATTTTGGGGGCGGTGGAGAGGGTATTGTAATCTGGGGGGAATGGGTGGAGGTGGTTTAATCTGTAAACATGACATTTAAACTTGTGAAAAAATCTTTATTTATTCATTAACCATTGAGAATTTATAAATTGCATAGGATTTTTTCAGATACATACATCAGAAATTTGGAATCATAAGTAAAGTATTTTTACAATTTGTCTTGAAGATAATTTTTGACACTATAATAGAATTTTTCGTGAAATAACTTCTTTAATTTTTTGTTGAACTTTAAAGGGCCTTTTTCATTTTTATATTTATAAAAAATTGGTAATTTATAAAAAAGTATTAAATTTAAAAAAAAAATTCGTATCGTTAAAACTATTTGAAACAACATCATAGGCTATCCGAATGGAACAAAATGTCAATAATTAACTGTTTGCATGTTTAACCAAAACGCACAGTATTTACCTCCATCACAAATCATATTTTAAATTAATATCATACAGTCACTATTTATCTTTTTCACTATAATATTCTGTTTTATCAATCATTTGAATAGTTTCTAGTTCGATACTCCAGCCTATGACAAACATTAAAAATGACAACAATAACATAAAAAAATGTTATAACCAGGTATTTCTTTGATACTTATTTTTATTAGAAATTCAGCTTCGTTATACAAAACACCCCTGTTTATTCTTTATCGGACACGGATCGCAGGCTCAGGTTTACTGTGGATATCGGAAATGCATCAACGGCGGCTTCAGGGATAAAAATACTCCTCAGGGATGCGCATCAGCGCCTACACCTCCTATACATCGGTAGGTGACTCTCAAGGTCTGCAGAGGAAAAAGCATAAATTCTTCCTAAGGTCAGATGAATAGCTACTTTTTGTGTTCCAGATATTAAGCGTCAAAACTAAAACGGAAGTTAAGTTACGTTATAATATTTACTATTACACAGATGATTGAAAAAGAGAATGAAGCAGTCTTTCCACGGGTACGATATTTATAGTAACGACACACATTACTCAATTTTAAATTTGGATTATTAGTTAATAACAAACCATTAGGTAATGACCAAATTAACAATTATCAATCAAGGTAAATCTAAAAACATAAATTCTACCCTAGTTTGCTTTGAAATTCCTTATTTTAGTAATAGTTGAGACAAAACATCTCCAACGCAAACGAGAACCATTGTTATTTCCTGCAGCGTTGGCAACACTTGCAGGTAACAAAGAGTAAAATGTTGGTTTTTAACACTTTCTTAATCAACAAAACCTCTGTGGCGACATACTCGGATGTCGCAGAAAGTTACACCATTGCTCTTATGGGATGTAGCTCTCCTGGCCCTGTCCTACAGTCACCTTGGGTGATTCTGAGGGTGGCACGATTCACTGTCGTAGCTTGGTGGTTAAGTGACTCGGCGAAACCGAAATATCAAATGAGAACTTTAAAGAAATGAAAAATAGGAAAAAATCAAAAAAAGGAGAAGTTTATTTTTAGAATTTTTATTATATCAAATATTTGGTTAATAATTATTAATACTATTCATCAATCATAAAGGGCTAAAATAAATCATTTTCATTAAAGATTATTTCTTTAGGTTTAAAACGGTCTAGAAGACTAAAATGGGAATAAAATGTTAAAAACTGCATCTAAATTTGTAATATAAAAAACACAAAGTGAAATTCTTCTACTTTTATGAATATTCTATAATTTTGAGGGTTACTCAGTACACTGCTTTACAAAAACCATAAATAGTTTTATTTATTTTCATTTTAACTTAATGGCAAGATGTTATCATTAAGTTCCTTCCATGCAAACAAATTTCAGAAACAATCCAGATTCAGCTTTCATTGATTACAAAAATATTAACAACTTTTTTTCTTTGGTACTAAGTATTCACAATGTTTAAATATACATAATTGAATAATAAATTTTAGTAATATAATTGATGTCTATTAATTGGACGTAAATCGAGATTGGAAAATCTTTCAGATGAGTAATTTTATAAAGGGAGCTTCGATAACCCTTTTGTCAGCTGGAAATGACGGTGCAATTTTACAGTGGATAAACAAACCTCAGTTGACGTCCGGAAGGGGGAGGCAACAGCGCCCCTTACGATAAGGGGGGGGGGGGGTGGCAGGGGGTGCTCCTCCCAGGGCCCCCTCATGGTAAAAGTCTCACCAGCGCCCCCCAAGAAACAGGGGCGCGACCCCAAAACCAAACCCCGATTGGCAACAATTCAATGGTTTACTTCACATTTATACACTGTTTGCAAAAAAATATTGAAGTCTAATAAAATTTGTTCAGGCTTACATGGATAATTTCTGAAACTGCCATATAATAGGAACTCTTCAAGTTTCTATTTTAAAATCATTTTTTTTTCTTGTATCGGCTCAACCATAATAGTCGCTCAAAGCTCAAAACATGATTTTACAATAAGGTGGATATGAACATTCAAGAGAAAAATCAGCTTTAATAGTACATTAAAAAATCTGATAATTTGTTGCAAAAAGATGTACAAGTCATGGATCTTTCCATCAAGAGGCCCCATTCGAGCCTAGCATAATTGACTAGATTGAAGCATACAAAGCTGAAAGTTAAAGAAAACAAGTATGAAGTTGTAGAAAACAAATTGTGAGTGGTGGTGGTGGCAGCACTGGCCTAGCTGGTCACAAGACCTAGACCTAACATACTGTGATTTTTTATTCAGAAATTTGTCTTAGGCATACTTTTGGCAAGAAAAAGTCTTGGATATTCCAGAATTGAGACCCAGAATCAATGCATCTTTCAGCAA
This sequence comes from Neoaliturus tenellus, assembly GCA_030545055.2. Lineage (NCBI taxonomy): Eukaryota > Metazoa > Arthropoda > Insecta > Hemiptera > Cicadellidae > Neoaliturus > Neoaliturus tenellus. The sequence goes on along the minus strand of CM061537.1, from coordinate 22,917,927 downwards.
CATAACGGATTAAATACAACTTGAGAGTGTTCAGAGTAGATCACCACCATTGATAAAGTTTTTGCCTTTAATTGGAGTCATGGTGAAACTTTGAAATGACATTAAATCTAGAAAAATTTAGAATACGTGTGTCGTTTTACATTTATGGTTGCAGAAACAGAACATTCAATGGTTTTCTGTATTAAAAACTAAGTAGAAGTTATAAAAAAGACTTGGTGGATTGATAATAAATTATATACTATATTAAAAAACTTAAATTTTCTCTCAAAGGCCAGAACTTTAGCAAAATATTCTTTGGTTTTGTTTACAATTATGCTGTTGAAGATACAATTACACTACAGTAGTGAATTACAATGATGAAAAGTGTGCTGTGCAAAAGTGGTTATAGTGAACATTTGGACTGATTGCTCTTGTCTTTCTTTTTATTTTGTATGTTTTATTATTAATGTTGACGTTTGCAATTCAATTGTACATTGTCTTTCTGCAAATAAGAATTATTATTATTATTATTATTATTGAAGTAATGTTTTGAAGTGGTTGATACTATGGATTAATTTAATTACATTCTTTAAACATAAAAATATACAGGGTGAGTTTTTAATGTCCCCCCCTAATTTTTTCCGCATTTCTTAAGATATTGTCTCCCAACCACCACCAAACATCATTGATTAGCTTATACTATTTTTTGGTATGGTTCACTTTTTTGGCCGCCATCTTGGATCCGCCATATTGGACTAAACTTAATTTTTTTAATGTAAGGGTAGGGTTGTGACCCATCATTCCAAAGTGATTTTTTGCGTAGAACAAGACGCCGCAATCCGTTTTTGATTAACTATTTTCGTTCCCGAGATCTTACAGGTTTTTTTAAAACTAAATTTCAAAATAAAAAAATTCAAAAATCTCTGGTTTTATGCAATTTTTTTCTAAATAACATCGACTTTTTATCACCAGATATCCCATAACTTAAAAATACTTCATTTTGATGGTATTAAAAAAAAAAAATTTTGGTAAATTTTTGGTAAAATTTAAAATACTTAAATTTTGGCCGCCATCTTGGATCCGCCATCTTGGAATGAAATTAAAACTTTTAAACGTAAAGGTAGGGTTGTGACCCATCATTTTAAAGTATTTTTTTGCGTTTAGTACGTTACCGCAATCCGTTTTTCATTATCTCTTCTCGTTCTAAAAATATTAGCGATTTAGTAATAAAAATTAATATTTGTACAAAAACCCTAATATTTTTAGAACGAGAAGAGATAATGAAAAACGGATTGCGGCAACGTACTAAACGCAAAAAAGTACTTTAAAATGATGGGTCACAACCCTACCTTTAAGTTTAAAAATTTCAATTTCATTCCAAGATGGCGAACCTAAGATGGCGGCCAAAAATTTAAGTCCCATCAAAATGAAGTACTTTTAAATTATGGGATATCTGGTGATAAAAAGTCGATATTATTTAGAAAAAAATTGGATAGAACCAGGGATTTTTGAATTTCCTTATTTTGAAATTTAGTTTTAAAAAACCTGTAATATCTCGGGAACAAAAACAGTTAATACAAAACGGATTGCGGCGTCTTGTTATACGCAAAAAATACTTTGAAATGATGGGTCACAACCCTACCCTTACGTTAAAAAAAATTAAGTTCAGTCCAATATGGCGGATCCAAGATGGCGGCCAAAAAAAACGAACCATACCAAAAAATAGTATACACTAATCAATGATGTTTGGTGGTGGTTAGGAGTCAATATCTTAAAAAATGCGGAAAAAATTAGGGGGGGGACATTAAAAACTCACCCTGTCTGTGAATGTAAAGTCTATTTTGTTGTAAGTAATATATGAAATGTTTTCTAAACTATTTTAAGTTATTGAAAGACACTTGCAATGCAACGTAACAAAATACTTTTCAATAAAATTATTCAACAATAATCATTGAATATTTTTACAATTGTTGACATCCAAATTCAAAGTTTTGAAGTAAATGGGGATAAACTTAACTTATTCATTGTTAAAAGGTAAACCTTGACAAAAATTGTGTATTAATCGTAGTAATACGAATTCAGTGTAAAAGGCGTATTCAAATTGAACGGAAATAACTTAAAAAGGAACTTTAAAAGGTTTCAACAAGAACTTGAGCTTTCTTAGAAACACTTATATTTGAAATATTAAATCCTGGAAACTTGAAGAATTGCTGGATTGTGTTTAAATAAATATTTTTTCTCGTTTCTTTTTCAAATTAGAATTTAAAACATTTTCATAAGAGGTTTGTGTAATGAAATAACCTGCGTTAATATAATCAATTATAATGTGCTTTAATGAAAACATAAATTTACTTAACTTTTATATAAAGCTAAAACGAGCTACCAAAAACTAAATCAAACTATAATTCGGAAACAAATTTAACCGTAAAAGTTTTTTAGTAATTTATAAGTTAACTATTCACATTTCAATCAAGTTCATAGATCCTACTTATAAGTTATCTTTTATACGACCTATTTACAGAATAGTTGGCATTAAATGTCGAAATGAGGAGTGAAGTGTGATGTAAATTTATCAAAATTTTATGAGTAGGATGTATTTTTAGAAAAACAATAAACTACACGGCAGGCAATGTGGATACTGCTTTACTATAGCTTCTTCTCCTATGAAGAATAGTTCTTCCACAGGAACTGCATTTAATAAAATGACAGCGGTTTGAATATTACCGATTAATTTTTTTTAGTCAGAAATTGGCTTTAAATTTTCATGATTTTCTCACAACACTAGTCAAAAATAAAGTTACTGTTAATTTATTTAAGATAATATCGGATGAAAATTTGTGCTTAAAAATAAATAGTATTAAAAAATATTTTAATGAAGCTCCGGGCTTAAACACTGCTCTTTCAAAATTAATAACATAACTGCTAACTGTTAAATGTGTAACAGGTAATTCTCTGGTTGTCTTTGTAAGTCCTTAGCATTACCAATACCACGAGTTCTGGTGATGGTTGACATTTTTAATTAAAGGTTATATCAACATATCCCAGCGATGAGCTACAGGGTTCAGAATAAAACTTATAAATAATTAATACTCTAATCGAACAATATAGCCTTGATTCATTTTTAATATTATAGTGAATTATTAATGAGAATTCAACTTTGGTTTAAAATGAATTCTTTGAATCCAAAATTTTATAACAGGTTGGATATGACTGATGCGTGACTTAAATTTAAAAAAATATGTTAAAAATAATATATCAATATATTTTCATAAGATATTTCAAATTAAAATTTAAAGGTTTAAACTAGAGTTTAAAACAAACTAATTTGTAATATTTGTCATTTCTTCTTGAAGGTTATTATTTGATTCAATTTATGTTATTTTTGAATAAATAATATTACTATTATTATTGATTCAAAAATATCATAAATTGTTATTTTTGTTATACATTTTATGTTACAAAATCATGAATACCAAATTAAAAAAAAAACATAAATTAATATAAATTTGAAAATATAAAGTAATATTATATAATGATTAAATTAAGATATAATAACATTCTGTAGTGTGATCGGAAGCATCCAAGCAACCGGGCTGTATGATGCTGTCTCATGTTCAATGTTCAATGCTAGACATTAATGAATTTACTGAATCAATGAATTTAATGAACACTTTTGCATTCAACCGTAACATAGGCCTACATAAAATAAATATAAAACATTAAATTTAAAATTATTATTCTTTAACTTGCCTTTGTTGGTAATTTAACTCAATAAACTTTTCTAAGGATCGTGACCTTTTCTACAACATCACTGTTTGTATTCTACAAGGGTCAGAAAGATCAACGACAAAGTGGACACAAAAAACAAACATTTTCCAGGATGAAATGTGGTAGTGTTGTGGGGTAGTTTATGGGGTTTACGAGGGTGGTGGTCAGTATAGGGGCATAACTGGCTGCTGACCTTGTGTTCAAAAGTAGCTCGATCGATGATATGAGCCTTGGGACATACTTAAACTGTCAACACAGTCCCGTCCCTCCGTTCCTCTCTTGCCCCTCCACCCCTCCACCCCACCGCCCCTCACCGCCAACTAACCCTTCTCTGACTCCCGCGAGAATAATTTAGGATAAGCCTAAAACTATGTTATTGTTGCCATGATAAGATGTGTTAAATTTTGTTTGTAAAACGAAGGTACCAATTTTATTACATTCTAAAAGGTATACACCAATTACCTACATTGAAAATATTGTGTCCACGAAGTCTTGCCCTGATTTCATAGCTTTGCTTTACGGACATCATTATAGCAACATGCATCTTACATAACTTGTTTTCAAGGGAATTTAATCTAGCTTTTTCTCATTAACTTGTTAACACCTAAACTAAGCTGATTGAAAACAATGCAGTTTAATTATAATTCATTACAAAAAAAAAAAAAAAAAAAAAAAAAAAAAAACGTTATGGACCGACAAAATTTCCACCTTGTTAACCACGCTTGGCCTCTCTGGATTTCTTTATGTTCTCAGATTTGTCGAATATTTGGTTCATTCTGCCCCAGTTCCTAATGAAAAAAAAAAAAAAAAAAAAAAAAAAAAAACTCTAAAAGACGAAATAATAAATACAGTGACGTCCATTACTCACGAAATAATAACTGAAACCAAAAGAAGATTGTTAATAAAACGAACTAAAAAAGTCACCTGTAAGCTGTACAGGTTACCCACAATGAACAAATTGATGTGTTTTGAGTCTGTGCATAGCTGTAAAAAACTAATGAAGTCACTTGATAAAACTGTAAATAAAACTTTATCTTACTACCCACTGTTTTCATACTATTCGATTTATTAACCAGGGCATGACTTTATGGACACCCTTTACCTATTTAATAATTTTAACAGTTTCAGAGGGCAGTAAAGTAAATTAAATTGTGTTATTTACGAGTAATTAAAGTTTTTTTATATTATAAAGTAGTTTAAACACCTAATATTGTTTATGGAACATAAAAACAGTATTTATTTTTAAATTTAAGAATATAAGAACTGAGGTTTGTAAAACATCCACTTGATATTTGTAAAATTTGTATTAAGAATATAGTGTATAATAAACGACACCGTGACGTTGTAATACAAATTTCATAATATAACAATATCAATAATTGTATGTTATTTTCTGGAATCACATTCTTTTAGTACAATAAAATTATATAGTGCTATCTCATGGTAAATAGTAAATCACTTTTAGGAAGATCTTAAATTATAAAAAAACTAACTACATAATTTGTATATGTAAAGTATGGCGATGGATGCTTCAGTACAAAAGTGGTTGAATGAACTGTTGTAGAGTAAATTAATAGTATATCTGTGGGTTTAAAAAGAGGAAAAATATCCGGCCGAACATGTTATTCTGGTCACGCAAACAACTCTACTCTATTGGTGAAAGTTTCAGCAGGAAATACAAGACTTGAAGATAAATTAAAAACAATACGGTGTCACGCCATGCTTTCTTTCCTGGTGTATTATAACATTGGATATGAAAGTTCAAAGGTACTCCAGCTCCTTTATTTTTATCTTGCTATCTTGATATACAAAGTCTTCTGATAATTTTTGGCTTTAACGTCCATGGAACTAAATACGAAGCGATTATACACTAGGCAAAAACCACTATTCCTTTACACGATTTTATTTATTTTTAGTTACAAGGTTAAGATATGTTTAGAAATCTCGAAAAATGTCTCGAACGGAATCAAACCTCACCAGAGTAAGTGTTGTATGAGAAAAGTAAGTTGGGTAAATGGTTTAGGGGCCCTTTGTGAGGTGAACATTGTTGAGCAGTTTCTCACATGAAGGAACCTTCGAGACGGAATTCCCTTTGAAGGAAATTCCACTGAACTTTCATTTTGGTATCGTCAACGATATTTTCATTACTTTGTAAAATATGAGTTTTGTAATCAAAGTCATGTGTAGTTTATATATTTAGTTATACATATTTAGGAAACGCTATTTAGTTTTTGCACTTTTATACCAGTCCCAAATCGATTTTTTATAATTGAAAGATCTAATTATATTGAAATGTTTTACAAATATTAAGCATTCATTGATGTTAACCAACAAGCTTCATAGTATGACAAGTTCCATTTATACGTGATTTTGCAAGTCATTCTAGGGCAAGCCAACACATTTGCTGACCTACACTTTTAGGGTAATCCTGTAAACACATCGTAAGAACCATTTTATGTACTACAATGCTTTACTTCCATACAAAAACACAGAATTATTTACTAACCATAACTTATACAATAGGTCATATAAAGAATATTATTGGAATGATTAAAATTAACTTACTCATATGGTAGTGAAATCTTTCACCAAATGCCTTACCTGAAATAAAAAATTCAAACTTTAAAAATTGTGAAAAAACAGAGTATATCAAATTGGTGACAACGGCCGCGGCTTACTTCCACAGTTCAGTTGCAAATCAATCCAAAACTAGCCAGATAACCGTCAGCTCGAATTCTCGTACACAAAATAAAATTAATAGTGACAGGCGCAAACATCTTATGTAAGTTGAGATCAGATAAAAACGGCTGAGACTAGTAAACTGTACCAACTACCAACGTTCATATATTAATCTTGCTAGCCTGGTTAGCGTCTTGCACTTCAGTTAAAGAGGGTACGGGTTCAATCCCCGGGATACCCACTGACTTTGAGGGGTTTGGTCCACATGACCTAAAAGCGTTAGGGAACATTTAACAAAAAAACCACTTGCGTTGATAACCAAAACATTCTTTTGCTGTTTTATACTTAATGTTACTGTTCATTGCGATGTATTGTTTCAAATACAAAACATTATAATTACATAGTTCTGACAATATAACTATATTTCCTACAACTGCATGGAAACAATCACATTGCCACACTTGTAAACTGTACGCAAAACAATTCATTTTCGCTCTATCGATTCATTCCCGCACGTTAATCAAATAGCTTAAGGTCAGCTGTTGTTACAAACCATGCTAAAGCCGCTCTGCTGTTGGTCACTGTTGTTGTTTAGGAATTGCTGTTTTCTTAGTTTGAGGTTATAGTTGATAGTTCTTAGTGTGTTCCGATAGAAAAATCAAACACAACCTAAATTCCATTATGTATAGGATAAACAATTTAATCTGATGCAATTATGGTAGAAGAAAAACCTTATGCGTTTTACTAGCGCTAATAGTTAATTAGCTGATTTTTTAAATAGTTAACTGTCATCAACTCCTCTATTACTAGACTCATTTTAACATTTGAGATGTCTGGAAATTTTCCTCTAATATACCTTGTGTTAGGTCAGGTGTCACATTTTGGATATTTCTATTTTAAAGATCACTGGTTCTATCGAACCATAAAGTTCGATTTAGCTCATAAGATAAACAATTTTTATTGAATTGCAAAATTAGAAGTTGATGGTGTAAGAGTAGAACGTTGATTCGATTCAATTTATTGCCAATACAAAACGTTTTTTGTTGGTAGCAATGTATATAACACATAAAATTTTATCTAAACATAAATTAAATAATAGTAGAAGTATATAAAAATCATTAAAAATAAACAGTACAAACCTAGTCTAACTTTTAAAGCGGATAATTTTCATTTATTTATTATTTTTATAGATGGTTTTCATCTGATTGGGTGGAATTTTGAACGTGGTCCATAAATTCACTTACATTGTAAAAAGATTGAGAAATTAGAAAAGATTTTAATTTATTCTTGAAAGGATGTAAATTTTTTGTATGTTTTATATTTTCCGGCCAAAGATTAAAAAATTTAGCACCGATTTTTTTAAATTAGAAAAGAAGGAATCAAACTACTGTATGTAAATGTCAACTCAACCTGATTATTGCGGCGCATTGTGTTGCATAGGTAATCATAAACATAGTATATGAAAGTAAAGTAAAAGGCTTATAGAAAAACATCACAGTAATCGCACTAGGAGCAGCATTTGGACTCAAAGAGTGCCATTACCCCCACTCCACCAGCACGCCGTCAGTAGAGGCATTACTGTCACTACCGGGCAAAAGCCGGAAATGCCACTCATGCCATCATCGACGTCACGCTAATCCGAGTAGTGACGTCATACATCTGACGTCACTCATGACGTCATCAGCGTCACGCTAATCCGAGTAGTGACGTCATACATCTGACGTCACTGTCATCCATGACAGTGTCACACTGGCGACATGACATGGCACGGGATATTAAAGTGTATTGAGTCTCTGCGTAATTTACTGTGTGTTGTTTGTTTTATAGACATCGTTTTCCTTGTAGAGCACGAAAGATGCAAAGAAGGTTAAATTAATTTAAGGCTGTATCGACAAGTAGAGTAAAAAATCAAGGATATTCTATCAAAATTTATTCCCTATGCTCAGGATTTTTTTGTATTTCAACAATACTTTTTTTCCCTAGTTCAATAATTTTTGGTATTGGGTAAAACATTACTTTAGGGCGAAATCTTATGAATTATATTTATTTGTAAACAAATAATGAACCAAAATTTGCAAAACATTAAAACATGTATGAAACGTAGGCCTACACATGAATTTAAAATGTATTAGTCAGGTACACAATTAATTTAATAACTTAAACCTTATGACTTGTTATTACGTAACAGTACAAATTTTCAACTTCTTTACTAGTTATGAATCCAATTAAGGCTCCGCTCCGCTTTCCCTGAAATCTACTCACGATATTACCGAATGCCACCTCGCGGTCTAGCGCTAGGCGAGTTTGATGGCTGCAGAGGTTTTAAGAATCATGTTTTGAAATTAATTTATTAAGATAGAGATCAACTCTTAACTTTTTCTAAAAGTAGAAAGACGGATCTTGTCTTTTGTGGATTTAGAATTTTTTAATGAAATTTCTAATTTTAGATATGATTGTCTAAATACATCTGTTTTTCTCGATTTTAAACTTATGTTTCCTATTAGTTTTGATAAAATAAATACAAAGTGCATAAGAGGGCGCCAGGGGTAGACCGGAGCAATCAATGCAGTTTTATATTTTTTATCAGCGTTCGGATGGACATGATAATGTAATCCATTATTAAGTTGTTAGTTTTTATTAAATTTAGGTTTTAAAATACGAGAAAGAAATACATTGATATTTTATTAGTTTCCAGAATTATTTGTTTTTAAAGGCAAAAAGGAGTTTGTAGTTCCAGGAATTAGGCGCAATTTGACCTTTTCCATGAACGAACATTTTTATTTCCTTGTGAGGCTTAATCGGAATTGCTTGTTTGGGTCAAGTAAAAATCAATTTAAATTATAATTATTGGTATAAAGTTGAAAATTTAATGAGAACGCCATTTACATTGTTGTTTCTATTCTTTTTACAGTATTCAATGATTTCAGATGAACTGATGGTTTATGGCTAGAGGTTTATCGAGTTTGAATTTTGAATTCGAATTGGGAGTTTGATTTCGTAACTCAGTTTTCATAAATACTACAGTGTTTCCATTTGCTGTACGTTTCTTTTTAGATATCTCTCGTACTTTTAATATAACAACTAAATCTTAATGACTTATTACAAATTTTATATATATATATATATATATATATATATATATATATATATATATATATATATATATATATATATATATATTGTTGTTGTAACTTATGTTATTGAAATAAATCAGAACAATTTGTTTAATACCATTTTAAAATAATATATATTTCGTTATTTATGGTTCTGGTTTGGGCAAAAACTTTAAACAATTGATTCAGGAATAAAAAAATTTTAGATAAAAATATTTAAACTACACAAAAATTAATAATAATTTCTATCAACATAAATGACTTCCATTTTAATTTTAAATATAAATAAATGTTTCATTATTTATTTATTTCTTAAGTTCATCTTATTGTGTCCATTAATATTGATAATCCGTCAATTTAATGTATTTGAAAATAAAAACATTTGTGCGAAAAACTCACACACGAGTTGTTATGAAGAACGTTTATAGCTTGTTTTGTCTTCAACCCCATAAACTAAATTGCAGACTATAAACTTGACGTTTATTTATTACGCCGGTATATTTAATGTATTTAGCTCCCTGCCCTGCGATCCTTTGTACCTGATGATATACGCTGTTATTGTAGTTGTTTATGGCATATTTACACATAACTTGTCTAGCTTTGCTATTGTACATTTAGATCATTTAAGCTTGGAATATATGCCATCAAATAATTCCTCGTAAATGAAGGTTAGTATTTACAAAAAAATAACCAGATGTCTAATTTAATTAATTTTTTTAATAATATAAACTTTTTGATAATTACTAAAGTGTAAAAATTATATTTGATTTATTACTTTATAGGAATTTATACCTAAACACTAGCTTTTGACACCTGTACAAGCTGTGCGGATGTCAAAAGCTAGTGTATAAGTAAACTATTTAATAAATAAATTCTCTATTTGGTTTTTACATATGCTTCTTTTTACGAACAATTTCATTAAGTTGTACCAACCTCAATAAATTGTAAGAATTGAACCTGTGACAACACTCATTGAAGATAAAATATCGTTGACCTTGAGGAATAATCAAACGAGATACATTCAACACTTGGTTGGAATAAATCATTTGGCAGAACAGACAGATAATGTTTGTGAAAATTACTATAAACTTGAAAACTCTTATTTAAAATGTTTTTATAGCAATAGTACATATTTTTGATTATTTGACAGATTTGCCTTATAGTGTCATATTGCAATAGTAACAAGAAAAATTAATTTAGGAAAATTAAACGCACTGGCGATTTTATTTGAGACACTGCAATATTAATTCAAACTTATACGGCAACAACATTTAATATTACCCTTCTAAGCATAGTTTTGGATACATATATATTATGTTATATTATGAATACTGCGAAGCTCACGGTGGAGATTTTCAATTAAAAGTTAAAGGTCTGCTTACCCCCTGGCGATAGGCTACAGGGATCAGACACATCTTGCAGTTTGAAACTCTGATCTAACAATATCGTTTCAAATGTTCATTAATAGAGGTGACATTAGGTTAAGTATCTTGATTTGATAAATTGGTTATTGATAACTTATTAGAGAACATACAAATTATACACAAGGCCTATTTAAAATAAAATAATTCTACCGATCAGTTTATTCCGAGAAGAAAATTTTGAGTTGATGACCCACCAGTTAATAATACAAAGTGCTAAAAACAGCTCCAAATTATTTTTTTAAATTTAAATAAGGTATCATTACCTGACGAAATGTTCAAGTTAAATAATGATATATTTCATAAATATATATTATAATTAGGTTTTAGAGTTTCAAAATTTACTAATTTCAATTTTAAACGTATGTATTTGTTATACATATACTCAATAGCCATGTATGGAATACTCCGATCTTTTATGGACCAATTAATAATAATTGTAGGTCGACATTGTATAAAAAAATCGGCTCAATCTTTGAGCTTTGAGACGCAGTATGTCAGCTTTCGCTCCCCCCCCCCATCCTCCAATCTTCATTTTCTTGCCAAAATATTCCATATTATTAACCCTTCTTCTGACACGTGTTCCTCCTATGGATCCCGAGAAAAAACGAGTCTATTGTCGGAAAATTCCCTAAAAATGGTGGGAATTTACGTAAGATTACCAAAATGGGATGGAATATTCATAGAAAAACATACATGAAGAAAATAACCAAATATCTGTAAAGGAAATATCAAATGTAAGAACTGTTTTGTGAACTATAAGACGAACTTACTATTCCCTGATAATTAATGTCTTTAATAAGTTTGAGATGTAAATATTGCTCACCAAAACTAAATTAAATAAAATTTATTTGTGACTTGATTTAAATATATCACACTGGTAATGATTCTAATTACAATTAGTTTTGGGTCATAAATAGTAAAACTTTACTGTACTCGCGATGTATTGTTCGAAAAACATATAAACATTCATGTTGTTACAAACGATACCAAATGATGTATTTCTCTGTACAGAATAGTTTTGGAGCATGTATTTAAATGCTCTTGTTCTTTATTTAATTACAGATTTGGTCTTTTATAAAATAAATTTTTTATAGGTCAAGAAATTTTTAATCTTTGTTTAGATGATAGCTTATCATAGAAGTGTAAAACTAAGCTTAAACAGTTTCATAAATATATTATAATGGTTATAATGTAATGATTGTTAAATATAAAATACTAAGGTAAGAGGTTTGTGGATTGTTTGTTGGTTGAACATTGTACTGTAAACTCTCACTGGAATGGTCCAGTTGGTGGATTTTCCTTTGAGGAAAGTTCCGCTAGGATTTCATTGTGGTTTTGGTTACTTGGGTAGGAGACTTAACACCGCATGTAGAATAAATAGCTAATACTTCTAATGTACAATTAAACAGACAGTAATTTTATTAAATGGATTGCTTTTGACTAATGACTAATTAAAACGAATACAGATTCTTTTATTATATTATATTCAAGAAACATGGATCATTTAAATATTTATATATTATTGTTTATTGATGAGCTACGACCTAATTCTTCTTCTTCATATGAGTGAGAAGAATCGTAATTTAATGACAATATTTATTTTTCAGATCAACGAGGTTATGTTTGATGTAATTTACTGTCCCAAAAATGTTTAATACGATTTCAGTAACTACATTAAGCAATAAGTTTCTAATTAAGTTGTGTACCAAGTAAAAATCTAGTCAAAAATATAGCTAATGACTATGAGCTATATATCAGCAAGAAATAGCTCAATATTTACTCATTTTAAAATTGTGCTCCGATTGCAACATCGATATTTAATAAACAAAATAACACCCTCAATGATCGACCCTCAATGATGACAGCCTCCTGAGGTCCGAGATGCCTGAGGATACCACTTTGGTTGGGTACGCCGATGACGTCGCAGCTCTTATTGCTGCACGCAACGTTGAGCTGGCCCAACTAAAGTTGAACCGAGTCATGCGTGTGGTCAACACCTGGATGTCAGATCACAGTCTCTCGCTTGCTCTCAGTAAGACGGAGATTGTGATCCTCACGAAGAAGAGGACCGACACCGTCGTCCCACTCCGAGTGGGAAGGGAGGTGGTCACATCAACTCGTGCCGCCAAATACCTTGGGGTTATGGTGGACACCAAGTTAAGCTGGAGGGATCAGATCTTCCGTACGGCGGACAAGGCCGCTAAGGTAGTCACTTACCTTAGTAGGCTGATAGCCAATGTCGGGGGTCCCCGATCCAGCAGAAGACGTCTGTTGATGTCCGCGGTCCAGTCCGTGCTCCTTTACGGGGCAGAGGTGTGGGCAGGCGCTCTAGATAAGGAGTGCTACAGGTTGCGACTCGCCCGGGTTCAGCGTCAAGCTGCGCTTCGGGTGTGTTCCGCCTACCGGACAGTGTCCGAGCCTGCCGTCCTGGTGGTCGCCGGAGTCATCCCTGTCAAGCTCTTGGCAGGGGAGAGGAAAGCGATTTATCAGAGACAAGGCGAGATAGGCAAGGACACGGCAAGAACAGAAGAGTTCTCCCAAACCTTCCAGCAGTGGCAACACGGCTGGGAGCACGACACCCGAGGACGATGGACTGCGCGACTTATCAAGCAGGTCCAACCATGGGTGGAACGGCGGCATGGGGAGGTGGACTACTACCTGATCCAATTTTTGACAGGTCACGGCTATTTTCGGTTGTACCTGAACCGGATGGGAAAGACCGGTTCACCGGACTGCATTTATTGCCCGGGTGTTCCCGACGACGCGGAACACACATTCTTCCGCTGTCCCCGTTGGGAAGGGCCCCGCCTGGAGGCCACACAAATCTTTGGTGCATTTTCGGTGAACTCGGTCTGCCAAAAGATTTTGGAGGATGAGGGCAACTGGGATTGTTTGTCACAGTTCGTCCGGGGCACCCTCCTGGAAAAGAAAACCGATCTGGACCGCGAAGTGGCCCAGACCCCTTGATCGAGCGGCTGGATAAGGAGCGAGCCCCACGGGCGTAAGCCAAATTTAGGCCTAGCCTGACGTAATGTGATAAACAATTCCAGGTTAGATTCCTAAAGAGTAGAGGAGGTTTTTTAGTGGGTAAACCCGTTTTTTAGGGGAGCCCAACACTACAGGCTGGCCACCTGTGTGCGTAATGCATTTTTCCGCCCCTCCCTAAAAAAAAAAAAAAAAAAAAAAAAAAAAAAATGATCGACCCAAAAATTATAAGTGGCCACCATTAGTATGTCATGAGAAAGCATGCTGTGTTGCTTTGTATAGAATACGGGTAGTTTACTATTCACTAATCTTAAGTGTTAAATTCTTATTTAAAATACAAACAAAGTAAACGTCAGCAGTCCTTTCATGAAATGTTATTTCCTTTTTCAGGTGAATTCTGAAAAATAATATTTTCTATAGACGCTCTGGACCATTAATTTTAACCTCCTTCCAAGAGTTTGTACTTTCTAACGATCTAATGATAACTATAGAATTTATGGATAAAATTTAATATTTTTCGTTTGTAAATTGAGGAGGATAAAAATAAACTGGATAAAGTGATTAAAATAATTATTAATAAAAAGACTAACGCTTGTTATGAGAGTTGGTAATATAAAACACACTTATAAGGTAGGCCCAGCCTTATTTTATTTTTAAATTGAGTGAAAATTTTGAATCGACAAATATACTTTTCTAAACGTTTTTATTAAATTGAAATGGGTATAACTTGAAATAGGCCTCGAGACCACAGTTGCCTGATATAATTATGACATTACTTAACGAAAATATAAATGAATTATGTCTCTCAAAGATTAAATGGTGTGGAAAATTAATAAAATATTTAGTTTAAAATCTGTAAAAATATTTATTTAATCTTAATTTTCAGTTAAATAGAACAAATTTACCTGTGTATTTTTATAAATCTTACTTTCCGAAATCTCTCACATAGATTAATGAAATATTTGCAGCCTATACCAGCAGTAAACTGAGCAAGTTGCATTGTTGACTGTAACTTGACGTTTATATATTACGACGCGGAGACGTTCCATGTATTCAGCCCGTAGCTCGATGACGCTTTGTATCTGATGATATATACGGTTACTGTGGTTGCGCATGACATATTTACAATATCGCTTTATCCAACATGTCTAGCTTACTCTCTCTCTACTTCACATCACTTAACCATGACAAATATTCCTTTTATTTAACAATGAATGGTGTGAAAAATAAGACATGTATTTAATGTGACTGTTGTATTTTTTGTGACTAACCGTTTCATATTTTATTTTCATACCATATATTTTTATTATTATGTGTTCTTCATTTATTCTAATATCTTGTACTAATATAATGTGAAAGATTCTGTAAGGATATTTTGTATGATAATAACTTGACTTGTATGTATCAAAAGCTCCTACTAACGTAGATATTTAAAATAGGTAGCATGTTCAAGTTTGAAAAAAAGTTATTTTATTTAGAAAGTATCAAAAACTTTTTGTCATCTGGTTATTTTACAGTACATAAAAAAATCATTGTTTATCCAAAAAATAGGTTTTAAAATTAAATTCCGCTTTATTAGGTCAAACCTTCATTCACAGAGATTTCAATAAATGAAGTATTAACTGATGTGATCTTAAAATGATACAAACCAAATTACAAACTATTCCATTTATACTCCATTTGCTTCATCAATACTTCTTTCTACTTAATCTTTCGCAAAAACTTTCATACCTATCCTTTGTGAACTGTTTTAATAAAATTGTTTGGAACGATTTTATTTTTTAATTATCACAGGTATATTTCGAATCATTATTTGTGGCTTCCTAAATTATATTTTTAACTAGAATCAAAAAGATGTAGTATATAATTTAGAAGGAGAATTGGTTCCTTCTCTAATTGTATCAGACATTATTACTGACGTTTTAAACACCTTATGATTCATAAATTATTTATTGTAAATGTTATGATGGATCAAGAGAAAAACATTTTAATATCAGTATTATTGCAAAATGAATTGTGTTTTCTTATAGATAAAACGTATGTAAAATAGATCAAATAAAAAGAACGAAAGGGAAAGGATTTTTTAGTAAGAATGACAATAAGTGCACCGCTCTCACGGGCTCAATAGAAGGTGATAGAATGCAGAGTGTGATGTACATTATTGTGTATCCATTCGGCCTCCATTCACACTCAGCAAAGGCCATAACCAACTTTTATGGTGTCATTAACTGTGTAAGGTGTCAAAGGTCGACGGAAAAGCTTCATGTTCGCTGGCTCCCATAAAAACCTGTCCAACAGAAAAGGGAAATGTTCTCTAATTCATATAAAACCCTGACAAAATACTCCCTCAATTGCAATGTTTAATGCATCATGTAAATACGAAGATTTACACAATTTTATATAATTATTTTTACTCATAACTTAGATATGTAAAACATTAGGTCATATTTCCATTTCATAATCCATCACATTTTCTGTATGATATTCATGGTTATATAAAAATTAATTTGAATTTAATCTCAAGAATCGTTAATTTACAATTAGTAGAATTTCCATGGAAATGAGTGTTACCCCAATGTCATTTTCAAAAATATTATTCGAAAAATCATCCACTTGTCAAATGAGGTGATGTACCGACGTAGGTTTATTGATGGAATTGGAATGGTGTAGAGGAAGTGAAATTAACTGTTTTATTTTGATATATATATCGTATGGCTCATTAAGCCAGCCACCATGGTTTAAGAATAATAAAATAAATTCTGCGGTGCAGAACACATGAGTCAGTATAAGTAAAAATCTAAACACTAAAATTAAAAAAAATTAGATCTCTCTTTATAGAGCTAAATCCAGGGCGCTAAGCCATTGCAGCCCAGCTTCAATTGAGCTATGCAGACCGGCCAATCCTTCGGGAAAGGCACTCAGTGGGCACTCTTCGACTATGTGTTCCATAGTTTGATACTCTGCTCCGCAGTCGCATGACTGGTCTTGTGTCATTCCCCATTTGTGCTTCCAATAATTACATCTTCCCACTCCAGTGCGGAAACGATTGAGTATAGTCCACTGCTTCCGAGGAAGATTCATACCACCTACCGCTACGGTCGGGTCATCTATCAAGAAGTGGTTCCGACCTTGAAAAGCGTCCCAGGAGGAAGTCCAGTTTGTATGGATGGTGAAGTTCGAGTCCATCAACTGGAAGGCTGTTCGTAGAAGTGGTTTTCGGGACCTCAATCGGCCCGCATTCTGGGGTAGGTAATCATGGATGGGCAGCTGTGGAGCAGATAAGATCTTTGTGTATTCCCTAATGAGTGCATCCCTTCGCCTTATTTCAGGAGGAGCGATATTACACAGCACCGGGAGCCAGGGTACAGGAGTTGCCATGAGTGTACCACTAATGGCTCTCATGGTCCTGTTTAGCTGGACGTCGATCTCTCTAACGTGCACACTATTTAACCATACGGGAGCACAGTACTCAGCAGTTGAATATACCAATGATAGAGCAGTTGTTCGCAGAACTTGTGCGTTAGCTCCCCATGTGGAGCCAGCAAGGTGATGGACAATGTTAGTCCTGGTTCTCACCTTAGCTGCCGTTTTTTGTAAGTGGCTTTTAAACGTGAGAGACCGATCTAAAGTGACTCCCAGATACTGTGGGTGGTCATTATGTTTCAACTCAACACCGTTGAATACGATTTTAAGCTTTTGGTTGGCTAGTCTATTATTTAAGTGGAAGCAAGCAACCTCAGTTTTTGTTGGGTTTGGATTTAGCTTCCAGGCTTCAAAGTATTCACCGAGGGTCGTGAGGTCATTTGTTAGTGTTTCCTCAGCTTGTCGAAAATGCTGGTGTTGATATGCCAATGCAATATCATCTGCATATATAAACTTTAAGGACCGAGTTACAGAAATGTCGACAGTATACACATTAAAAAGCAGTGGGGCGAGCACTGAACCTTGTGGCAGGCCATCCTTTAGTTGCCTAAACGTACTTTCTCTGCGTCCCAGATATACTTTTATCATCCTATTGGAGAGCATTGAGTTGAGGAGACGCAACAAGAAAGGGCAAGGAATAAGGTCGTAAAATTTAACTAGGAGGCCTTTTCTCCAGACAGTGTCATATGCTGCAGTCAGATCTAAAAAAGCCACAGAGGTTTTCAGTCTTCGCTCAAACCCATCCTCAATGAAAGAAGTCAGAGCTAAAACCTGGTCACAACAGTTGCGACCAGGCCTAAATCCAGCTTGTTCGACAGGGATGCTGGCATTGAGAATAGGGAGGATTCTGTTATAAATCAACCTCTCTAGCAGCTTATAACAAACACTTAAAAGAGCTATAGGCCGATAACTTTCAGGCAGTTTTGGATCCTTTCCGGGCTTCAGGATAGCTATGATCTTGGATTTTCTAAATATCCCAGGCATGTCGCCGGTTTTCAGAGTGGTGTTAAAAACTTCCAGAAGCCACTGTCTAGCCTTGTTACCCGAGTGTTTTATAAACTCCGGGAAAATGTCATCCAAACCTGCTGCTTTGCCAATTGGCATCGCATCAATCGCCACTTCCAGCTCGTCGTAAGTGAAGGGTCTAGAGACTTCCAAGATTGCTTGCCGACTCTCCTTTATCTCAATAAGCTTGAAATTAATTTTTCTGTCTGCAGACGTACGCAAAGGTTTGGAAAGTACGGAGAGGCGTTTTGCAATTTCACGAGGGCTAGGCTGTGAGGCATCGTGTTTTTCACTTGATTTACCAGTGGAGAGTTTCCTGAGCAGAGACCAAGCTTTCCGACTACTTTTGGTGAAGTTCAGGTTCTCAACAGTTTTCACCCACTTCTCTCTCCTGGAGTTGTCGAGAGAGTTAAGGAGTTGGTCAGCTACATCTCTGTCAGCAGTGTCTGCAAACTCACTGTAAAGATCTTCGCACTCTCTGCTCCATCCTGGTATGTATTCTTTTCTAAAACCTCTTGGGATTGTCGCCTTAGCGGAAGACAGGACAAGGCGAGTGAACCGATCATAGTTTTTTATTTTAGAGGGGATGAACCTGATGCCACTATCAAGCCTTGATGAGAAGGCCTCCCACTCAGCTTTATTAAAGTTCCACCAAGGCCGAGGAAAAGATCTTACGAGAGGAATTTGCATTCCTACTGATATTATTACAGCTGTGCTGAGAGTGGGGGAATGCACCAAGGACCATCCTGGAAGTAGGCACGGGTGTTGCTGATGGTTCACGGGAGCAAAAGCACAAGTCTGGGGAGTACCCACGCCGCCATCGGGCTGAATGGAAGGTGTGTGGGTCCTTGGCATTATATACCAGGAAAAGGTTGTTATTTTCAGCCCAGCTTGAAAGACGAGTGCCGTTGTCATCATCGGACGAGTATCCCCACTGGGTATGATGACTGTTGAAGTCACCTACGTATACCACAGGATGTTTATTTTGATGTGAGTGACACTTATCATACTTTTATCACCCTCAAATATTATCTGCATCAATATATTTCAATCCCTAAGCCTTACACTTTTTGCCACAACATTTATATTTAAATTAAAAATCGTAAAATGCTGTTGGTAATGTAGTATTAGAAATAAATAAAGCATTTTATTGTTATTTGGGAATAATAGCTTAAGATAATTTATGAAGCTTAACAAAAAGTAATGACTAATGAGTTTTACAAAATGAATGGTTATAATGTACAATCTTTAATAGTATAATATTATTATGAGTATGAATGGCGTATGGGGAGGACCGAGTAAGAGTTTAAATTAAGGCAGATTCTGGAACACTGATGGTTACATTGTTCTGATTTTAACCCCACCTTTGAAATAGTCTCTATTTAATCTGCAAAATTCACACACTTTTTAATTCACCATGCACTTGTAAAAGCACACAACATACATGCATCGTTTAGCCCTTTTGTTAAGTTTTAAATTGAATAATTTGGGTATTTAATAATTTCAATAATTACTGATTACGTAGTAAAAGGCAAAATCAACCAGATATCGATATAAAAATATTGTGCAATAGTTTGATGTAATCATAAATAAAATCGGTTTGTCATAAGTTTATTAGTAATAGTAAATATTATACCTATAAAAAGTAAAGTGGCAAATCAACAATAAACTCATGTCACTATGACTGCGCTGTTAAATAACCTAAAACTTTTTTTATTTATAAGAGTAAAAGCAAAAGCATCTAAATTTTATTCCAAAATGAATTTATTTTGCACTACTTCTGATTAAAAATTAACCAATAATAATGCAATGTAATGTAAATGACAAACAAAATTAGAAAATCATGTTCAATTACACTGGAAGGTTGTGATTAAAGCAATTGCGTTTTGAGGTAATAAACTGGATTCTAGCTCCTTTCGTTTTAAGGACCGTAAAGATAAACTTTAAAGACTCTACTTTACAGCCCCTCGTAAATATCCGGGGTTTTCCTCTAATTTTCTTTAAAGGTTTATTCATGGTTTAGTTAGATTCAATTTGGGCACTTGTGTACTTATATGAATTATGTTTGAAGAATAAATTGAATTAAACATAGAGTGAAATAAAAAATTACCAGAGTTAATGAGATATTGCTTCATTTTATGCATAATTATAGACCATATATTTTATTTATTTTATAAAAAAAGCAATTTCAATTAAAATCTTTATTATTGAAGTATAAAACAAATTCTAAGATGTTCAAAATTTATTACATTTTTTAATCTTTATGAATCTTATATTTTATTTTACTTGAATGAAATTTCAAAGTTGTTTTCTTCTTATGTTTTGGTAAAAATAAATTATGATAAAAGGAAAATTGAAATTTTTAATTTAAGTGTTATTTTTGTCTTAAACGTGTAAATCGGATATGGAATAGGAATTCAATTTCCCTTAAATTTCAATCACGAATCTAACAGCAACGATTTAAACATTAATCGCTGAATTTAATTTCAAGTTTGGATTTAAAATTGAAGTTCTCGATTTCATTAATGGTTTGGAAAACAATTTCAATTTAGCCAAGACATAGGAAGTGGCGGAATGTTCCATTAGGGGGTCCAGGCCAACTTGTGGCAACATATCAGACTCCTTCCAAGATGCCCTTGGGTTTGAAATATTTTATCCCACGGGGCCAGTATATTTCTCGAGCTCTTAAGTATTTCTGTTTTCCATATCTGTTTTCTGTCTAACAGTAGTTAAGTTTTGACTTATGTGTCAGCTACAGTTTCTCTAGATTTCCCTTGCTTTTTCAAATAATAAAAGTTCTTGATATATTTTATACTTTGTGAGACTTATTGTTGCTATGCTCATCTAAATTTGGATTAGATATTTATTCTTCGAGGAAAATTTAAAAAATATCATCATTCCATTGATTGTTGGGTGATTTTTTCCTGCCTTTTAATAGAAAACCTTAAACTTTTGCATATGAGTATTTTTGATACGTATTGAAGTATTAATATTCATTACTACTTGATGAAGTTAAGAAGTACAGGTTTCTGTTTTGTACCAAAACCAAACTTAACATTTTTTACACAAACTTACTACTTTATTGCACCAAGATTTTTTATAAATTACCAACCAATATAAAAGTACCAAAATTTGTAAAGGAAGTTAGAATATGATTAAGGTCACAGGGGGATATTGAGGATTTATTAAATAATGTTATTGGCTAGGTATGTTAACACTATAATGTTTGTTTTAGGCATAACCATTTGTGTATGAAAAATTTCTTGTTATTTTCAAATGGCTGAGAGTGTATCAGTAAAGATTCTTTTGTTAATTTTCGTATTGTATTGTTAGTGTTTAGGAATTTTTAATCAAAGTCAACTTGTCACTTTTTTGTATAACACATGAACACTATTTTATAATTAGCTACTATTTTAAATTAAGGTGTAGGTTGTTATAGTAATTGTTTATCTATTTATGTTTCCTTTTTATATATTTATATATAGCACATGATTTTATTTTCTTGTTTATATAGTTTTGTTCACAGAATTTGTAATGTTTTTAATAAGTATAGCTCCAGAACTCTTATGAAATGTATTAATTAATCTTGTAAAGGAACCCCTAAACGGACATTTTGTCTTAGGGGCCCTATTTTTCTGAACTATAATTTTATATTAATTTTGAGGTCAGCCTGGTTTATTGTAAATTAACCTATGTTTTGTATTGAAAATTTGTCAAACTGTATAATGTTCAGAAAATAAAGATTTATTTATTTATTTATTTACTTACTAAAACTACAATTATTTTCAAAAAATTAGTCATATGTGGGTTTAATATTCCAGTACTTTAAGAAAAAATGCACACTTTTAATTCTTGTATATACATTTTATATCACACTAAACACGTTATAAACAAATTAGTAAATCACTTTAACTGTCACAAAATAAAAAGCCAAACAAAACTGGTCGGAGAGGTCCAGTAACTTAAACTATAAAAAACATTTTTCTTTTTTGTTGTAATTTACTTCTAAAATCCATTTAACACAACTGAAAAACTGGTGGTTTAGAGTAGGCAACTAATATCAGTACTTACAATATTTACTTACAGTACACGTATTTAATTCTTTACTTTTCGATAATACAATAGAACTAGGGGGACCGAGCTTACGCTCGGTAAATTTTTTTTCGTTTATTACACAAAGCTTGTTTGCTCCGCTCACTCGCCCTCTTCCGTTTTAAGACGAACTTATTCGCTTCGCTCTCTCGCCAGGCTCAAGGGTACTGCGCTTTGGTATATTTTTCCTAAACCACAGTTTAAAGACGTAACACATTGGTTTATATCTACAGTTATCAGCTGATTTTTGTTCAATTTAAAAATCCCCATAAGGATAACATGGGGACTTTGAAGGGCTCTAGGACAAAAACCGGATTTTTCCCAACCATGGGACCAACTCCAATCTATTTCTGGTGGCCAAAACCCTCATAATCAACCAAACAAAAATAAAAAATTCTTGTAGAGAAAAAAATTTGCCCGTACAAACAATGCTTGTTTTAGAATAAAAGATAAGCTAAAATACTTTAATAAACACGACAACAACTTCAGAATAAATATTTAATAACAAATATGACAAACAATGACACAAATGAACCAAAAGTTATACAATTGATCAATAATAACAATAAGGCTGTTTTTGCACAATAATAACTTAGAAAAATACACCAAGTTATTCGATGTCCGTGTTACTTTGCTTCATACTTTAGAAATTAAATTTTTACCAAGCATAAAAATTTAAGCAAGCCCCTGTATGCTGGTTATTTCTGATAATAATTTTGATTTTGATAACATTGGTTTTATTTTAAGATATGTTTGTAGTTTTGTACATTTAAGTTTTATTAGGTAAATACTACACAGTTTTCCTATAACAAAGAGTAATCAAGGTAAATTATTAATTCGGAATTAATAAAACTATTTCGTTTATGTTTACAGGAAGGCTGTGTTTTTGATACCGGATAGTTCATATAAAGTAAAATACTGTAATAGCTTTTAGAATATTGTAACCGTTGCCTACACAAGATTTGTTAAAGCAACGTGACATTTTTATTTTGTAAAAGGTACTTTCGGTAAAAGTGCACCCGGAAATGACGTCATGGCCCGTCAGGACTTCCGGGAGATAGCGCCACTTCCGGTGGTCAACTTGATAGCTCGTAGAGAAATCTCATTTTTCTATATCTCAAATAAACGAATTTGTCTAAGATTACAAATAATACAGGAAATATTATTTGTAGTCAGAACAAAATCTACATAAATTACAATCATTTGATGCAGTGTAACGCACCAAAAAATATATATAGACTACTCAGATGAAATTTATTTATCAGACAGTTTAGAAAATAAAATTCCTCAGTTAAATACGGATTTATAACCAAATATTTGTATAAAAGACATTTTCCGAATTGCACTGAATATTAGCTTCTCTTATTAAAGTTAGGCTATTTTTCGTCGCCCTTTGGCATGAAGGCAACCCCAAACACGCAACGATCGTTCGGACGACGAGGATTGTTCAGACGGATCTGTCAGACCGATCGTTACGTATGCTTAAACAGTACCCTGTGACTAAACAATCAAAGGTATGAATAAGGGATTCCAGGAAAGAGGTTTTGTAAATATAAAGATTTGCGCGAATATGCATCAGCGAATTTTCATGAGAGAGACTTCACTTATTTACTTTAAAAAGTAAAACGATTTTTAGCATTATCAATTTGATCTGTATTAATGTAAATTTGCATAAAGACTCGAGCTGGTTTTATTTAGATTTTGGTTATGCCCTTGTCCTTATTCTAGCTGTATTAAAAGGAGTCCAAAACCTTTTTTATGTCTTCACTGTGATTTCCTTCTTTAAGTAATAACATATTTGCCAAAATATCTCGTGGTTTGGAATTCAAAGTTCTTCTGCTTTAAAATTTACTAGCTTTAACAGTTTTACCAAGATTAAAAAATAAATTTAGCGTTTTTATCAAAATTGCACTGAGAACCCACAACACAATCTGGTTGCATATTTGACGATGGGAGATTTATTGTCAAAAAACTAATGAAATCTTTGTACACTCAAGGGTTAGCGAATTTTCGAAAGATTTGTTCATATAAATTTGAAGGAGAGTGGGCGTAGCGAACGAGATAAACCTGATGGCGAGTGAGCGTAGTGAATTAGCTCTCCTGAATGACAAAACATTCTTCAGGTTGGCATTGAAAAGCATGCTGGGAGCACTTGTAAATGTATCAATTCTAAAACATTGAATGTAATAAAGTTTTTCCTGTAAGATGTTCCGGTTTACTGAAATATATTTGTTCCTTTACTTTGTTGGGCTTTATTATAAAAGTGTAAAAATTGTAGCCATTTTTTTTATAAATTCAAAATTGATTATAATCTTTGATTGTTTTAACTATAGTACATGCGTAAAACTCACTCAGTCAGACGATCAGTCGAACTCACCTGTAACATAGAGGTTAATTAATAAAAATAAAAACATTCAGTTAATTTTAAGTTTATATTTTTACTAACAAAACTTAACAAAACTGTTAAAAGAATTGCCACAAAAAAAAAAAACAAAAAACAAAAAAAAACACCAGATGACGTAAATGCAGCTTTTAAAGAGTTATGTTTGGGTTCAAACCAAATATGATTAACAGACGTTCTCAATCGGGGTTTCGAAGTAGCCTAATATTATTTATTTCAAATATGCATTTTGAAATAATTTATGATTTCTTTATAGTAATAGTCTTTATTTTGAGGTAGTTTTTTCTGACTTAAACACAATTTTAACATATTACTAACGTTACAGGTGTCAAGGCAATGGGAAGGGGCTGCAGCCTCCACAGCCCCCCCCAGGATCCACCAATGATGGAGTGTGAAGAAAAATAATTACCTCAATGGTAAATGCATCTCCCTACGGCGGTAAAAAAACACTCTACGCCCCCCACCCATGTTGTATCGAAAATAAACTTTTTCGAAGTATTATGGCGAAGTAATTTCTTTGTGTTTTTATAATGTTTTAAGATGCTATTTGTTTTAGTATCAATGCGTTTAGGTAGTAAAATGCGCGTTAGTAGGCCTATAAGTGTTTCATAAAAAAGAGTCCGTAAAAACTAACGAGCATCTACATGATATATCTGCTGCGTTTTTATTTGCATGTACTTTGTTTTAACGGCCTCGGAGGCTTTTTGCATCCTCCAGCCCGTGTCTTTTCAACGCGGTAAGGTCGATTGAACCCTTATTGTTCTCTCACTCGAGACTCCACCAAGTGGCCGGCAAACTCGACCGGACGTGGCCAAGTTGACGCCAATCTAGAGCTGATGTTTTACGTAAACTTTCTTAAACAGAACACATTCTTCTAACAACTATTATAAAGGTAAAAACTTTGTATTTTAATGTTTGTAAGTTTTATTCTCAAATTGGTTTTTATTCTCTTTTACATTAATGCATGTATTGTCCGGTGTCCAGTACAAAATATGACATTTATGGATGGATCATAAAGGTGAAATATTCGCTGGTTTTTCCATTTGGATTGCTTTGACCACTTATCAGACTTGTTTGTTAATAATAATAAATAATTATGATCATAATAAATAATTTGTCTATTAATTTATGTTTGTTGTCATCTGCAAAAATGACGAATATTACTTTTCCTATGCATTTCGGACCGATTCTTTATATCTTATTTTATTCATAAAACTAATTAATTGAGTTTAGTCTGATTGATTTAATGAATTATTTATGAATTTTAATGATAAGTATTTTATAAAACATGTTTTGGCCTGCTTATAAATAACGTATTAAGAGTTTTAAGGATAAAATATTCTAATCTGATGATTGGTTGTATCTGTAATTTTTAATTTTGCTAAATGAATATCTTCAACTAACAAAAGAAACAGAAAAGGTTACTATAAGATAATACCTTCGGAAATTACAGTATTTATTAATCTAATACTATTCTTTTTTCTGTTTGATGTTTTGATATTTTGTAAATGTAATGTTAATAGTTGCTGTGAAAATTAAAATTTTCCTATAACTTTCGCCACTCAGTTCATTAGGAGTGCAATTCAAAGTAAACTGCGTACAATCGTGTTTAATTTGTTTTCATTCCCCGCACCTCCGTAAATGAATAGGCCCTACCTTTGATATCAAATTAAATTATAAATTGTTAATTATATTTTGTGGCTGTTTGTTTGGATTTTTTCAGTTTAATATAGTTATGCATGTTAATTAAAAATGCCTAATTAATTACTTTGAAGCTAACGAATCATAAATTATTTGGTAATGTGTTATGAATTAGATTTAAATAAGCTGATAGAAACGATAACAGCTTTAAAATTATATAAAAATAGTCTTTTACTTTTATTTTCTGTTTGCAAGTAATTGAATTAATGTATCGTATTTTGCGTGTTCCTACGCCGGTGGAGTTTTATAACATTATGAAGGTGATGGGGAATGGTCCAAACCCTGGTCTTGTTACTATCTACATTAGTTACACTAACACAGTAAATATTATTTACAAATTTTTTAAAATCTTCACTTGCTACAAACAAAAGGCTGATATACATAGTACTAAAGTAACATATTACTTTATTTTTAAAAGGCCCTTCAAATAAAACTGTAAGAAAATTACTTACTGCCTCACAGGACTTCCTAGAAGATTCAACAGTCTCCTGTGATTTAGTTTGATACGATGGTGAAATTTAGATGTAAAGATGTAAGCCCTTAGTTTAAAGATATTATTCGTTTTTATTTATTTTTTATTTTGTTTTCGTATTTTCATGCCAAACATGTTTCGGAAGCATTACCACCTTATGTCCAGCGGCAGATCTTCCAGTTAAAATATAAAAATAAGTAATGTTTTAACTGGTAATCTGCCGTTAAAGGTTGTTGGTTGGTACTGCACATTAAACATGTTCAACATTAAAGAAATAACATTTTGGCATCTCCAGACAACTACGTGAGTAGTTTTTTATATTATACCAGGTATCAAGGACAAAAAAAACTTTACATGTTTCTTAGTGAAAACTAATTTCGACACAAGGCCTCAAAGTTGTGAAGCTTTTTCTTGCTCA
The DNA here is from genome assembly GCA_030545055.2 of Neoaliturus tenellus. Lineage (NCBI taxonomy): Eukaryota > Metazoa > Arthropoda > Insecta > Hemiptera > Cicadellidae > Neoaliturus > Neoaliturus tenellus. The sequence goes on along the minus strand of CM061537.1, from coordinate 22,890,467 downwards.
GTTTCATTCACTCAGTTTATTTAATAAGACGATTACAGCACTCATATACGATTAGTGTTCTCTTTTGAGCTTAACCCAATACATCCTAGTCGTCAGTCATGAGTCGGCGATGTGAAGCACTTTCCAGTTTGGTTTTGAATGAGGCCGGGTTTGACAAATGACTGAATAGTCAGATTCGACGTGGTAATTGCTCATGTAATCCGGTTTTGATTGAGTGGAATGGGGTTGGAGTTTGGGGGATAAAATATGAATTCACTTTGTAAAACAAATATTCAATACGAAGAAAATTATGTATCCAATATTAACAGGATTGAAAACATTTCTTCGAACAGCAAAATTAAGTATGATATGATTTGTGTTTTTATAATTAATATTGAAAGCTCATTTCATGTAAAGGGGAATTGCAAATATATTTAGCCTAGTTCGTAGACTGGTGTAATTTCCTATGGGAGTGGAGAAGTATTCGGAGATATGATTTCTCTCTCTTGGGGAAGAAAACGTTTCATTTGTTTGCTCTAAGAGATAAATCAAATAAAAAAACTGAAGGAAAATGTTAAATAACTGCAATAAAAATTATATAATAATGAAAATTAAAAACAAAATTAGAATCATAACTACATATTACTGATTACACATGGTTGTATCATCTTTCTCATCAAAGTTCTTCAGCTTTCTTATAAAGTATCGTAAAATCATAACGGGAAATCACTACAAAATAAAATTAAGTTTTCTGTGTTTGTTTTTGCCATTTATCGCTCATTTGAAATATAATTCGATGTGAACGCTCTACACGTCACGGCGTGAAGTTATGGTCGAGAACAACTCACTACATTTTCATTTCTCATAAATTCCTTACGAGAACACAACTGACTAATTAGGGTGTCATGGCGTCTCCTCCTTTAATAACAGTCTCTTCATGAAAATTTACATATATATGCATAGACCATTTTTCTGTATTATTAAGTTCTACAGGGTGCCCCTGAACTCTGTATCGCGCTTCTAAGGTATTATTCCTGACATAAAGACAAGTCAAAATATCATTATAAATTTCTAAATCTCCATAGTAAACCTCACAGCCATACAATTTTGTATTTTTTTTAATTTTTTTAATAATTTTTAGCTTAGGAACAACTTATTGTAATAAGTTGAAAATTGGTATACAGATTTGTGATGTAAAGATCTAATTGAAGAAAAATAATAATTTTTAACAAAATGGTTTCTGTTAAAAATGTTTAACTCTTAATTAATTGCATACAAATTTAGCAAAGCTTAAGTCAATATGCGGTTTTTGACAAATCTAATTTCAAATAAAAAATTTTTTTGGTAATAGGTTCATAAATAAGCAAAATAGAGCAATTTAACTGAGGCTAGTCACGGCCGTACGCACCGCTTCCCTAAACACAGTTTTGGTATAAGATCCATTGTTGAGCTGGTGGCAACCCGTAGAGATGCGGGACTATTTGTATTTAAATTGTTCCATCTCTCTTGTTTATGATCAAATTTTCATACTTGTTATATCGTTTTTTTGTTTATTTTTTGTTTGCAATTTATCGTGACATATTTTAAACAGCCGCCAATTATAAAAAATGAATTGTAAAAAAGATCTTAAACCAAACCTTTACCTTGAAAGGTCGTATACACCCAGTTTAAACTTATTACAACAAACTGTTCTCAAATACGAAATTATTCTTTTAAAAATACAAAATGACTGCTGTGTGGTTTACTATGGAGTTTTGGAATTTTTAATGTGATATTTTAACTTGTCAATAGGTTAGAGGGTTCCGGGACACTTTGTATTTGTGTTACAACAAATCCAATTTATATAATTAAAATTTGTTTTCTCAAAGTCGTTTTTCATTTAAATTATTCAATGTTTTATTTAATCATAGTGCACGGGATGGCAAAGTTTAAGAAGCTAAAAAATATGAAGCTGTGTAGTAACTACATTCAAATAAATTAAATATAGTATACCCTTTAGTGACTACACAGAAAGGGTTAATTATAAGTAAATAAGAGAACACTATATAAGATGTTATTATTACCTTAAAATTAATTTATTTAGCTAAGTTTTCGTATAATATTATAACATGCTTGATTGTTTCCCTCCTTACGCATTGAGCCTGCCTTCCTAGTACACCGAACCCTTATCCCAGTCATTAGTCATGAACTAGGGCGCTGATGGTTTTGTGCACTTTCCCAGTTTGGTTTTGAACGAGGCCTTGGTTGATAAATGACTCGATAACCAGGCCAGACATGTTCATTTCTCTTGTAATTCGTGTTTGGCGGAGCAGGATGGAAGTCTAGGTTAAAACTGATTTCACTTTGGAAAATAAACAAACATAGTTTCATCAAATTTATACGTATTTCATTAAATAATCCTTCAGTATATAGAACGTCTGTCTTGAGGAACATTCGTTTTACATTGTGGCAACTAAATTTTGTTAGCAAACTCGCGTTTACTTTGTATAGGCCTACTGTAACTTAGTGGTCAATGCATGGTAAGCAGTTAATATTTGAAATTTTGTGTGCTTAAGGCCCAAATCTTACATTTATGTAAAAAATGAATATCTGGTCTAATTATTCCTAACTAACATTTAACAACGCAAATAATAATAACAACAAAGTATTCAATTTCAATTTCAAATTCAATTTATTTTGCAAGCGCAATTTGTTTACAAAGCAGTGCTTGCTTATCTCGCTAGTTTAAATGCTAATTGAGAGAAAAAACAACATTATTTTTACAATAATACTTTAAATCTAACAACATTTCTTTTTTCGACAATAAATACAATTTTCATGGATGAAGTAAAATTATTATTATTAAGTGAAATTATTATTCATAATATTATGTGCATAATTTTTACTGTAGGCTACCCAATTTACAATTTAAAAGTCTCTGCATTTGCATTTAAACTTGGTTAGATAGATTTTTCACGGAGGTTGTTTATATTCAGCTGATCATGCTGGCAAATCATAACACAAAGTATTAGCCTACTTGTTCCAAGTCCACATGAAAAATCAAACAGCTAATTTTACTTGAATGTTTACATAACATTCAAGTCAACTTGAATCAAGTAACTTGACCAGTGTAAACCTGGCTTTATTGTATAGCGATTGATTGTTGAGTGTATTATTTGTTTGTAAATTTCGTAGTGCACTTATTTGTGTTACTAAAAAGATAGAGGAATTAAATAAATATAAAAAGCCTGGATAGTGACCTTAGTGTAATTTCCCATGGGAATGGACCAGGGTTTGGAGGGATGATTTCTTTCTTTGAAGAAGAAAGCGTTTAACTTATTTACCCTGAAAAATTTCATATTTTTTATGATCATTTTATTAATAAAAACACCAACAACATAATGTATGAAAGGATAACGGATTGATAATATTACTGATTAATCACATATTGAAATCATAAACCAAATATGTTTTATTTGTCAAAGTGAATATTTAAAGACGCTAAAAGCAATCCAACAATTTCTTTATTCATGGAAAATAAAAGTCCTTTTAATTGAACAAGCTTAAGGAAGTGTACCTAGTGTGAAATTTATTACACGCTCCTAGTTTTATAGTAATTTTATAAGCCAAGTTCAGTTCTAAATTACATTATGTTATCAGTGTTAGTCAGGTCTTTGCGTGTTTTACTCATTGAAAATTCATCTTGAAATTAAAAGTCCACTCCACGTAAAGTCTCAATTATTGTTTTAATTGGTCGGCAACAGTCCATTACTACCAATTCCATTTCTCATAAATTTGTGATGGAAACATAATTGACTTAATTTCTTTTATCGTGCTGTCAACTCTTTTAATAAATATCATCTTTTTATATGAACATTTACAAATAGTGTGCATAGATAATTTGATTTCCATGCATTATTGATATATTTATTAGTCTTTTATATTTGTCTAACAAATGATTTTGTTACAGTCCAATTAGTTTTTCCTAAGCCAAAGGGGTCAATGAGTGTCATCCGAACCATTATGTTTACACTCTGTTTTAGTTATCTTCTTAGAGGGTGGAGTGGCGCTATGTTAAATTATCAAAATCCAACAATCTAGTTGTTCGTTGTAGACTAAATAACATTCTAATCATTTCTTCGTCACAAAACTCACCGCGATGATTGAACTCAAAATAGTTCAAACATTCAATTTATTCAATTGCGAACAACTTGCAATAATATTACTGAATTTATTTGAACTTATTTATTTATTTATTTACTTGAACTTATTTTTTGAACTTATTTGAACTTATTTATTTGAACTTGAATTTATTTAAGAGGGGGTTAAGGAAATAGAGCGATTATATTGAATACGGTTCGCACTGATACTCAACTTTTCATGGGTCTTGCAGTTAAAAAAATCACAGTCCAGTGCTTCGCCTGTTCCCATTTTGTGCCTTTATTTTGAGTCCGATAAAAGTAAAATATATGTTTTATATTAATGATAAAGACATGGGTTATTTGATTCGCTTTCCGATTTTATTAGATTTTGAGTTCATATTGAGCTATAATGGTTCAAAATTGATCGAAGTTGGATAAACTTTGAACCAATATAGCTCTATATGGATTTAAAAATATAAATATATAAAAGCAAAATAAATAGGCCGTCTTTATCTTTTAATTAAAACTCCTTCCACGGTTATTGGGCTTTTAATAAAGACACAAAATCGGAGCAGTCTACTATCCGAGCAGTCTAAGCACTGTTTGATGTTCTGAAAGGAGCCCTTTCACTTCCTCTTAAATATTAAATATTAAATATTTCTTAAATATTAAATATTTAATATTTAATATTTAGTATTTAATATTCAATATTTAATATTTAATATTCAATATTTAACATTTAATATTTAACATTTATCATTTAATATTTAACATTTAATATTTAACATTTAACATTTAATTTTTAACATTTATCATCTATATATATAATTCTGTAAGCCGAATTTCTTGAGCAAAATTGTGAGCGTCATACAAATCGCAGAAAGATGGGAGAGGTCTCAAATTAAAGGTCTCGGTCCCATACACGAGGGAAAACTATCGGCGTGTTCATAATTTTAACAGGAAATGAGAAATCACGTAAAACGTCCTCCATAAGAATAGCATGGGGATTCGAAAAAAGTCTGCTTTGTGTACATTTAAACATGTGTTATGGTTTGATTTTAAAATTAGAGACAGGTGATGATACTGAGTAGAACTATTAATAACCAAATGACAAAAAATATACTTAGAGTGGTAATACTATAATAAGACATTTTGTGGCTTAGATTTCTTAAAAATTCTACTCGGAGCGTTACCAACTTTACAAACTATTACAGATTGACTGCTGATTTTTACTGTTGTTAAAATAATTTTAATAAAAAAAACTGAGTTTGTATGCAAATTATAAAATATATTCTGATCGTTATAGGGACGCAATTGACGATGAATTGTGGTTTGAGAAACGCCTACATTAATTACATTAAAACATGTTTTGGGTTTATTTTAAGACTAAAAGTGTCGAATGATCATGTTGAGTGACAATGAAACAAAGTATATCAGTCAAGAAAGTGTTGGTATTCTGTTAGCTGAATTTTCCCATAAACCGTTTGGTCATTTCATAGATTGCAGAATTATAGGAGAGAAGTTTGTCCTACATACTAGGGGGAAATGTAGCAAGTCAAAAACATTACAACAAAATAAGAAGTTTATAAGAAAGATTATTTTCTGGAAGATTCTCCATGTATAGTGATTAAAAAAGTCTGCTTTGCTTACACAAAATCAAGATTTTTTATTAGGAGGGACGAATATTGACAGTAAGTGAAGAGTTTGAGGCGCTGTGTTTAAATTTATTGAATAAAAAATAAAAAAAATCTGCAGGGGCTAAAAATATTCATTCAATTTTAGGACAAAACAAGACTATGAAAAGGGTATGATATTGAAACATTGAAAGTTCATTGACTCTTAAATGGGTGCTGAACATCCGTCATGTGTTTTTCTCACTGCCGCTTTTCTATGTTATGTTAAAAATCTGTCATAGCTCAAAGTAATTATGATTGATTTCAAAGCTTATTTTTTATTGATCGATATAAGTTTAACAATAGACAAAATAAAGCATTTACAAGCGGGTGGCCTAATAGGACAGTATTGTAAAGAGTGCTTTGGGGGCAAATGGTCTGTTCAAACGGTGTTGTTAAAATATTATATAAGTATTATATTTTCTGGAAACTTTTGTAGTAAAGTACTGGTAATCTGCTATGGTTCATGCTATTTTAATTTTATGATTAGGGGCTTTTGCCCCTATGAGCCACTAGTTTAATATTTAACATTTAACATTTAATGTTTAATATTTATTGTTTAATATTTAATTGCGGTAATATTAAATATTAATTAATATTTAATATTAAATATTATATATTTCTTCCTCTTGAATATTTTTTCCAATTAATTCATAACACACCAAATATGTAGGATTAACATTAAAATGTCAATCTAATACGCCTATTTTAATGTTCCAATTAATTTTGTTTTCTATAAAAGCGAGCTCAATATAGTATCATAAAATGAAAATTAATTGTCATTTTTACTTTTTAGGAGTAATTAATTAGTGTAGTTATCGCCTAACTACGCTATCGTATCTTTAAAAATCCTCAGGTAGCCAGTACGGGCCGCAACGTGGTCAACTCTGGGCCTTGTTGCCAGTTTTGGGTTACTAAAACGATGTAAGGTAACAAAATGACGAGTTATAAGATTACAAAGCCAGATTAAAATTAAAAAATTGTTTATTCTCGCAGTTATAAAATAGTGCATACCATACAATTAATTTTAATCAACTAATGAAATAAGTTAAAAAGACTTATCACCTCTAGATTAAATATAGTACTTGAAATTAAATCAAACACATGTTGCTTACAAAATGAAACATATCTAAGAATGGAAATAAAAATGAAAACAATATCAACGAGGAATAAATTATTAAGGCACTAGGAATGTTATTCCTATCTGTGAATTAGGAGTCACCAGTAATATATACAAAAAATTAATTAAATATTCTTAAAAAATGTATAAATGTAATAGATTTTTATAAAAAAAAACTTGTTCAAAAATCAATTGAAATAAGAAAAACGGACGGACCTCTGAGTTGGGAAGGGGGGGGGGGATATAACAGGTCACTCATCTCTCACGTAATAGGATGTTATAAAATATAATACATTTTTTCAACCTCTGACAAAGATAAATAGCAACCATTTCGTTAGTCAGGATGAGAAGGCTTTGGTGGATTTGTGACGCTTGATTTCAGAGGGTATACTAAAAAATTTAGGGCATATTATAAAATTTATGGCTGATTGTGGATTATGTCCTACGTAAATCGCCAGAAAATGCCAATGACATAGACAGATACCAAGAGATTATTTAATGCATGGGAAAGGAGGAGAAGACAAGATGTAAATTTGAAGTAAAAAACGTGTAATAAAACTTTATATGGAATTGATGGTAAAAATTTTGTATAGTACCATATCAACTAGATGTGTTTTATCTATATAAATATTTTTTATAAGAGTTATATTTTTACAAATAATAAAATATAAATAAAATATTATATTTCGTAACAAGGGCCGAAAATAGAGTTTTGCTGGCCTACAAGATCGTGTTTTAGTTCGAGACGAAGTCGAGAGTAGGCAAAACATTTTTGGCTGAGTTACGAACGAAATTTTTCATCACCCTACACAATTCAATAAATTCTAAACAAGTGAAAAAATATTTCTTTCGTTCATAACACACAAAACGTAACCTTAACCTCGACTAGGCCTAACCTAGCAAGATGTAGGTACTGCTTGTTTTTCAGGTTGCTAGGCAACCACTTCAACTTCACATCAGCTAAGGCCACTGAAAATAGAATACTCTAACTGTAGGGGACAACTACAGCTGATTCCAAGGAAAAAGTACCATTTTCCCAAGTACGTCATATACAAGGAATCTAAAATAAATAAAGATAGGGGTCAAAACATGCAACCCCCTCTATGCACCTTGCACCTATGACGTCAACATTATCATTACCACTATTAGTAAATGGTGACGTCATAGGTGCAAAAGAACACCTGTTGCATAGAGGGTGTCGCATGTCTTGACCCCTACCTTTCTTTATTTTATTTTAGATTCCTTGGTCATATATATTTGACAGTTGCCACCAGGTGAACTATCAACTACGTCACTGATTAGTTATTTGTTGTTGTTGTGTCACCTACTTATTTATATTCTAGATTTCTTTACCACCGTTTCCTTTACCGCTCTAGGTCGGAACATTTTGCGGCCTAGGCTTGCAAAACAGGTGTTTCGTTGGTAGAAGTGAGGGTCGAAAACAGGTGATATCGATGTAGTGTGATGAAAAATAAATTGTATCTTTGGTATTGGATATGCAATTAGCCGATTTAATACAGTGAGAAGCTTGATTAGACAAACAGGGCTGCATCATTCCATTACTAGCTGGTCATAGCTACTGTTTATAAATATTTGAATAGAACATAATTGACTTGGTTGGAGTGGGGTAGAAATATGACGGTACTAGATGATTGGATCGTAAGAGATATTATCACCAAAATGTCAATAGATTATTTATATCTGGTTGTTTGAAAATTATATTAAGTTGGCCATTAAAAAAGCATGGAGGTTTCTACAAAAATGGTTTGTAAATTAATCTTTTTTTTCCCAATATGAAGTAGACACTATGTCAACAAGTGTTAGCTTAAGAAATGTTATTCTAGTCATGTCTTATTTATGTAGCTGGTTTCGAATGTCTTAACACACTTTTGAATAACTAAGTAGAAGAAAATAAAAGAGTGTTTGTATACTTACTGAGTCTTGTGTTGTATTTATGTAACAATAAATAGTTAGTTTTTTTACTATATAGAGATATAGAAAAACATTTTCAGTCCTCTTAGATTTATGAAATGAAACTTCTATGTGTATTTACTGAGCCGTGACGTTTTGCCCACCATGTGTGATGTCACGTCTCATTTGTTATAGTGTTGTTTTTTTTTCTGATTAGTGTTTTCTGTATGCTGTCATTCTGGAATATTCGGTGTTGTTTTTTTCTTTTCACCAGCTGTGACGCAACGTCCTGAAAAAGATCATAGGTGCCGTGGTGAACTGTCACCGCAAGACGTACAAATTTTCTCGGCGTTTCAAAAGAAACGACACCAATTCAGACATTTTTCTACCAGTGATTTTTGTGCTGTAATGCGGTGATTTAAACCTCCCAACGCATCATTTTGGGGTCCAGCTGGGGACTTGGTCCCACCGACAATGCCATGCAGATGATGGTTCCGGCCTGGTCCATCCGCCTGCCCACCTAGGGGACATACATGGCCTTGGGCCCCACTTGCCGGAGCTGCAGGCCGACGCTCTTCTTTCCAGTGCCATGACGCCATAAACGAACTACTGTGATATGCCACTCCACCAATGAACTGGGATATTTTGTTATTTATGTGTGACAGTATTTATTTATTTATTTGTAGTCTCTATGTTAGGTTAGTATCCCATTAGGAGCCCGCCCTGCGCCACAGGTCTCCGGGTGGAATTATTTTTTTGTCAACCTCAAAATTCGGCACGCCAATTCTTTTGTGTATTTTGTGTTTGTAATTGTTATGTTTATTTATTGAAATTTATTTGTTGTTATTTATTTATTTATTTAATTTATCAATGCCAATTTTAAAGTTAAAGTTTCAGAAGGGGGAATTTTTTTAATTACCGTTGTTTTTTAATTTTGAATATCGATATTCTGGTTGGCCAACCTTGGTGACATTGACTTCTGGTAAAAATCTTTTGTTATCAAATTTATCACTGTGGACCTTTGATGTTCCCGATTTTGCTCTGTTTTGCTGTTGTTAATTTTGCTGTTAACTTTGGGTAAAAATTAAAATTGCTGGTTCCACAAGTTTGTTTTTTTTGTTCTGAACTCCTGAGAGCGTTGGTGAGCCCCTCCCGTGGAGCGCCTTGGGCAAGCACGTTTCCAAAGGTCGGGTGCGCTTCCGCGGGGGTGCGGTTCAGATGGTAGCAGAGCGTGGTTGGTTCTGAAGTGTAGTCTCGGAGGAGTTGTGTTAGTTGGTGTGTGTGAGTGTATGTATGTGTGTGTGCGTGGTTCTTCATTTTGGTGGAGTGTGTGTGTGGCGAGTGGGATAGCGTCTTCTGTTGGACCCCGGAATGGTGCGTAGGAATTTTCGCCCAGACACCTTAGGAGGTTAAGGATTTTGTGCAATTGTGTTGTGTTGCTGTGTTTTTGTGTGGCAGCTGGCTGAGGACACGATGTCGGGAATTGTCCCGGAACATCTGCGGAAGGGTGAGCTGATTTTTGAGGTTCTGTCACGTGGGGAGGCCCCTGCTCCAGATGTGAGAAGTCTGCGAAGTCAGGTCCGAGGCATTCTTGGACAGGCTCAAAGTTGGCCTGTTGGCCTCAAGTCGGAGGATGAGTTGGAAGTGTGTAGGGAGCGGGTGGAGGAGTTGAGTGGTGAGCTTGAGGGCTGGAGTGAGTTGCCCTCGGGCAGGTCAAAAGTCTCGCTCCTCACTCAGCTGCTCCACTGGCAAACCAGGTTGAGTCTGTTGGCCGGGGTTCCGGATCTTGAGCCGACGGATAAGACCTGGGTGGAGGGTAGGTGTGCTGAATTTGAACAAGTCATTGACCGCCTGCGGTCTGCTGGTGTTGTGAAGAGTGCCGTGGAAGCTCTCGAGCGCGCTGCGGCGGGGTCCGCTAGGGGGGGAGACTGGTGTTGTGGGGGCTGGACCGGTCGGGGGATCCGTGGCCTCCGTTCCTACTGCGGCTGCCCAGGAGGTGGTCCACGGGATGGATGGAGTGTTGCGGGTGCCTGCCCTGTTCCTCGCTCCCGCGGCGTCTGTCGCCACCCCGGTGGCTTCCGTTGCGGATGCGTCGCAAAAGGGTTTTTGCGGTGCCTTTGCGAAATTGCCTCATCCTCTCTCCTCCGCCTTGCAGGACCTTCGACCAGTTGACGGACTGGATGTGGAGGCACTGATCAAGTTCCTGGAAAAGGTTTTGAGAATTAAGGAACATCCTGGCATCTCCGATATCATGCTGTTGGAGCTTCTTGCTCCGCTTTGCAGGGAGCCGTTGAGTGACAGATTGGTAGACTGCCTCAAGCGCCAAACGAGCTTTGATTTCTTTCATGCTGATGTGTTGAATTTCTTCGTCCCTTTTCAAGTCATGGAAAGACTGAAGGTTGAGAAAGTTTTCCGCCCGCAGGCACCCCAACGAGTGCCTCAGCCAGTTTGCCAATGACATCCGCATGGTGGGGCGAGTGTTGCGGTTGGACCTTACCGAGACTCAGCTGGTGGACATCATTCTCGTGGGTCTCAATGCTGGGGAGAGATCCCGGGTGGTTTTCGCTCCAAGACCATCTTCCTTCACGGACCTGGATAGGTTGTCTATCCTCTCACGCACTGTCCAGGCCGCTGATTCTCAAAGGGCCCAGTCCCTGGGGCATCTTCCCCGGAGAGGACCCGGTGTCGCGGCGGCTTCTGTCGGGGTATCCCACGTGTCTCCCACCAATGAGCAGCAGAGGCGTGTTCCTACCTGTTGGGGATGCGGTGGTATTGGTCACGTCAGACGTGACTGTCAACAAGGAAGAAGGAATGCTAACCTTCCAAAAAACTTGTGAGGACCCGGGGGTTCTTGTCACGGGAGTCCTCGGGGAATAAAGTAAAAGATGATGTTAAGATTTTTTCTAAGACTTCAAGTGGAATGCTGCAAAAGGGGTTCAAAGAGGTAGTTAGATCTGATTTTGTTGAGAAGGAACCTCTGTTGCGGGGGATGCGTGGGGGTTGCCTCGATGGGGGTCAAAGCGGCACGCTCAGTCTGCCCTCGCCTGAATATCTTAGCTGGAGACACGGTGCAGAAGGCCCTTGTGGATTCTGGAGCCGCCCGTTGTCTAATCTCCCTTGCGTTTTATGAAGAATTATTTTCTGGAGGTTTCATCAGGCAGACTGAGCCAAACTCTTCTATATGCTGGACTGCTTCTAAATCACCTCTTGTCATCAATTAATTGCGAAGCTCAAATCAAAATAAAGATTGAGCATTTTTCCTGGGTGTGGAGCTTTCTTGTGGCTAAGGACCTTTGCTTTCCAATCATCCTGGGAGGCGGACTTCATCAAACACACTGGCCTAATTTTGGATTTAGGTCGAGGGTCAGTGTTACTTTCGGTTTTCCAGACGAGTGTCCATTCCTTTTGCCGATGAGGTCTTGAGTGCCGCTGCTGCTGTAGAGCCTGAGACAGAGAATGGTACCAAGGACCGATCCTTTAGGGCATCTAGCTCCGATGGAGGCTGAGGCTATCAGGGATCTTTGCAAGCTTTTCCCTGAGGTGCTTACGCCAAGGTTGGGGGCTACCAATCTGCTGGAATATGAAATTCGTCCTCACGGACACTCGTCCTGTACGTTCTCATCCGTACAAGTTAGCTCCACCCAAAATGGAATCTCTCAGAGGCATCATTGATGACCTGCTCAAAAATGGGGTCATCGAACCTTCCAATTCCAGCTATGCCAGTCCAGCATTTCTTGTCCCGAAACCAAATGGAAAGTCTCGTATGGTCATTGATTATCGCAAGCTCAACGCCAAGATTGAAATCGACTCCGTCCCTCTCCCCGACCTGCATTCTGCCTTCGACTGGTTCGGTAAGGCCAAGTATTTCTCTGTTTTTGATCTCAATCAGGCTTATCACCAAATTCCATTGAAGGTGGAGTCCCGACCTCTCACTGCCTTCTGTGTTCCGTGGAACTTGTATCAGTTCACACGAGTCCCCATGGGCTTAGCTGTGGGAGCTCAAACCCTCACCCGACTTCTTGATTCCATTTTTCACGATGTGAAGTTCAAGTTTGTGTTCAATTACTTGGACGACCTTCTTGTTTACAGTGAGAGTTTTGAGGACCACCTTGTTCATCTGGAGGAAGTTATGAATCGTTTGCGTAGGGCTGGCCTTACCGTGAACCCGGACAAAGTTAGTTTCGCTCAAGCCGAAATTTCTTTCTTGGGCCATCTGGTCTCCTCCAAGGGCGTCCCGCATAGATCCCGCTAGGACTCAAGCCATCCGGGAGTTTCCTCCGCCCAAGGACGCCAAAGGCATTGCTAGGTTTGTTGGCATGGTGAATTTCTATCGACGCTTCATCCCCAATGTTGCGGAGTTGGCCGCACCTTTGAATGCGCTCAGGAAGAAAGGCGCCAAGTTTGAGTGGGGTGAAGCGCAGCGGACGTCCTTTGAGCTCTTGAAGGAGGCTGTGATGCAACCTCCCTGTGTTGGCGATGCCGGATTTCAGTCGTAGGTTCATTTTGCAGACGGGATGCCTCCTCACAAGCCATTGCGGCCGTGTTGTCCCAAGAAGTAGATGGTGTTAGGCAGCCTATCGCTTTCGCCTCTCGAACTTTGACATCTTGCGAGAAGAAAAGTTCTTCTGTATACGAGCTGGAGTGGTCTGGGTGTTGTCTTTGGTGTAAACAAGTTCCGAAGGTTCCTTGAACATAAGGAATTTTTGCTGGAGACCGACAACCAGGCACTCTCATGGCTTCTCGCGCACCCCTCGCCAGCTCGGGAAAATTGGTCGTTGGGTGGTGCAAATTTCGTCCCTTAAGTTTACCGTCCAACACGTACGAGGCACTCTGAATGTCATTGCAGACACACTTTCTAGGATGTATCATTCCCCCGACGACCATCTTTCTGATACGGAGCAGACGGAATGTGCCGTGCTTCTGGGAATTTCCTCTGGCCTTTTCGGATATCATTCCCCACCAGTTAAACGATCCCGAGTTGGCTAAAATCATTGGTGAGCTCCAGAATGGGGGAGCCCACCCCCCTTATTTTCTGTCCCAGGGTGCCCTCTGCTGTCGAGCTCGGCAACAGGGTAAACCTAAAATTGTGCTGCCAAGTCTTCTTATTCCGATGGTCTTTGAGTATTTTCATTCTTCCCCTGTGGGTGGGCAATTTAGGGATCCACAAGACCATCTCCAAGATTAGGGAACTGTTCATCTGGAAGGGTATGGACCGGGACATTGCGGGGCGGGTGCGTTCTTGCCAAACGTGCTCGCTCAGTAAGCCCGCTCAGAATGCCAAGTTAGGGTTGTTGTCATCTGAGGTGGCGGAGAGACCTCTGGAGAAGGTTTTCATCGACTATGTTGGGCCCTCTCCCACGTAGCAAGTCGGGAAACAATTTCCTGCTTGTTTGTGTGGATGCCTTCTCCAAGTTCTGCTGGCTTTTTCCCTTAAGGAATGCCACTGCACAGCTCACCGTTCAGGTACTTCGAACCCAACTGTTCCAACACTTTGGATTCCCGCCACCATAGTTTCCGATAACGGTACCCAATTTGTTTCGCATCTTTTCAAAAGAATGTGCTTTGGGCACGGTATCCGCCATGTGACCACTTCCCCTTACTACCCACAGCCTTCACATGCTGAGAGGTTCAACCGAAATCTTCGTTCCGCTCTCATCGCTTTCCATGCTGAAAGACAGACAACCTGGGATCAAGAGCTCCCTTGGATCCAATTCGCTTTCAACACTGCTACCCATGAGAGTCACAAGGCGGTTCCTTTCGAGTTGATGTTTGGCTTCAAACCAAACAACCCCTTGGCAAATGTTTGGAGGATTGGCGACCTTCTGCCACCGCCTGGTACGCCCGATGTCAAGGAAACTTGGCAAGCGGCCAGGCGTAATCTCATTAGGGCTAGAGAACTTGTGAGGAGGAAATACAACCGCGGTAGAGTTGACAACCCCTTCCAGGTGGGGGATCTGGTTTTCTGCAAGGCTCATCCAGCCAGTTCGGCTGTTGACAAGAGAGCCGCCAAGCTGTGTTACAGGTGGACAGGTCCCCACCGCATCTTGGAGTTCCTCACTCCTGTGACGGCCCGGCTGGGAGATCCCCAGACCGGAAAGGTGCACATTAGTCATCTTAAGCCTTACCGCGGAAATCCTTAAGTAGCTCGGAAGTCTGTGCGGGAAGTGTGCAGGGCCAGGAAGCCTGATCACCTTTCTGTCCCCTTCACTCTGTTCTGGTTTTTCCCTGTTTCTCTTTTTGCAGGCCTGCACAAAAAACTTTGGGTGAGTAGTCCCCTGGTTTTGGGAAAGCTTGACGCCCCCGCTTTCAGACTGTCCTGAGCGTTCCTGGTGTGAGTGTTCTTCTAGTTTTGGGGAGAGGTTGTTTGCCTTTTGTTTTGCCGGGTGGTTCCCTTTTGGAGGGGGAGGTTGAGCCGTGACGTTTTGCCCACCATGTGTGATGTCACGTCTCATTTGTTATAGTGTTGTTTTTTTTTTCTGGTTAGTGTTTTCTGTATGCTGTCATTCTGGAATATTCGGTGTTGTTTTTCTTCTTTTCACCAGCTGTGACGCAACGTCCTGAAAAAGATCATAGGTGCCGTGGTGAACTGTCACCGCAAGACGTACAAATTTTCTCGGCGTTTCAAAAGAAACGACACCAATTCAGATATTTTTCTACCAGTGATTTTTGTGCTGTAATGCGGTGATTTAAACCTCCCAACGCATCATTTTGGGGTCCAGCTGGGGACTTGGGTCCCACCGACAATGCCATGCAGATGATGGTTCCGGCCTGGTCCATCCGCCTGCCCACCTAGGGGACATACATGGCCTTGGGCCCCACTTGCCGGAGCTGCAGGCCGACGCTCTTCTTTCCAGTGCCATGACGCCATAAACGAACTACTGTGATATGCCACTCCACCAATGAACTGGGATATTTTGTTATTTATGTGTGACAGTATTTATTTATTTATTTGTAGTCTCTATGTTAGGTTAGTATCCCATTAGGAGCCCGCCCTGCGCCACAGGTCTCCGGGTGGAATTATTTTTTTGTCAACCTCAAAATTCGGCACGCCAATTCTTTTGTGTATTTTTGTGTTTGTAATTGTTATGTTTATTTATTGAAATTTATTTGTTGTTATTTATTTATTTATTTAATTTATCAATGCCAATTTTAAAGTTAAAGTTTCAGAAGGGGGAATTTTTTTAATTACCGTTTTTTTTTAATTTTGAATATCGATATTCTGGTTGGCCAACCTTGGTGACATTGACTTCTGGTAAAAATCTTTTGTTATCAAATTTATCACTGTGGACCTTTGATGTTCCCGATTTTGCTCTGTTTTTGCTGTTGTTAATTTTGCTGTTAACTTTGGGTAAAAATTAAAATTGCTGGTTCCACAAGTTTGTTTTTTTTTTTTTGTTCTGAACTCCTGAGAGCGTTGGTGAGCCCCTCCCGTGGAGCGCCTTGGCAAGCACGTTTCCAAAGGTCGGGTGCGCTTCCGCGGGGGTGCGGTTCATTACAAGTGGTTAAAGGCAGAATACATTTATCTAAAGTTATTTTATCAAATATTTTCACAGATTTTTTTTTACTAAAAGAGATGTTTGTTTTTTTTAGAGAGACGGTCCAAACCCATTAAGTTATTGTAGCCATCTCTCTAATCTAAACCAAATTCTTAGAAACCGGATTATAATATACTAACCATTAAACTATGCCAAAGGGTGGTTATAAATTAATGACAATTTCATTTATTTATTTTATGAATACTAAACATGCCACAGTAAAAGTATTACAAATAGCTAGGAATATGTATTTTGATACCATTGATGATGGGTTAATTTGGTTGAAATAACAGCTCGTAGATATTTGACAAATTGTTGACATGCGATGATTGCAAAATAGAATTTTGGGGATGGGAGTAAATTTCAATTATACAATGTTTGTATACCATCTCTGAAGTTCTAATGATGACAGATAGCATAAAATGCGAGTAATGAGGTTTTTTATGCTCCCCATTATCATTAAACGTGTAAACCCGTTTTAAATTTATGATCATCCGATTTATGATTTATGAGATTTATTAAAGATTTATGATCATCATGTCTTATCATCTCCTCGCATTTCCCAAAAACCAGATTTTGCATACATCATCAGTTGTATTGAACATCAAAAATCGATCAGTCCTGTTATAATCTGATATTTAATCGAACCAAACCATCATCATTAATGATATTAACGTAGGTTTACACGTGAGAGTTTTTCACTCTCGGAGAGTAGTTAGTTACTATCATGAAAATCTCAGACAGTGTTGATAGTACTCCCAGAAAACTGTCTGGGATTAACCTTGGAAAATTCGCTGTTTGTGTAAACACCTCTGCGAGTACATGCTGAGAGTACGAAACTCTCTGATAGTGAAAAACTCTCACCTGTAAACTTAGCTTTAAATGGCCTCTAACCTTTTTTATTTTAAGAACCAGGGGGACCGAGCTCAAGCTCGGTAAAATTATTACTTTCATTCTCACACAAAGCTCGTTCGTTCCGGTTACTCGCCCTCTTCCAATTTAAAGACGAGCTCGTTCGCTTCGCTCACTCGCCAAGCCGACAGATGCTGCATTTTGGTATAACTACAATACAGGTTAAAGATGTAACACATTGGTTTATATCTACAGTTATCAGCTGATTTTTGTTCAATAAATAAAATCTCCATTTTTACAAAATTTGGATTCTTGATTTAATATGAAAAATGAATAGCAGTTGGAGAGAGGTTGTTTGCAAGGATAACATGGAAATTTTAAGGGCTCTAGCGCGAAAAACCGGATTTTTCCAAGCTATGGGACCAGCTCCAATCGATTTCTGGTGGCTAAAACCCCCACATTCAATAAAAAAATCAAAAATCCTTGGAGCGAAAAAAAGTTTGCCCGTACAAACGGAGCTTGTTTTAGAGTATAGAGTATAACATATACAGTTCCTATTCAATAGCAAAAATAAAATAATGACTTTTTTGATTAAGATGGGCTTGATATGCATTGTATTACGGATAATTTAAATTTATAATAAGATTTTATCCCTTAGCAAAATTTAATTTGTATATTAAATAAAAATTGTAACACGTAATGCGTTTAGGAAAACAAAATTAAAAGAGCGATAAATATAGAAATGATCACATTAGCCAAATATGTTATCCGTTTACATTGCATGGCAAGTCTATCAGCTTTAACCGACATGGCCTAAAGCGGGTTGAGGGGTTCAATGGGGAATATCCTTGTACAAACATTGAGGTTAAATAAGCCCCGGCCGCATTACAGCTATGCAAACGCCTCCTTAATGTGAACAGCTCAGGTTTAATTGATAATCAATTAGTTGAAGTTTTGTTGGAACATATTTTGTATCCTTCCAGAGAGTATCCAGTTTGCCTACATTTCTTCACGGACTCTTACAGATACAGGGTTTGGGCGTTCCTGTTAAAAACAATACATTATCCAATAATTATTGAAGAATCTAAATATAAAGAATTATGTTTTATCTCCTTTACCAGTCATATTGATTACAGTTTTTTTAGAACAATACATTTTAATATTACATCCATCATTTTGTAACATTTCAATATACAGTATTTGCCATTATTATAACTATGTTGATAAATAGATTCTAATAATTTGTTAAATCGTACAACATTCAACACTACTATTTGATGGTTTATGAAAAAAATAAAAAATGTCACTAAAACAACTACATAGTCAGTGGGAGATTTTTTTCAACCGACAAAAAAAATTATGGCTGGTAAAGTTTTCCATATTACACTTTAATATTTAAATAGTATATCATATTCAATTGAGCTAGCACTATAGATTTTTATTAACAAAAAGTTTCATTAAAGCTGGAATTAGACTTAAAGCTCGATATCAAAGATAATAATGCGACTTTAGTAGCTCTTTATTAGTAAACAAGCCCACTGAAGTAAACCAGACCTAATCAACATCTGAAAGTTTAAATTGGATCACGAACAATCCCCGAGTCGACGAAAACGCGAAACGTTTTATTACAACTCCTTCCTTAATTAGAGGGCGTTTGCCTCTGGGTGCCTGCAAAAATGAGGAACTAAAGTTCATACCAACTAGTCTCTCAATCGTTAACATTTTTCAAACAGTTGTCAAGGAGCGTTATCATGGCGATACTCACTCGTAAACAGATGTTTTATTTTGTTTATTTTTATTCTATAAAAACTGAAAATACGGTTATAGGTAGAAGAAATGTTTTTTTTTTACATTTTATACTTATTTATGCTATGTAAGAAAGTAACTGTGCTACTTTACCTCACAAAAAGTCACAAAATAGTTGGATTTTTATTTGAATTACACATCTTAACTTGCATGTAAATAATTTAAACTTAAAGTTGAACTAAATATTGAAGTCCTTGGCAATATTGAAAATGTATCTCATTTATTTAAATGCTATACTACAATAAGAGCGCTGTCTGAAGGGATGTGTGTTCCACGATCTCGAAATATAGAAGGTAGATTTTGTTTAACCTTGCATTTAAGAGTGTTTTAGCCAACAAATAAATTTAGAAACAGCCTCAATCGTAGGAAAAATCCAATTTGGTTTAAATTTAAGTTTTTAAAATTGTAATTTTTAACATTGCTCTTATGGGCTGCTATTTTGGTAACGAAATAACAATGAAAGGTATAAAAATAAAGGAAACATAAATGTTAAGCAGTCTTTTTGGAACAGCTAACTGTGAAGTGGTCAAGTTGGTTGTTGATGGTATATTAATTAGCTTTATTACCATGAAACTATATTAAAAGTGAAATAAAACCAACGAGCAAGGCTCGGTTAACCTGGTACTAATAAGTAAAATGGAGGGAAAATTCAATTTTATTATTATTTAGGTACAAATCTCAAAGGGAATTAACTTACAGCACATTTTCGTACAAATCCATTATCAATGATGTAAATAATAAAAATTATACGTTTGTCATTAAATTGAATATAAATGGCTGCTTCTCTAAAGCCAAATATTCTATCTCCACAAAGACATCAAACAAATTGTTTAACATTGAAACAATTGTTTAAAACAGAAACATCATTCAATAACGAACTCGCTTAACGAATCTCAAATGTAATGCTGATTATTTTCAACATCGGAAAGTTCAAAATTCTAGAAGCTGTATTTTATAAGCTAATTTCAATCAAAGGATACAAACTTTTAGATACAGTAAACATACTATACAGTGTTTACATTATGAATGAGTAGCAATCTGATATTTTTAACTGCTATGGAAATCGCATAACTTACTCAATAATTCTCCCCAAATTTTTTTGTTTTCCCGGATTAAAATTTGGTAAATACTAGTTTTTATTGTTAATAAAGTAATTAGTACCAGGGTAACCGAGCCTTGCTCGTTATTTTTAATTCACTTTTGTTAAAGTGTCATGGTAATAAAGCTATTAAATTTCCACCAACAATCAACTTTACCTCTTCAAAAATAATAGCTTTTTCCAAAACACTGCTTAACATTAATGTTCCTTTATTGTTGTATACCTTTCGTTGTTAGTTCGTTACCAAAATAGCAACCCTTAAGACCAATGTTAAAAATTACGATTTTTAAACTTAAATTTAAGCCAAATTCGATTTTTCCTGGGATATAGACTGTTTCCAAACTTGTATTTTGGAAATACAGTTTTCAAAAGACTGTTTCCAAACAGTTTTTTGGGCCAAAACACTCTTTAATGTAAAGTTTAATCAAAATCTAACAGCTAGATTTAGAGGTCGTGGAACACACATCCCTTCAGACATTGCTCGTATTATAGTACAGGATTTTAGGAAGTAAAACCCTGACTTGTCTGCTAAAAATTTACCATACTGGTTAGCTCAAGGTAGATCGGATTTAAATCTGCTTCTTGTTAGATCATTTTATTTATTACTTCACCGACGGATTACACCATATTCTAAAAAGCAAGGACAAAACTGAACACTTCCCATAATGGATAAAAATATAGCATTTGTGCTAACGTACATAAGAATAAAGAATAAATAGTAAATAAAAAAACTATATGAAGTATCAGTACAAGATGTATGGCAATAAATAATAACTTATACTAATGGGAACTGAGATG
Source organism: Neoaliturus tenellus (assembly GCA_030545055.2). NCBI lineage: Eukaryota > Metazoa > Arthropoda > Insecta > Hemiptera > Cicadellidae > Neoaliturus > Neoaliturus tenellus. Next base: position 22,869,573 of record CM061537.1, on the reverse strand, counting down.
CAACTAACAACTTAACGTATGAGCTAATACCAAATGTGTAACAAAAATATGGTAAAGTAAAAGTAATAAAATACATAGCATATGTAACGATCTGGTGTCTGTTACTAATATGGTCAACAATAAATAAAATTAATAAACTTGACAGAACAATATAGCAGAGAATAACAATATAGCAGAGAAGTGAAGAGTGAAGGTAATAATGGAATGAAATCACATATACGTGCGTATACAAGGTTGAGGGACGGCCTTTTGATGGCTGTTAGACTAGAGCGATACTGTATCTATCTTTAAATTTAACAGAAATATTTTTTCTTATGGTAATGGCAGTTGAGGGTGAAATAGTTATTTGTGTTTCTGGGGACTAAAGTGCAACTGTTTCTCCCTGAAGGGAAAGTGTTGACAATTTCACTGAGAGAGATAACGTACCGTAGATGCACACAACCTTTTTCTTTTACATACAAGAATAACAAATATCTAGACCTATAACAATAACAAATTTACTTCCATATGATGCTTTGCTCAGACAAGCTGGATTATATGGACTATATAGACATTAACTTCAAAACACACACACACTCATAAGGTAGACTTTATAATGTTGTAGAACACAACAGAAAGAACAAAACAATTTTGGCATAGTCAAAATTTTCACTTAAAAAAACACATTTTAACCTAATCTTACTTCTGATAATAATCCTTGACAGTTAAACCATCACAGTAATGTAAAACTGTGTTGGAGAAATTTAATGTCACATTTTCTTTCTCTCTTTAATTGTGGAGCGGAGTAAACACTTCTTTACTAATTCCTTACTATCACTCCACAAATAATTAGTTATCCACAAGAAAATCCAATTGATAACAACAATTAACTGAAGACTGAATCGAAATGCAAACAAATCTGCTGCTTACAGAACAGCTGACGATACAGACGTTATTAGTAAACAAAGAATAACGAAACAACGAAACGAATACAATAATTGACATTTGACTGTCACCCATGTTCTGCTAAATCTCTCTTTTAATGTTATTCAAAAAAGAGAAGTTATGTAAAATTGTTCTGCTAAAGTTATGTAACTAACTTTAGCCACGGGCTGCAAAAAAGTTTAGTTTTCCCTAGGTAAAAAATTTTAGTATTCAAGTCACATGGGATAAAAAGTAGTACTTTCGTACTCTATTTTAAGGAGTAAAATACGGCTTTAGATAGTAGGAGTAGGAAAAATTAAAACCACACCCTTTGGATTTCTCCAAAAATCCAAATTTGATCACTCAATACAAATTTGATCAGTACAAATGCACAATATCTTATTTTTGTCAAGACCTCTTTCCTAACATTATTCTAGCTATCAAACATCATTTGCTCTGTTGATTTGTTTACATTTCGTACACAGAATGTTTACTAAATTGACGGTTTTAATTTTATGTTTAGTTTTACATAGGCGTAGCCCAAGCTAATGAATTATTAATAAGACTACATTTATTGAAAGATTTCGTGGGAAGAAACGTTTTGCAACGAGTTAAATTACTGTTTGAGATAAACATCTAAAATTGCTTCCGGTGCATGCAAAGTAAAAATATACTTTCTGCTCATAGTATTAAACAGGTAAATCTTTTCTACGTCATAATAGTAACAGACATTTTTCTACAGCTTATTGTTACATAATGTTCGTTATCTAAACGAGTTGTGTATTTTTAATGAAATTGAAACTTTAGATACTGGTGCCAGTTTTAATGCAATAAGTTACATGTTAACACATCAAAACTGGCAGCGGCCGGAGCTCAGTGGTAGAGCTCTGAGTTATCACCCAGCGGGCCCGGGTTCAATTCCCGGCTCGGGGACAAAAAGATCGTTCGGCCGCTCCCGTTTTTCGGAAATCACGTTAAGCCGTTGGTCCACCTGTATAGATAACAAAAAAGTGCAGGCATTTCAGGCGAGGAGAACTATCAGTTAATTGCTGATCTCCCTCCACTAAAAGTCATACGATATTTTATTATTATATCAAAATCTAAGTTTTTTACTAAATTATTAACCATTTTTATTTTATATAAAAATTATTTAGCTCATTACCTGTTGCAAAGTCAAGATTTCCTTTTGATGAGTAACAATTATACTTATAAGTTGGTGTTGTCAATCAAATAATGTAAACTTAAGAAATCCCACATAAAACAATTAATTAATAAAAGAATAACAAAATAATTATATTTTACAGCTTATTCAAGCATCTTTAAAAAAATATCATAAACTCTATTTACTCGTTAAACATTCAGTTCAATTCCACAGGACAGGGAAGTGTTGCTCACTGCTGACAGAGTATATAAATTGAAAAAGTTTGAAAAGCAATTCCGTTATTTACTCTTCCAATATTTAACGAGAAACGGAAACCACGTGGTTCTACTTTAACTAAATATTTTTTTTATGCTAATTAATTCATTCGTCATTATTTCATGTGTTATTTGACTTTGAATTATTAGTTTTATTTTAATTATATCTCCAATCCTAACCGACATTGCTAAGTATTAGCATAACCAAATATGTCATATAGGTTTATCACTTACTGAAATATAAAAGGTAAACTTTATTACAATTTGCCAACTAAACTTTGCCACTCAGTCAATGGCACCTTGTTCATAGTCCAAAAAATTAAACTCGTTACACTGAATTATATCTTATGTATAATTTTCACGTTTATCACCACTTAAAATAACACAATACTTTGTTAAAAGTTCATGTCATTGTTTAGTAAATTATTACGGACATTTTCCATCAGTGATTAGTAAAACAAATTCAAGACGTTTCGGGATCTGGAAACTGATCTTAGTAAAAACACATCACCAGGCTAACCTGGAGAAGTCTATAGCCAAACCTTAAAACTGGAAATTCAAACACAAAAGTTAAAAAAACACACTAATAAATTCACAAAAGCTTAAAGAGTATGATGTAACTATGAAGATGGTCAACAACAAAGCGCAAAAAACTGAGCTCAAAAACAAATAAATTGAAATAAATATACAGTACACTGCACCATCAGGAGACAGCACACGGGAGCCAACCACACACCAGCAATGTCGGGCACAAACTTTGCTACGTTCTAGGTTTTCTTCTACCTGAAGACGGGGTCGGATTCCAGATCGCGAAACGTCGTGAATTTGTTTTTATAATTAGTGAAAGAATTGTCTGCAATAATTTACTAAATAATACCACTATAATTAGCCATTTTCCTCTCGAGATCCCATGATCACTGTTGGGAGAACCATGTTATGTTTATCAACAAGGTTGGTAGCTCCGTAGACGCCTCAACAATGTATACCTTCGCCAGGGCATCAGTACACGGGGACTGATTACCCCTCTTCCCCCAATCATTTACCTTTAGCCAACCTACCCCCACCCCCCCAACCTGACTCAACGTCATCAATACACCTCGATCGTCCCCCGCCCTCAGTTATGCGCCTTTGACATGGAATTACTTTCTGAGGATGTTCTCATGTAATCAAGGGAAATAGATTTGAATAATACACCAAATTAGTGATGGATTTAAACAAATATAGCCTATTAAAATATATTATCATTAGTAGTCAGTGATTGAATTCGTCAATTATTGATTTAATAACTTTGCATAGCTTGTTTTAAAGTTATTTTATTTTATCTTCTAAGTTAAATTGAACTTTCATAAAAATATTAGATTAAACTTTTACATTTTATTTATTTAAAAAATGTACAATTTTCTGTATATCTCACTTTAAAAACACCAAACATGGTCCTTGACAGTTAAACCATCACAGTGTTGCAAAACTGTGTTCGGAAATTTGATGTCACATTTTCTGCCTTTCATTTAATGTTTGGCGGAGTAAAAACTAATAATTTCTTACCATCACTCCATATATCCATACCACAATCCACTTTACAACAACAACTGAAGACTGAAACGAAATGTAAACAAATAAACTTCTAAACATTTGACGCTAGAGACGCTAATAAAAAAGAATAACAAAACGAATCGAATACAATAATTGACAATTGACTGTCGTCCATGTTTTTCTTAATCTCTCTTTTAATGTTATTCTTATGTAAAAAAGTTAAGTTTTCCCCACGTAAAAAATGTAGTATTCAATTCACATGAGATAAAAACTAGTACTTTAGTACTCTGTTCCAAGGAGTAAAATACAGCTTTAGAGGTGAAGCAAAATTACTATTAGTTGAAGGGTAAAAATACCCTAGTAAAAACACTGTGGGTCAGGTATTACGGCATATAAGCTCCGAGCAGTATTATAGCTGTGTAAATGCCATCGCCTAATGGTTGCAGCTTAGTTTTAATTGCCAACCTCACAAATAACCCCTTCTCCCGCTAAGATTTACCGTAATGTACCGTAATTAAAATAATTTTAAAATCATTTATCAGTACAGTATTAAATAACTAAGAAAATCTTCATTACTGGATGTAAAAGTAAGTTTGTTATCATGATTAATCGGCTAAAAAGACTTAAATAATCTAGTATTTTGATTTTCAGTGTTTTTATATTTGAGCATTCATAGCGTTTTTAGTATGCTATTCCAATGCCTAATATATGTTTATATGTTTATTCCACCATATCTTTGTTTTCTTATTTTCTTCTTTTCAAATTTCACTTAATAATGTGAAAAATGTTCTCATCCTTCCAAGCGTTTTCCCAAAGATGGCAACAAACCACAGAGTATGTGACTAAGTAACATGACAAAGATGGCAACCAACCACAGAGTATGTGACTAAGTAACATGACAAAGATGGCAACCAACCACAGAGTATGTGACTAAGTAACATGACAAAGATGTCAACCAACCACAGAGTATGTGACTAAGTAACATGACAAAAATGGCAACCAACCACAGAGTATGTGACTAAGTGACATGACAAAGATGGCAACCAACCACAGAGTATGTGACTAAGTAACATGACAAAGATGGCAACCAACCACAGAGTATGTGAATAAGTAACATGACAAAGATGGCAACCAACCACAGAGTATGTGAATAAGTAACATGACAAAGATGGCAACCAACCACAGAGTATGTGACTAAGTAACATGACAAAGTTGTAGTCGGTCGTATGAGTAGTAGTGTTCGACATATTGAGATATAAGATTGAAATCGTAGGACGTAACTGACCTCTTCGCTCACGAACAAACGTAAATTAGCAATAAATGAAAAATTTTCATTGAAATGTCAAAAAAATAAATGTCATGGAAAAATTGATTTATAGATGTTGTTTTTGCTTTAAACGCCAGGTTAACTGTGTGTTAAAAGGTCCCGTTTTCATCAAATTGGTGCAATAGCTCGTATTAAAAGTTAAACTGGCCGGTACTGAGCCGCTAAGTTTCGGTAACATCCGCTTTGAGAGAAGCCCTCGGGTGGTAAAGTTGTAATAGGCTGTTTAATCCTTAGAATCAACTTTGTCGACATTGTTTTGATAAACCATTATAGCAATGAACCCTTCTCCAAATATTCTCTCATAAAAATTTCATTTTCCTCAGTTCCCAATTTAATTATTCACATTCAATGTGGAATAAATAAATCTAAATAATCATTTATACTACCTGAGATATTTATTATCAGTATAATGCATTGTTTACATTGTAATTGAAGTAGTAAAAAATGTACGCTACAAGTTTTGTAATTAAACTGTACTTGTGATATTTTTGAATTAATACTAACCCAAAGGTCTACACGCTTATTTTTCTCAAGAGGAGGAATTTTTCTCAAGACGATAAGTTATTGTTTAAAACTATAGTTTGCTATACCTACACTGATTGGGTAACAAATAATGGATTGTTTCATCTACAGCTTGAGAATAAAACTTAACCAATTTATGCTTAAGATACTAACGTATAATTACAGCAGGATGTTTTTCTAAAGCAAATATCAGTGTGCCCAATCAACGCTAGTTTATGTTCAGCAGTTGATAAACATGTGTAACTATTTATGGTTGGATAAAAATAGCCTTCATATCTCTACACGCTTGGTTTTAAACTTCGTATAGTTTAACCAAGCGTAACGTTTACCCTTCACTAAAATATAGATGTGTTTATGAATATCGTAAAACTTTAATGTCGGAAGGATATATTTTACAAACAAGTAGATTTACAATCAATTGTTAATTTAACTTATTCTTTGGTGTTAATACGGTGAAACTTCTATCTTAACATTTTGTAAAGATAAAAAAATTAGATTTAAAATTTCTTTCATTTGCATTTCTAAAAGTATTGGGTGAATGATTTGAATTTTACTATAAACCCTCATCACCTAAAATCTGAGCTAATATACTGACTTCTTGTTACTCAATTGATTTGGTACTTACATTTCAACTCAGGTGTTTTATCTAAATTTGCCATAAAGATTTTTACGAAAAAATGACTAATTACTACAAATTTACCTATAACAATACTTGTGCAGTTTAATTATATTTTAAGGCAAACTCTGGAGAATTTGACATATTTTGTAATTGCTAATAAACAAATTTTGATTACTTACTGGTACTAGTGACCTTGTGGTGTAACAGCCTTACCTGAAAAAAAAAATAAATGTTGAAAGCAAAACTTTTTCACTGACTAAATGCATAATATACGTAATATCTTACTGAAACCAAGAGAAATTGTTCATATTATCATTAATAAAATTTTACTTCCTAAAACTACGTCAATCTCCCATAAAAACGTTATACAGTATACGCCTAACAAAATCCATTAACAAAAAGTGGTGATTATATAAAAAAAACAATTATCTTGTTAGGAAGGAAATATTAGGACATTATTGAAAGTTTATAATAAATTGTTAAGTGTAATATTTAATTTCCACAGTAACAAAAAAACAAATTTCTTATTTTCAGGGATTCTTTGAATAATCTAAAATTTAAAGTACAAAAAAACCTGATTTTTACATTTTTTGACATTATTTAAAGGCTACTAAATACAACCCACAAAGTTTCTTACTATTGGAAGTAAAGCTACAACTTTTAATTGAAATTGTAAGTTTTAATTGGATATCTTGATAGTTATTGTGTTGACAACATCTCTAAACACACAAAATGTTACTGTAACAAGAACCTTGTTCTGAGTCTAGTAACAATATAAATTGTAAATCCAAGAAAATGAGGTTGGAGCTTAGTGACACGGGTGTGACTGATGCATCAACATGGACTTCACGTAGCAAGTTGACGAGAATTTGACGCCTCACGTCGAGTTTTCTCATAACTATGCATACATTTAACAGGTTTCCATGTAAACTTTCATTTAAGAATAAAACAATCTCATTCTCTTCTTGTTTCTACTATTAAACGTTCTTTTTTTGTTAGTTTAGTCATCCTGGGTAAAACAGATAATTTTATTATTTATTTATTTGTTAGTTCTTTGCTCCAGGAGAGAATTTAGTTATATTATAATATATTTATTCACCTAAGAAAGAAAAATTACATAATTTATATAATTAACAAAATATGAGTATGGATGGTATGGCTATTTATAAACAACAACAGACTGGTTGGCAAGGTGTGTATCTGATAGGTGAAAGGAACACGATAAAAGATAACGTAGAACTTAAGTTTATTACAAGATATAATTTTATCTCTCCAGCCAAAAACGTTACAAAATTTTTGTTTATATTGTGAGATAGTTTTACACGTGATTTAATTTTAAGTCCATAGAAATCCTAAGAGTAAATTGATGTTTATACCTTTACTATAGGTTTTTTCACACTACATTTTGAAAAATTTACACTCAGGTATAAAAAAAGGTTATTGGTACGATACAAATATAAGATGAAAAATCCTTCATAATCCAAAAACATTGTAATACAACACAGACACGGCCCGGCAGGACAGGGCTCATAGCAATCAGCAATGTAAACTCGGGGAGACAGGGAGATAGGGAAACTTTGTCTTTGGTGTTTACTCTTGAACTACAACACAGCTGTATGTCGTCAGCAACGCAAGCAGAAAATAGAATTGAATTTATATTCAAATTGTCTCGGTTTTACTAGATTCTTATATTCACCATTATAAATAGTATATTCTACACAATTTGCAGTATATGTTTTCCTCCACATGTTATGTAATGGCATTGCTCCTTTTAAAGATGGGGTAGAGCTAGACCTTTTCTCCTTAGGGGGACAAAGTCAACCCATAATATCCCGACAATCTGGCAACACAGTACAGTGAAATCTGGCATCGCTGTTGCCACACCAGCTGATTAAAAAACCGGCTTATGGTAACCATTCTTACCTCAACCATCCGTTAAGTTTACAATGGTAAAAGTCAGACAGACAACTCTCACAACTTCTGTTGGCAGAGTTCAGTAAGAGGAGAAAGGTATTGAAATTTATAAAGATTCAGTTTTTGGTACAATAACATTAAAACATTTTGCATTTATGTATGAAAATAAAATTCAACTCTATGTTTAAATGTTTGTTTTATTTCAATAAAAGTAGGATAAACATTAAAAATATGTTACCAGAAGCTTTATATTTTAAGATCGCACAACCAACACAAGCAATGAATGTGAATGTTTGTAGTCAGTTTTTTGTGCATTTTTCAGTATAATTTAAAGGTTTCGTAAACTAAAAGCTCACTGCAGTCGACGTCAAACTGTATAAATTGAAAAAGTTTGAAAAGCAATTCAGTTATTTACTCTGCCCATATTTAACGAGAGACGGAAACAAACAACTTTTCTCGGAACTGTATAGCGTGACTTGTATTCGTATTTTTACTATTAACAAAAATATTGTAATTGTAATTCGTAAGCAATAAAAAAGTCCGAATAAGTTCCCGAAACAATGAATAATCCTTCCACAATTCCTCCTCTAATCAGCAGCGATGAAGCTCGCCCATCAAATTATATTCACTGATTTAAAATGGATTAGGAATATTCTCCGCAGTTGATTTTATATCAAAGGCAGGTAATGAAGGACGCTGGACGATTGCAGTATATTGATGACGCTTTGTGGGGGGGGGGGGGGGGGGTCATAGTGGTAGAGTGGAGTGAGGGGGGTGCAATAAGTCTCCGTGTAGTGGCAGCACTGCAGCTCAACGCTGTTGCGTTGGTTGTCGGTGTGGTGGCAACATTGCTAACAAATACGGGATTACTACCCTGATAATGTTAGTGTGAACTTGCAGAAAGATTGGAGAAAGTGAATTTTCCGCAGAAAATTTGTTCACTTTTTAAAACCTATAGAGGGATACTAATTATTCTAAATTTAAATGAGCTTAGTTGGCCAATGAGTTGCATTTGGTTATGTGTGATAAATGTCATAAAGAATGTTTTTATTATTCCTCTATAACAATATATATAGTTTATAAAGGGTTTCGTTTTCCACTTAGGGGTTTTGTGTAAAGTATAATTGCACAATTTATATACGATTATTACGGTACATCTGAGCTAAAATTTGAAACTATCAGAATTTTGTAATATTTTATAACACCATGAAATCTTTTTGGCTGTTAATTTACTAAAACTTACAAACTATTTATTTAGGTTTTTCATGGCTATGTTAAATTATAATGAAAAAATCCTTTGGACAGCATTTTGAGGTCCACCCACCATCGCAATGTTACTGTTAAGCTTAACTAGATTAAAACTAAAACAGATGTTATCAAATGGCCAATGTAAATCGTACAACACAACTGTTATTGATTTGGGTCTAACGTGCTCGTACAAACTTCACCAATCATAACCACTTTCAACTGCATTGAAACCCCTTACAATGTTTCCCCATTTTGACCCTATTAAAATTCGAACATAATAATGTTATAGTTGCTTAAAGTGAACAAACTTTGTGCTTCTACAGAAATATCAATTGTCATTAGGTGTAGACCATTTAACATCTCAAATTGGAATATTGTATGTCACGTGTAAACCTGCCGTAGCGATTTAACAAAAATGTTGTTACAAATTCGCAATACATAAAAACAATAACTTAGTTAATATAATATTTGAAAGTGCATCGGGGCTCTGTCCAACAGATAATCATAGTTATTTTATTCACACTTTTAATATGAAGATAGAGATGATAACAGTTTTTAAAATTTATTTTTTAGGTACGAGACAATACAGTATCTCTTAACACAGTCCTAACTGTAACAGTAATGGACAAAATTGCATTCCTTTTTACAAATGAATGCAAGATAAACTAGATGAACAAATATGTGACTAATTCTATTGTAAAGTTGACAGTAACAAGTAGGTATTACAGTATTTTGTTTTTATTTTTACCTTCAAAAAATATATTTTAAAATAGTTAAAAGATATAAGTTCTCTGTTAATACTCTGGTTATTCGGGAACCATTTACCACTCGCTTTCAGTTTTTTGGTGTAAATACATGAAGGATCTTCATGTAAAGTCATAAAATAAGCGCCAGAATATTTAATGTGTAAACGATTCCATCCACCTGGTCCAATATTATTATAGGTTAACATTGCTGAGCGATCAGCTTTGGTTTTGACGTCAAAATATTAGTAAAAATACAACTACATTATATTGATATACATCAGTTATTAATAAAAAGTACATTTAACAACATTTTTATGTTGATATCGAACCGATAACTTTGGTATTAAAAGGCAAACACAATAACCACTCAATTAAACAGCGGGGTTGGATGAGTTTCATTATAAAACATTAATTTTCTATAAAGCATTTTTATAAAACTGAAACTGTGAAAAACGACAACACTTAAATTGACTAAACTCAACAGGTTTAGTAAAACTCTGTACAAACAAAGTCGTATGTAACTTGAGAAGCCAAGAACTAACTTTATTTTCAATTTTATAAAGTTAGGAGACATAAAAAAATATTTTCATAACTAGGACGGAAAGTGGCGTTTTTCTGCTGCGCAATCGAAATAGTATTTTCGCGGAAATAAAGCACACAAAAATAACTTTCCGTTCGAGAAATAAACATCGTTTTCCATCATATTGCAAAAATACATAAAATAAATTTAAAAATAAATTAATAACAATGTCATTACCAGTTTTGGTTTGGTACTTAACTTTCATCTTAATTAAAATGTTATTTAAAGACAGAATTTGCCTTATTTGTATTGGTTTTGTAAGATTTTCGCTTGGTAAAAAACAACTTTGAGGTTAGCGCACGAGGAAAATGAACTGTGCACTTCTAAAAATTCTATAGAAAACTCAACTTTGAGGACTAATTACAGGCCAGAAACAGCTGTTCTGCGTGCAGGATGATGAAATTTACTATAGATCTATTAAAAACTGCTAAATTAGATCTGCTAAATTAACTTAACTGCTACGTTATAAAATTGCTAAAAAATGCTAGAAAACTTACAGATTTATAGTAAAATAGAAATACCGTATCGTAAGGAATAATTACAGCACAAACATTATTTAAAAAATTAACCACGTTTGGTTGTTTCCAATGGCATATATTCATACAATATTTAATTCACGACATGGTTTTTTTTACATGGAACTCCCCCACAGTTTTCAACAAATTTTAATAATTTTTTTGTCATTGGATAGAGCTTGGTGAGAAGTGTTTCTAAAGCAAATTGATATATATATATATATATATATATATATATATATATATATATATATATATATATATATATATATATATATGCAAACCTAAGGGCCCCAACAGAAATTAAAGTTTAAATTTCTCCATTTGATTAACTTTGACAAGGAAATTTTAAAAATTTCAATTTAACAGCCGTAACGAGTAAACCAGTTTTCATAGGCCTAACCTAGTTACACTAGTGAGAACATCTGTCTATTCATACCAAAGAGTTTGGGATTTAAAACTTGGAGGATGCACTGGTTAACGAACTGATTAAAAGCGCAAACAGTAAATATTAACCAAACTAAATTGCTCGATATCGAGCAACAAGTACACTGGTATAATTTAATGTGGAATAGAATAAAATTGATTACAAGTACTACAATAGTTTATGAAAATAGTCACTGAGTGTTGAAAGCAAAGGATCGCTACGCCGCCGCGCCGGTCCCGTGGGGCTGTTAACCCTTCCCTCAGGAAATCAAGTTACCCACCGGTCGTCTTGGCGACCTTAATGTTGGATCTTATCCGGTTCATAGTCCTATCAATTGGAGCTCTGACCACATATAACTAATTTCTGAAATAAACAAATAAAAATATAATTACTTACTTAAGATTACGTATTTTAACTAGGTTTTGGATAAAATAAATATTCTAGTACCAAAAAATATTTAATGACCTGTTATAAACGATCTTGTAGTCCTGACATCTAGTTTTTCTAAAATTCCTTCGGGTTACAATTAATATTATAAAACATTACTTTTACGTGACTTATCTTTTTCCAAGAGAATTTAAAATCAACAACTTATTTATGACACAAGCGCAAGTTTCAATCCTTCAACTCTGGTGATGTTGAAATACTATTTATTCTTCAATGCATTACCTAAATGTATTCATTGATAAGGTACTCAGTCCTTTTAGTCATTTCATGAAAATAAGGAACTTGTGTGCTGAACTAGGAGCTGGAAAGTTAAGCTACATTCCTCAATAAAAAGGTTAAATTATTTCGTTTTTTATTCATAATATTTCTCTTAGATTTATATTATAAGTTGACAATTATAAGGCCCCCGTTATATAATTAAATTTCACGACACCTGTCTATTACGGAATGAAAAAAAGAAATGAATGTAGACTGTAAATGAGTGTTAATGTAACATCCATAATACAATTAAGCTTTGTTAATGAATAAAACAACCAGGTAGGAGGGAAACGTAGCTTGAAGACTGTAGGAATACCATTCTTATTCAAACAACACCTTTGAGAATGTTGATTTCATTGTTTATCCAGTGAACACTACCAACCCAGTGAATGTTCAACCAATGTTTAAATATTTTTAATTGAATATAGGTTTTTATTAATTTATAAAACAAAACACTATTTGTATTTTTATTTTCAATATTTGTGCTCGTTTATTGTATAACGTGATTGCTTTGATTCTTTCATGTCTAGTTGTTAATATTTTGATTTGTTGGTCAAATTTTATCTATAAACAATTTATAATATTGTGTAAAATGGTGTAGGCCGTTAGTGAATAAATAAATAAATAATAAAAGTTTTCATCACTATAGGAGGAAAATTAGCTCTTTTTGGTGTGCAATCGTGTTTACGATTAAGCATATAAAAGACACTTTTACTCCAGAACAATATTTTTTATAAAAATGTGGCATTAAATTATACTTTTAATAGTTGAAAATTTCCACTATAAAGTTGTATTTTTGGGGTTATGTTTACAAACTAAGTAATAAACAAGTGTTTACATTTGTATTATTTACAAGTTATAAACAATATTTTGAATTTCACGCAAATCTAATTAATAAAACAATAATAATATTTAGCAAACAGTTGAATTTTTACCTCTTGGACATAGAAATATGTGATTTTCTACGTCTATGTAAAATTTTTTTTTCGATTTGCGCACTATTCATTAAACAATCAAGCCGGATTTCGTGCAAAATGATAAAAATGCATTTTCACAGCTTTTAAAAAGTAAGTATAATGAGTTTTATTCACAGATATTTAACAGCAATTAAAAAGTTATTATGATGAATTGCAAAATAAAAATTTGTTTTGATTCAATCAAGGAGTTTTGTCCACGTGGTAGTTTTGACTGTATTTTCCACACAGAAAGAATTTCTCAGTAACTTCCAAGGGCAGCGACATAAAGCTAAAAATAAACCCGAGGAGGCGCCTTTTAAGAATGTGCTTAAAATGCGTGATGTTCGCCAGACGTGCCTCATAGCAGGGATCCGTGACTGCCATTTAGATAGGAGACTGTTCCGCCGGCAAAGCTTGCGTCCATGGCGCGACTTAGATCTAGCTGGCCAACACCTCCTAGATTAATAAGAGAAGGCCAGACGACTGAAATTCATTACGTCATTTAAGTAGGCTAGGCTGATTGGTATTTTTATGATGTCAGAAACTGAAAACAGATGAGCTACTGGGTTTCATCTGTCATTTATTTGTTTACATACAGCAAAAAAACAAAACAAATGAGATGTTTACACATTGTTATTGTTTCTCAACTTTTAGGTTCAGTTTCTAAAATCATAGAATTACAAATAGTGTTTTAATTTATTTTGTTTGTCATTATGAGTGCTTCAGTTAATTAATATTGCAGTAGATTTCTTTTGCGTTTATGAAAGTTTACGTTTATAAAATGTTGCATCGGAACTAATTTTGTCGATTTTAAAATTAAACATGTATCAAATTAGTTTATAAATTTAAAGAGATCAAACTTAAATTAGACAAAAATCGAAAATAGTAAATAATTTGACATAACCTTGGATGATATGAACCTAAATGTTCATGTTATATATGAACCTTCATGTTTTATATGAACCTCTGTCATGCCAATGTCCATTTTCAGAAAATTTTTTCTCATATGTATTTTTCAAAAAGGCGACCTTTTTAAATGTTTCTTCAAAAATGCTTTTTTCTGAAAATGGAAATTGGCGTGATAAAAGTTCATACCAAATATGAACTGAATCCGTTAGGTAAAAAATATATGTGAAAAAATAGAGGCTAGAGGCTTATATAACGAAGCATTTTAGACTCCTGTTAGTACGATGTGTTTTACTGACTCAACCTAAGGAACAAATACACAAAACCTTTGAAGATTATTTGGAAACTTACTGTATTTTAATTTTAAAGACACACGATAAGCCAAATAATTTCACCTATACCTTTAAGGAATTTTTTCATTAGACCCTAGGTGCAAAATAGTAAACCAATGTCAAAACTGAAAGACAATAAAAAATAGAACGATTGGTTTTGGTTTATATAATCTTATAAAAAAAAAAATAAATAAAAAAAAATAAATAAAAAAAACTCTTACGTTGTTTCGTATGGTAACATTTTGAAAAAAAAGCAAAACATTTGGGACACCCAACAGAAGAACATTGAATTAATTTGGAAAGATAACACACAAGAGGCAGTTTTGAAAGTATTTAAAAACAATCTCTGATGTGGAATGTTACTGAGGAGTCCCTTAAGGGCAGTGACAAAGGGTACGACAATCTCCGCTCAATATGGGCACGTGTCGGTTCCATGAATATAAATTCCATTTGGTGCTCCAACATAGGGGCAAAACCCAACTATGAATAAGAGTATTAGGAATGATGTATTAAATTTAATTTTTAGTGAGTACTAAAATTATTATTTAACCTTAAATCTATAAAATTATTAGACGGTTATTAAGTATTATTAAGTATATTAAGTAACGATGTGAACTTAGATACAGTCATTGATCAAAGTATTACAATTTCCACTTTTTCTAGAATTTTTTGCTATTTTAGTTGAAATTTATACAAAGTATAATGCCCTGTGTCTAATATGTATATAGACAACAGTAGAGGCAAATTGCGGATGCTGGCTCAGTTCAATGACCTCTGAGGAATGTGCTGACGTCATTGAAATTACGTTATTGGCGGTGACGTAATTGATGACGTTAGCACATTCCTCAGAGGTCATTGAACTAAGCCAGCAGCCGCAATTTGCCACTACTGACAACTTCTGTCACAGTAATAATAATCGACTTGTACTTCAACTGCAATTCCACTAGGAAAGAGCTCAGAAGCTTAAAAAAAACAGTAATAAAACGATGCTTCTCCTAGGTAAACAAGTATAGTTATACAAAATTTCAGGCCAATAACTTTTTAATATTGCACTTCTCTGAAGATTGACGTAGATATTACGAAAAAATTACCTATAGATTTTATTAAGCCTTGATAAAATGATTAAAAGTTGAAACACCTAATCTAATTTGGCGTTGTCGATTTTCCCGTAATTTTGTTGCTGGGATTGCATTGTTACAGACAATCTCATTGTTTTTCCAATCTAACTTTCTGTTTTAGTTTGTTTTCCCTCTAATCGGTTACTGAATTCAACAGACAAAACAACTTGTTTTTAAAATGGTCTTGGTTGTTTGGATAACTTAATTTGCTTGTGTGATTGAAAGATAAAATATATGTATTTATGGTAGAAAGGTTTAACACTAAGTTAAAAAAATTATTCATTACTTATCTTTATAATATTAAATATATCTTTTAAGAATATGTTTCCCTATTCGGTACTACAAGAGATTAGGCCTACTGTATATTTCAAACATGATACTGTACTATACCTTTTTTTGTAGGCCCTATTTAGTATTTTTACTATGTATCACACTCTTAGCCACCCCTATTTGTAGGGGTGGGGGTAAAATATGGGTAAAAATGAGGTTTTTATATCTAAAGTCTGAAAAAATTACTTATGACCTTATAAATGTGGAAAGTATGTATTTAATATTATTCACTGTGTATATAACCCTCATCGGCCTCTTCCTTACGGTTGTAGGGACAAAAAATGGGTAAAACACCCAAAAAATTATATAATAAAAATTGATAAATAATTTACATAAAATATATAAAAAAACTTAAAATGTAGCTATTTTATTTCTTTATAAAATACACATCCACATTCCCCTCCCCCCTACCCATCCCAACCCTATGAACGTAGGAGGCAAGACGGGATAAAATGCAGAAAAAATTTAAACTGTTAAAAATAAGTGGTAGGCTATAAATAATTTCAAATAGTACAAAAAAATGTTTAATGACTATTTTAGTTAATTTCCACATATTCAACCCCTACGGATCCAAGCCGTGTAGGAGGGAAAGGTGCAAAAAGGGGTAAAACGCAAAGAAATAAAACCTGTAAATAAATTATATATAAATCGGTTTTTTTGTCCCCATAGGACAAAAACCTATATTTGTTTTTGTCCTATATTGGACAAAAACAAATATAGGTTTCTATATTGGCTGAATACATACGGAATAATATTAAATACATACTTTCCACATATTTCATGATATATGAAATTTTTTAAGACTTTAGAAACAGAAAACCTTACTTTTCCCATAATTTTACCCCCGCTTTTAAAAATATAGTTGGCAAAGAGTGTGATACATAGTTAAAATATTCAATAGCCATTCATATTCATATTTCAGGCTAATTACGGGGTTTCTCCAGTTCAATTATGCAGCTGTTTACAAATTTCGTATTTTAACCCAACTTTGCCCCATTCACACCCCTTGGGTGGTGGTGGGGGTTGAATGATTTGTGTTAATGCAAGCTTTATATTTTTAGAAATTTTTAGCTAAGTTATCATAGATTTTGTCATTGATTTTGATTGGGATTTTTTTAACCTCCTTCCAACCCCATAGGGAATTTTGCAGGTAAACGTTGGGGGTAAGACTTCAAAATAGTGCCCTTAGGTTTGTTTACAACCTGAGGAAGTTTGACCATATCAGTGAGTGGACGATGAGGGGGGGGGGGGTATTGTCTATAAGGTCGTGCTGTGAGGTCCAGTCTCTCATTGTGCATAACGCTAACAGAACATTCAGTACAGATTTGACAACTGTGCACAGTACACGTTAGGAAAGCCTGCTGCATTTGCCAAGGGTCAGAACCGAAACACAAATAAACGTTTTTTCTGGTAAAAAAGCAATTTTGTTCCTTGGTCCCTGTGTGTATTTTAAATAATTATATAACATATTATATTTGTATTATATTTTAGTATTATATTTGTTTCTCAAATATAATTGCTCGTTTTTGTACAGCAAATAAATAAAAAAAATGCTATTGTAGAATATTGTAAAACTTTGCATTGAAATACAAAGAATTGTAAGTTTGAATGCCACTCAAAAAATAACAAACTCTTCAAACATTATTTCGTACATTGTTAAAACAATGCTAGAAACGTTAATGAAGCGATTGTTCATTTTAACAAGCACCTAAACAATACGGTAAGGATTAAAATGTTTTAATGTTGAGCATTCTTAGGAACTTGATTAGCTTTCTTTTCCGAATTCAATTCACTCGGGCTAAAAGGGAAGAATGAAAGAAGCGTGCATTCTAATGTCGAGGAATGAGCGCAAAGAGTGGCTCTCAGCGATTCTTTGACTGTACAAAGGGAATCCGACCACAGAAAGGAAACCCATAGCACGCAAACACATGGCTACCTCGGTTCTTTGTAGCGCCCAGGCGGCATGTTATTGTAGCGGCTATACCTACAGCATTTTTAAAGCTGTTTTTTACTATCACTAGCGAATAGTTAATGGTGATGACAGTGCTCTTACTGATGATGATGATGATGATGATGATGATGATGATGATGATGATGATGATGATGATGATGATGATGATGATGATGATGATGATGATGATGATGATGATGATGATGATGATGATGATGATGATGATGATGATGATGATGATGATGATGATTCAATGATTTATCATTGAAAACGGTATCGTGATGGCCGTGGAGAAGGTGGACGTGAATTCAACTTGTCTGACTTGTAATGAATTATTTAAAAAGGATGATTTAGCCCTTGGATGTGAAGGATTTTGTGAGAAGTGGTACCATTCAAAGTGCGTTGGTATTGTAAAGAAAATTTCGATAAAATTGTTGCTCTGGGTGAAAACTCAATATGGTATTGTGGCCCATGTAAGAGTGAGGTTAGTGCCTTAATAAAATCAAGACGTGAACTACTCAAGCTTGGAAAAACACTAAACGTGAGTGACAAACCTGCATTGAGTATTATATTGGACGAAATCTCCACGTTAAATGCTAATTATTTAATGTTGGAAAGGAGAATTATTGATATTGAGGACAAGAAATGCCAGTTTGACCATGCGGGTAATGACGTCACTCAAAAAAGTAAGGTAGGAGCTGTTGATGACGTCACCGTTCCGGCTGTCGAGCAGAGGAACGTGGAACCTGAACCGACTATTGTCGATGAATCGATTAATGATAGTCGATGTGTAAACGGTCAATCGAACCAAAGTGATTCGATCATTGTACCGAGTGAAAGCTCGTCTGTGGGCAAATTGCCAGTTGTAGGTGGAGTTAGCCTCATTGCTCAACATAAAACTGTTGCTAATTCAGTGATCTTTGACTCTGATAGCTTTCCTCCCCTTTCTAATGACTGTGAAAGTCTGGATCTAACCTCCAAATCTGCGAATGGTGGACAATCTAGTTCTAGTAGTAAATTTAATGACCGTAGTTCTTCACATCGCTATAGCACTGTGCTGAAGAAAAAACCAATAATTGGTACCAAAACTGAAGTATCTACCTCCAAAATAAGGGCGGTTGAGAAGAAAAGCTGGATCTTTTTATCACGAATAGTGACCGATGTAGACATTGAGAAATACTTGATGGACAGTAGTATCAAAGGTGAGTGTGTTCAACTAAAAACTAAATTTGGCACTTATAGTTCTTTTAAAGTAGGTGTAAATCCTGATGATTGTTCTAAGCTTCTGAACTGTGAGTTCTGGCCATCTGGAACTCTGGTGAGGGAATTTGTAGAGAAATCCAACTATAGTAGGTCTTCAAAATCCTTTGTTCCATCACGTATTTTTTTAGGGAAAGCATAGACACCAGTAGCGATAAGCTTAGAATTGAAACTAAAATTTCACCTAAGACTGAAATACTGGGTATATAAGATGGATACTAAGATGAAATACTGGGAAGCTGACCTGCATGGAATGCTGAATTATGTATGAACCAAGTAGCCTGTGGAGTGGAATGGACCAAAGTAACTGCTTGTGTTTGCTGAGTTTGACTTTGTGCATGGTGTGGCATGGTGTGATGTATTTATTTGCTCTTGCTTGTTTGTTTTTTTTATGCTTGCTCATTTTTGTATTTTAGCTTAGTGATTGAACATGGACTGTGTTTGTAAGTCAAGTGGACTTAAAATTCTGTTAATTTGACATGGCCTATTACTTTCTTGTTTAACGGCTTAATAAAATGATTTAATGATTTAATGATTTGATGATGATGATGATGATGATGATGATGATGATGATGATGATGATGATGATGATGATGATGATGGTGATGGTGATGATGATGATGATGATGATGATGATGATGATGGTGATGGTGATGGTGATGGTGATGGTGATGATGATGATGATGATGATGATGATAATGATGGTGATGGTGATGATGATGATGATGATGATGATGATGGTGATGGTGATGGTGATGGTGATGGTGATGATGGTGATGATGATGATGATGATGATGGTGATGGTGATGATGATGGTGATGGTGATGGTGATGGTGATGGTGATGGTAAATAATATTCGTATGGTTTTTTGTGGAGGGAGATCAGCAATTAACTGATAGTTCTCCTCGCCTGAAATGCATGCACTTTTTTTTCTATGCAGGTGGACCAACGGCTTAACGTGACTTCCGAACCACGGGAGGCCGAACGATCTTTTTGTCCTCGAGCCGGGATTTGAACCCGGGCCCGCTGGATGATAACCCAGAGCTCTACCACTGAGCTACGGCCGCTGCCTGTGGTGATGGTGATGGTGATGGCGATGATGATGATTAGTTGGTTAGCTTGTCATTTAGCCAGAAAATTATTTATTTTATTATTTATTAATAAAAAGTTTTCTGACCCGTAAAGGATAAGGCACAAGGCAATCAGCTGATTAACCGAATACAAAGGTCGGCGGCAGATGAGAGGAAGTGAAGTGGAACGACTCACGGCGACGTGATTTGGTAGGCCGTTGCGGAATCCGAAAAGGCGGTTAATAGACTTTTTCGGAGTGCCTGCAAGTTTGTAATGCAACTCCACGGCATTACTGAATTACTGCCGGCATCGGCTGTTGTCGGCGCGCTCAACAGAAGAATTAAAGTTGGTGGATCAGGCCAACTTGTAGTAACGAAATGTGGGCGGAAATAAAATAAATGCCACGAACCCGCATGTATTCGTGGAAATGAGATAGGTAACAAATTTGACGGGTGACATTGTCAATGACAGTTCTCTTAAAGCGATAACTTCACAGTGTATCCTACAACACCTTATCGACAACTTGAAAAGCATTAATACAACGTTATTATTTTAAAACTTCATTAAAAAGTTTATTTATTGAAAAGGTTTTTTTCATCTATGACTATAAATAAGTAATATTTCGGTATGGATGTTCATAAGCCGTTAGCAATGTTTTGAACAAGCATGTGTTGGTATAATTTATAATTAAAATATCTGTAACATTTCGTATAGGTTTTAACTATGAGTAATATTTTAAAGAAATATTTCAATAGTACTAACTTTAAGTTCACAGGACGGGCTTTAGCTGTTGTATGTTGGCTGTTTGTACAAAATACCGAAGACATAGAGACGAAATTCCTATAAATATTGGTTTTAAAACCTAAGAGAGAAAACTTAAACAGAAAAAACTATATGTTAGGCAAAATTATGAAATAAATAAAAAAGAATCGAGTTCAAAATAACGTTGAATGTAAAACAAACTCAATTATCCGAAACAAGATTCTTTGTTGAACAGAATTGTTCTGCACATTACCTGTGTTCTTTGCAACACTCTGCTGGTTCTTTTGAATTGTTGATAAAAAGTAATTTAATTCAAACAAAAATCTTACCTAAGCGTATTTGGAATATTTCTACTTTATTAAGTACTACCATTCGACCAATATGTTCATTTAGAGCTTATCAGTTGTAAAATATATAAAAATTATTATTTGCGGTTTCCATTGTGTTCCATACAGTTTTCTCCCAATCTATCCAATGTATCGGACCCGAAATCAGTAAACTTGCTATGAGTAAACAGTGAAAACTATAATGTTGCTGAATATATGATATTTTATTGTTGAGTAAATAACAGTGTTTTGCAAGACCATAAAGATTTGTAGCACAACGAAGTTTAAGTGATGAAGCCTGGATCATCGCTATAGCAAAACTGTCACTCACAATATCACAACATCGTCTCTCTCCCCTGATATACAGTATAACGCAAACGCCGTATTTTTGGTGTGGTTGATAAATCAATTATTCCAAACTCTTATATGACATAGAAACAAGTTTATAGCCAACCAAGATATTAATCTAGGTCTAAAATGTTTGTGTCTGTTTATTTTAAGTTCTAAACATTGGTAACAATATGTAATATTATTTCAAGCGATGAAACTACAACTATACAAAATGCTAGAATGATATACGCTTGCTCGTATCTACTAGTACCAGCAAGATCAAGCTTATGCTCGGTAAAATTATTATGCATCACTTCCCTTTCTCCGACAAATCTTAGTCGCTTCGCTCACTCACCCTCTTACTTTTTAAGAAGAGCTCGTTCGCTTCGCTCACTCACCAGGGCAGCATAGAGCTGTAAGCCGAAGGATGCTACACTTTTGTACATAAATTAGTAAAACCACAGGTAATTGGTTACTTTATACAAATATCAGTTGATTTTTTTCAAACTACTATTAAGCTACAAAAATCTCCGTAAGGATAAAATGGGAACTTTGAAGGGCTCAGTGACAAAAAACGAATTTTCCCAGCCATTGGGAGCAACTCCAAACTCCATTTGATTCCCCTTGGCCAAAACCCCCTTATTCAACAACAGAAAACTTTGGACAGAAACAAGTTTGCTCGTACACACAGTGCTTGTTTTAGTTTAGAGTATAAGTACCAGGGAGACCGAGCTTACGCTATGTAAAATTATTAAACGTCTCTTTCCTTTTTCAGGCTAAGCTCGATCGCTTCGCTCACTCGTCCTCTTAATTTACGAGGCGAGCTACATATCTCTTGATTATACGTTTTGCAGCTGGCACTGTCCATTGTTTCAATCCTACCTTACTACTTCAAGAGGGTGTGACTCACAACTAGACAAACATGAGACTCAACACAATAACTTTTGGTTGGTTTGTTTGAGGCAGCGATTCTTCTTTTATGTCTCAGATGAAAGACTCAAGAGGCCCAATGTTGAGCCGACTCATTCATTGTACGCAGCTCTCTACTGCAACTCACCTCTTTTTATAGTGTAATTCTTCCTACAGAAAAGGGAATTTCTAATTGTTAAAATAATGCGTTTAAACCATTTTAAATCAAACTCATTCGTTTTTTTTAATAAGATGCACGAAAATAGTCCAATGAGAGTTGATGCGTTGTTGCCAAAGTTATTCAGAAGCACATTTTAATAGTCTATTACGCATGACCAAACAATAGGTGACAACATTTTAGGGCGAGAGGGAGTAAGGATCGAGACATGTTTTAAAATTTCCATCGGAGTCTATCAGTTTATTTTACTATAGTTATTAATAGTAGTTTTCATCACTAGGAGCAAAAGTGGGTCTTTTTGGTGCGCAATCGTGTTTTAAAAACGAGGCGCAGCCGAGTTTTTAAAAACGATTAAGCATCAAAAAGACACTTTTGCTCCGAGTGATGAACAACGTTTTTTATCATAATGCAAATTAGACTTAAGATCGTTAAAAATATTAACTATTAAGTTGTATTTTCGAGGTTATATTTACAAAGTAAGTAATATGCAGTGTTTACATTTCTGTTATTTACAAATAATGCTCTTTATAACGTTTGAATTTCAAAATTCTGCTCCTCAACATTAATAAATCAATAATAATATACTTAGAAAACAGCTGACTTTTCAGTACTAGGACCTAAAAAATTCTCCAGATGATTTTTCAGTCCTAGGACAAAAAAGAATCGGTTTTGGTACTATTGAGAGAACAAAAAACAGGCTGATTTCGTGCAGAATGATAAAAAGTGGTTTTTATTAATGCGGAACATCGTTTTTAATTGGCTTGTGGAACGAAGTGTTGCCTTACTAAGAAATTACCCTTAGATGTTAATAACTCGTTATGAATTATTGTGCAAAAGAAA
Source organism: Neoaliturus tenellus (assembly GCA_030545055.2). Taxonomy (NCBI): domain Eukaryota; kingdom Metazoa; phylum Arthropoda; class Insecta; order Hemiptera; family Cicadellidae; genus Neoaliturus; species Neoaliturus tenellus. The sequence continues at coordinate 22,845,849 of CM061537.1, read as the reverse complement.
AAACTGTAGATTCAGCTAAGAGCATTACAATACTTTTTAATGTCAACACCTCAGTTTGACATTCCAAATTAATAAAACTTATATTTTTTCTTTGGCCAATATTGGATAATTTTGCCGGTAGTAGCAACAAGCACGGACACGGCAATCTGCAGTGCAGAGCGGACGGGGCAGTGCAGGTATGATGACACGCCACAATGCTGTAGAAGCTTGAATATCACACACTGCAGCTGACATGATTTACCTGATTAAATCTTGTTCTTAGTATATAGTCTGTGAGTAGGAAAAATGTTTTACCCAAATCTTTTTTCAGATTAATTCCGCAACCGTAAAAAAATGTTTAAACTTGGTATAACTAGAAAATTTACAAAGTTCCATGGACAGAACAGAGATTACTGTATTTCTGAAAATAGGCTGATTATAAAAGAACTCTGATGGGGTTTTATAAATTCATATCTTAATAACTTTAGAAGAAAGCGAAGTTGATCTCTCTCAAACGAGTAGCTCTTCAAGTTTTACTCATACCAATTGGGGACGTTTTCTTCAAAGTTTGGCAACGCTACGAGGCTTTGATCTTGGGATTATGCAGATATGGTCAGTGTCATATTCCAAAGTGCTCAATGCGTCATTGTGACATGTTAGAGGAGTATGTTTTTTCTCGATTAGAATTGGTTGAAGAATGATTAAGGTTTCAGTTTGCGTGTTCATGAGTCACTTAACACTTGACTAAGTAAAACATGGACTGGAAGGGGAGAATCTATTCAATGGCCTCCAAAGGGCCCTGACCGGACTATGTTGGACTTTCTTCAACTAAGGCATGTTGAGAATTTTTGTATGCAGATAAAATTTGGCCAGAACATGGGATGAGGTACAATATTCGAGGTTGTGCAAACTTGAAAACACAACCTTTCAAATCATGTACTAAAGACTTATATAAGTTTGTTGTTTCATTGAAATATTTCGCTTAAAAAAGACTTGAGTTCTTTTATAAACACCCTATTTGAATAAGTATTTAAAGTTATATGCAATATTCAAATAAACACACGAACAATATTAAAAAGTCTTAAATGTATTTTAAAATAATTTTTTTGTTTTTTAAAAACTGAAGGGCGTTATAACATTCATGAGACTAAACAGCTAATTTCCAAAGTGGCAAATGTCACGACCAATTACCAACAGAATCCCACTTTGTTAAACATAACTATTGCATTGCATTATCTGTGTTCTTTATTTGGATTCAAACTTGTTTCTCCATAGCAAAGTCCTTTAAAATAATGATATTTTCCCCCCTTAACAATATTAAATGTATAATGTGAATATTCTAAATAGAGTGTATATAATGTTAGCTACTGATCTTCAACACAATTCTAAATTATTTTAATTGCATCATAGATTCACAGTATGATTTATTGTATGAAGCATCATTGATGCATTACAATATAATTAATTCTGCATATTCGATTTTAAATGTCTTTAAAATAGCCATTAGTAGAATACAGATAATTTCTCTCAATAATATTTTGATGTAAATTTTAAACTTTTGTTTTAAAAATTGTTTTACTTCAGTTTGAAGTGCATTTCAAAATTTTACATTTAAATACGAATAATTTTTTGTACTCCGTTTATATTATTCTTTTAATCTTTTAATGGCTCTGGTATCAGATATTCGATCAACATGTGTTATGTTGATTTCACTGAAATTTTGAATTTTTCCATGTATTAATAACTGAAAGATGAAGGTGGATGGTGGAGATATTACGTTCAATTAGATTATGGTCTGCAAAGTGCAGTTGGTAAGGCTCCATAAATTATTCTTATAGATTTTTTTTTTAAATTATGAATAATTTAGCTAATTTTTCTACTTTACCCACAACGGTGTACCATAACTAAGGATAGAGTGTTTGTATGCGTTTATAAGTTTACAATTTTGCTGTATACAATTAATATCTAGAAGTTGTATACATAAAACAATTCATTTTCTAGAGGAAGTGGTTTTCATCCATTTGTTTTCAGCTTCGGCTTAGTTAAACCGAAAGTCTCATATATTTCTGAAGTAAGTAAAGTGTGGAGGTAAAGGATAAAATATGTCAATAGAGGCTCATATATTTCTAAAGTGAGTAAAGCGTGGAGGTAAAGGATAAAATATGTCAATAGAGGCTTAAATTGAGTTTACTAATCTTTTCATTCTTAGCGGAAAGGTCTATTGGAAGTTATTGGACATTGCCTTTCGCAAAATGTTTTGATATTATCTATCAGCAAGATTTCAGGCGATGTCAAGAAATGTGTTATGCTAAAAAAAATAAATAAAAGAACTTTTAAGACCAAATTTGTCGGTGTATCAGTAATCAGTAAAATATAATAATATTTGTATCTTTATCTGTTTTAGTGAAATTGAGTTCTATAAGGCTACTATTTTTAATCTGTTATTGAAACCACATTACAGAATCTTCAAATAAACTCTCATACTCTATAGGCCTACGATATTAAAACAAATACAACATTAAGAAAATTTCAAATAATCTTACGTTTATGTTGAGGATGCAAAATGTCTAAATACGAAGAGGACTATAATAATATATTTTAACTAAACACATCATAGGACAATTACTTATGCAAAAGTACCTTTTGCACTCCTAAAAAATAACCAAAATTTATGATAAGAATCAAACGCTTTAGTTTTATTCGCAATGAAGTGAGAACAATGTTCCAGCTAAATAGATATTTGGATAAGTCAAATGCTAAAACGTAAATGGAAATCCCCCAAACGGAGATGGGAAAGCCAGATAGACGAATATTCAGATATGCTTGCTTTGGGGATGAAACCTTTTATCCCGTTTCGATTTATATGTAGCAGCATACCAAATTTTCACTATACTGAGAGGTTATGGCTGTTTCAATTTGTTATCCAAATTTACAACTTGCTACCGTTTTAGTTGGAAATGATCTGTACATACGATCTGTAGAAATGATCTGTACATACGATCTTCTAAAAGTAACTCCTTTAATATGTAATAATTAACATTTTGGAGTAATAAAAATATTTTAAAGTATTAAATACAATACTACAATACATTATAAAACACCAAATATTTTTCAACGACAGGAGTAAAGCGCAGTTGGGTAAACCTTAATATAAGTAGTGGGGTTTGGTTACTTTCAAAACGGAAGTCGTGCCAATTGCCAGCCGCTGCCGGCCAGCTGCCATCGGCCAGCTGCCAAATCAGTCGCTGCCGCCATATGCCATGCCATATAGCTTCAGGTGGGGAGAGGCTAAATCAAATGAAAGGGTGGAGAAGGGGTGAGGAGATGGTGTTAATTTTTGAAGTAGGAGTTAGTGTATAAAGGAGAGGGGATAATTGCTTCAAGGTCATATGGAGGGGGTTTTAAAAAAGACTGAACTCTAAGAGTTCAGTTTATCGGTGATCATCATACAGGTCAGTCGAAACCGACAAGGGATTGAAGAATAGCTTCTACATCATTTATTGTTGTAGAAGATACATCTGGAACTTGTACAGGGATCTGAGGAGTTGTTGAAGTTGAATTTCTAGAAGGATTTTCCCTTGGATGAGTTGTTGATGATATTTCATGAACTTGAACATTTTCTTGGTTGGTTTCCATTATTATTGTAGTGTGAATTAGAGTGGAGATGTTGTTAGCTGAAGAGCATAGAAGATAATGAAGTAGGAATTATTGTCGGGGCCCTTATATAGGGAATGGTGGGGGTAAAATAAAAAAACTTGTTGAACACAGTCGATAGGTGTAACAAGTTCTAAGTTATTTAAGTGTAACATAGAACGTAAAATGTCGTAAATAACACTATCATCAACATTAACCTGAGAAGTTGTTGAATAGTATAATGGGTTAAAACTGTACTTCTTCCTAACTCTATTTAAATTAGTTTTACACTTTGAAATTGAAGGTTTAGAAGTACTTCGTAATATGTGTTGTGTTCGCAAAAGCTTTAATTTTAAACATTGTGCAGTCATTATAATCGATGTGTTAAGTTCAGAAGTTAAAAGAAGACTGAGATATAAAATAAAGTGTAAAAGAAATTGAAACAGAAAGCCAGAGTAGTAATTTTATAGGTTAGAATTTACAAAGGCTATTTCATGGATAATTCTAACCTCAAACCTAGTAAGTGAAGTAGTCATAACATAAAACTAACGAGAGATGATGACCGAGCGGATGCGAGGCAATGAATGTTTGTAGCGAAATAAACTACCCACCTTTATAGAGGCAATAACTCCAGCCAGATGGCGGCAGATGGCAAGCAAATGACTGGTTGACCGACTTTCACTGACTTGAGTAGTAAGAGAAGTAGGGTTTTGTGTCTATCCCTACTCCTTGGGGTCAATGACCGACCGGAAAGGTCAATGACCCCCCCCCCCCCCCGAAAAAATGGAGCCCCCCCCCCCCGAAAAATGGAGCCCCCCCCCCCCCCCGAAAAAATGGAGCCCCCCCCCCTTCCCCTACCATTTCCCCCACTCCTTCCCCCACTCTTCCAGGTCAATGGCCGGTCACCACCGGTTGTTGACTTTATGTGGTGAAACCAGACTAAATATGGCAGCTGCCATGGATAATTCTAACCTCAAACCTGCTGCGCATGCAACGAGTTCTCCGGATCGGAATAGTGACTATGCTATTGCGCATGCGCCTAGTCCTGTATTACTCACTTTAGCGCTACTGCACATGGATAATTCTAACCTCAAACCTTGGTTTTGCGTTGCTGTGCATATGCTGCTCCCCACTCCTTCGCCTTCCTTTTACACTGCTGCGAATTGGACTGGATTGAACACTGTACTGGAGTGAAACAACTTCCCCCACTCCTTGAAAACCCGAGGAGCGATAGGAGCTATATCTTTGCTTCAGTCGCCAACAAACTTTCATAGCGAAAGGTTGTTGGCAACTCAGCAAGAGGTTTCAAATATATAGTAGGCCTATATATATTTGAACTTCTTCTACTATGTTGCGTTTTTTAATGCAATGTGGTATGTGTGTGTGTGTGTTTAGTTTTAAGGTGTATTTAATTTAAGAAATAATTTGCGCATTGCGATGTTAGTTATAAGTTGGGTTTAGCATTAAGGTGTATTAATTTTTAAGAATAATGATGGTATTTAGCATTAAGGTGTATTAATTTTAAGAATAATGATGGTATTTGGTTGTGTTGAATTATTTGGTTTTTAATAATGATGTGTTGGTACTACTAATTTATGTTTGTTTTGTGCATTTGTTTTGCCTTACAGCTAGATGTTAGGGGGTATATTAACTGTAAATTCAGAAGTTCAGTTGAACTTCATTTAAAATGGGTGGGACATCCGCAAGTCGGACTTTTTTTTTGCATTTTGTTTAGGAATATGATGGGTGGGGTTAGTTTGGGTGGGGTTAGAGTTGCGTTTCTGCATTAGGTGTTCCAGTTTCCCTTGGAATTCATGGTTACGGTAGACCCGGACCGGACCGTTACGGTAGACCCGGACGGTCCAAACAAAATTGCGTCGATGTCCCTTGCAGAACGTAACTAGTGGGTTGGGAGTGGGAACCGTTAGGCAAACAGGGTGGTGGGAACAGTATTACTGTTCCCATCACCTTGGATCATTATAAATCTTGAATGACCTTGACCCACTTTTGGAAGGGTCAATGACCCCCCCCCCCCCCGAAAAAATGGAGCCCCCCCACCCCCCGAAAAAATGGAGCCCCCCCCCCCCCTTTCCCCCACCACTCCTTCCCCCACCAGTCCTTCCCCCACCTCCCGGGCCAATGACCGGTCATGGCCGGCTGCTAACCCCTCTCATTTGCATACCGTTATAAAAGACGCGTTGGCCGGGGCTAGTGTTTCATTCCGATTCCAGACGTTAGGCTGTGAACTTGGAGTTATAACGATGTCTTCTGTGCCTACTACTACTTCTACTACTTCTACCACTTCAACTTTTACTTCGACTTCGACTTCGACTTCGATTTCTACGGCTGTTACTGCATCAAACAAAACTCTTCGCTTGAAAAACTGTCCGGATTGGTATAAGAAGAAGCTTTCATCTGAACCTTCAACTTCTGGAGCTATTCTTCTGCCAACCAACTCTTCTAGACTTCGCAGTATTTTTTCACCACCTTCACCTTCGCCTTCAAACGACTCCGCACCACCATCAACTATGATGCCGCCACCGCAGAAGCCAGTTCCCCGTCTTAATACTCCTTCCATTGAAACTATTGTTCATCACCTTAGTACACCCATTATCCCACTATCACCATTGCCTCCTACCCCACCACTTGCTACAGTTGAAGACCATACCTATCACAAAACTAATTCCTCTAAACCAGTTCCTAAACTTGCCCCTAAACCTGCCCCTAAACCTGCTCCTAAACCTGCTCCTTCAGAGCAATTTCGATCATTACAAGAAGAGCGTCGTAGGGCATTTAGCCGTCCCACTACTTGCCCTGAAATGCTTATTAAGGGAATTAAGAAAGGATCAGCTTGTGGGAGGAAATGTGTTAAAAATGAAAGTTTTTGCCGTGTACATATCGTGAAACATATTTCTGAACCACAACTGACAGAAACCCCCACCGTTGAAGACAATCCTAAAATAATATCCGTCAGAGGAGAGAGGCTTAAGAAAGGTTTGAAATATTTTTTTCTAAGTGTTGTTGACCACCAACACATTTTGGCAAAATGTAACGGCTTAAAATATAAAATTAGAGTTTGTGAGAATTTGTGTAAAGAGAAGAGATTTAATACTTTAGATTCTCAAGACTTTCTCCTCAGGGATAAAAAGGATTGTATTACAAGGTGGGGGCGTAAACAGTAAATTCACTTAGTTTTTTCCAAATTGTTGCTAAAAAAATAATGGGGGAGAAACACAACGCGTTATAGCGTTGTGTTTCTCCCCCATTATTTTTTAACACT